>NC_069422.1:33412869-33492869 GCF_026875155.1 Cherax quadricarinatus
CCCCACATCACCCCCCCCCCCCCACCCCCATTACCCACACCCATCCCCTCCAAACGACCCACAAAATAGCCCACTTAACACACCCTAACAAGTATCACCCGCAAACATATACTAAACAATTCAAACTGCCTCGCCATGACATCACCACTTAATAAACATTCCTTTCCACCATCTAACGTGATTATCCCTTCCCCCACCACCATAACGAAGCAATTATCTCAGAACACAAAAACCATCTATATACACTCACAAACAATCACAACCACTACCTTATAAATAAAAAACTTAGGTATACCACACCTATTACCATAAAACAAACCAATGCTGATTGACAGCTGCTAACTCAAATTCCGTCTTACCAAACACCACACCCATAACATATCCGCCGGTTGGTCATCATCAGTGAGTATGATTGTTTATAATTTTTCAAGTAGGTTAATAAGTTTTTAGGCATATATCGAATATGCTGGATAACAAAATAATACCAAAACCTCATCTGTCCCAACCCAAACATACAATAAATTTAACAAAAAAATACAACAAAATACGACATTTCTGTCAGTTCTTGGTTGGAATCAAATAAAAAACACAATCAATTGACAAGATATCACAAAATTTCCAACAATTACACCTAGACCTATTATTTTCCCTCTAATCCGCACACACACACCCCCACACACCTCACCCAACACCCCCCACCAACCCCCCTTCACACCCCTACCCCTCCCCCCCAACCAAAAACAACCACCCCCACTCAACCCTTATTCCCACCCCTCCAACACACTCACAACCCTATCCACCGATGCCCCCCCCCACACCCCTTCACAATCTAATACCCCCCCCCACCACCCACACCCACCACCCCTACACAACATCCTCACAACCGCCTCCCCACCAATTACCAGCCCCAAACCCACTATCACCCCAGCTTACCCCCCCATCCCCCCCTCCCAACACCCACCCCTCACCTACCACACCACCCCAACCCCCACAAATCCCCCCCCGCCACTCCCCCCACCCAACCCCCCCCCCAACCACAAACAACCAACCCCCCACCCCCCACCCCCCCCCCCCCCCTCCCAACAAGCCACATCGCGCACCCCCCCCGCAAACCCAACCCCCCCCCAACCCAACAACCCCCCCCCCCCCCACCCCAACAAAGTCACAAGATACACACTGAAGCAAAGGTTCAAGACTACATACTGAAAGCAATAAGTCAAGGGACTACATCTGAAGCAACGTTCTCAAGGCTACTACTGAAGCAACAAGTCAAGACAACATACTTGAAGCAAACAGGTCAACACTACATACTGAAGCAACAAGTCAAGGCTACATACTGAAGCAACAAGTCAAGGCTACATACTGAAGCAACAAGTCAAGACTACATACTGAAGCAACAAGTCAAGACTACATACTGGAAGCTACAAGTCAAGCTACATACTGAAGCAAATAGTCAAGGCATACTACTGAAGCAACAAGTCAAGACTACATACTGATAGCAACAAGTCAAGGACTTAAATACTGAAGCCCACCAATTCACGTTTGTAATTCGTGTTGCCCAAAGAACATTAGTTCTAATCTTACATTTGTGTCCACACACACTAAAACTTTGCACGACAGTATCGAGGATACAATAGTAGGTATAGTTGGAGAGAGAAACAGCATAGGCGGAGGGAGGAACCGTAAGTGGAGGGAGAACAATAAAGGTGGAGGGAGGAACTGTAAGTGGAGAGAGAACAGTAAAAGTGGAGGGAGGACCTGTAAGTGGAGAGAGAAACAGTAAAAGGTGGAGCGAAGAGCGTGTAGGTGGAGTGAGAAAACGATCAAGAGTGTGTGGGTAGAGAGAAAACAGAGTAGGTGGAGTGTGAATACAAGTAAGTGGAGGGAAGAACACAGAGTAGGTGCGAGGGATAAACAAGTAAGTGGAGGGAGAAACAGAGTAGGTGGAGGGATAAACAAGTAAGTGGAGGGAGAAACAGTGTAGGTGGAGGGAAAAAGGTAAGTGGAGGGACTAAAACAATGCGGATATAAAACTTTAAATACAATCAAACAACATTTAGCATATGTTCCATCATGATAAAACATGAGGAAAAAAAATTGAAGCAGAAAGATATAGGTTTTATAAATATATAATTTATAACTTATCTATCTAAACTGATAATATTATAAATAGTCTAATCCTATACAACTATTCAAGCAAACTGAATACTGAGCAACTGGATAATTGGAGTTGTTATTATTATAATAATGGGGAGCGCTAAACCGTAGGGATTATACAGCCGCCCTGTGGGGGGGAGGGATGGAAGGTATTCAGGGCTTAATTCAGGGAATGCGTAGCACAGACCTAATTCCCTAGATCAAGAGCCCCTCACCCACAGCTCAAGGAACCACCTGATGGGCTCGAGTTGTTACTGTGGTCTGCATTCTCAAACAAGACAAAAGATGTTAGATAAGAAACATAGGCAACATTTAGGCAACTTTATTCGGATATAAAGTTGCCCTAAATGTTGACAATGTGTCTTATTCTACCAACCTGTCGGTTGCTATACATTTGATAATCATCTGTTAGACACTGCAACGTCAATGATCATCTTGGTACAGAAGAGAAGAACACTCCTTTGGAAAACTTTTAAGTGGAGAATTGTTTGATCTGAGAGGGGACATTCTCACTACTACTTACTCTGCCAGACCTCTCCTTCCGAAAGAATTTTAAGTCCTCAACACTGTCTCTTGATCTTCAGTTAGTTCCAGACTTTTGGAACCTAGAACTTTCTCCAGGCTGAGGGACTGGACAACCTCTCAATTCTACGACTTCAGGGTGTTGGACTCGATTACATCGTATTCACATCTCTACTGCTCCTGCTACTTTCTGTACTCGACTGAAGAAAGCCTATGTGTAGGCGAAACGTTTCGGAATAAAGTTTGCCTATGGGTCTTATCTAACAACACAACCTGTCGGTATGCTATTACCATTTGATAATACAAGCAAAAGATTCCAATGATGAATCTTCAAAGGGATGTTTTCAAATGATCGAGAAATTTAGCTAGCCTCGCTATATCAGCTTCATGGAATATATCAATAATAATGATAATACTCAATAATAAATTAATATTATATAATAATATTGCGGGTAATGGTTTGGAGTAGTTATAAGTCAAAGGTAAGCTTCTTGTACGTGAGTGGTTGCTCTATTGCATCGCGGGGCCTGTTTCAGGAAAAAGGACATATTTCTCATTTAGGCTGACATACACACACAAAAATTCTTGACGTATCTAAATATTGTGTTTGATATTCCGGAGGCCTACTACAAGTATAGCATGTATTTAGCCTTGTGGCTGAGCGCTTCTGTTTGAATTATAATAATAATAAATCTACAAGTAATTAAACGCACAGCTCCGAACATTTGAATACATACATACCACAACAATTGGCCAGAAGAGCACTTGAATTCACAACGAGCCACTTTTGAAGTACCAATAGTAAAAAGATTAGCAAATAGGTATCGACAATTTCAGTCGCAATGGACGATCGACGGGTAGCTTGTCAAAAAGGATCGTTCTTTTTTCCATAAGGGATGATAAAAGCTTTGAGCACCAGGTTCAGAACATAAATGAGGCGAACGCGTCGTTTAGCTGGTGTGTAGATGTACCACCTGTCCATCCCCTCCCTCCCTCTTAAAGAGATATGAATCAAACAGCCTTGTTCCTTGTGTAATCAGATGGATGTGATGTACTTCTTAATTCTCCATTTGAATGTAAATAAGGTCATGTGATAATAAAGAACTAATGAACAGTAAAGCTTTTTGAGTACTTTTTAATGGAAACAGTAGCACGTACATGAATACAGATCAAAACTGGCTTTCTTACTGAGCTGTTTATGTTGACAGCAGTACGAAAACCCCTAGGATCTCCAGAGTCCAGGCCTTTGTATGCTTTAATAGACTGGCAGTTCTCAGATATTCACTGCTCCTTTGTAAGTCTCTGCGTCTTTTAGTGATAGGATTCCTTACTTCTATGGGTTGTAAGGGTGGCCCATAATCAGTGAAGAGGGATGCAGTAAGACCGTGTGAGTAATTCGTCTTTCCAAGCGGCTCACCGGCGTCAGCAGGGAGCGCTTAACGAGGTACTTCGCTTGCGGAATTTAAAGCAGCCAAGAGTCCTGTATAACCACACACAGACCTAACCGAGTCCAGCACCGGTAAGTCAGCGGTGGCTAGTGCTGCCGTGACCCCTTTTTGAATTTTTATGTGAGTATAATTCCTTTCAGGAGGTTTACAGAGTATAGCCTGAATTCATTACCTACAATTAATTTGGGTAGGTCACAGGACTGTAACTCCCTCGATGCCCACTTCATCACCACTACAATAAAAAGCTAGACCTGACATTAATAATTAATTACAATATTCAAAACAAGCTAATCTGGTAATTTAAAGTTGTGTGTACTGAATGGAGTAGGCTAGCTGAGTACCACAAAAGAAAATCGTATTTCCACCTTACCATTTAATTACTGAGATGGATCACAACACAACACCTTGCATGACACCTAGACCCTTACATCTGGCCAGCTGTATTAGACATGAAAGAAGTAATGCGTTATAAGTCACTGTGTGAGTGATGGGTGTTCTTCATCTTCCACCATTACCGTAATTCTTGCGGTCCCCGCAAATTTCACTGGTCATCAAATAAAACGACTTCTGAGGGCCAAAGTAGATTATTTAGAACTAATTTTAGGTCACCCTGATAATGGAATATCATGGTTAAAAATGTTTGTTAGCTATACTTTTCATTATACTATCTACGTGTTCTCAAACAGGTTCCACAGGACCAAGACACGACAGCTTTCGGCAGTGAGTTTCTTGCCACAATCACAGTCTCTCACTGACTTTCATTACTTGTTCACGCAAGTCTTAGAAGGTAATGCTGTGCGAGTTATATTTTGAGGTAAAAAAGGTCGGTGATTTTTCTTGCCAAACACTTTATACTTAATAATAATATATCACTGAGCAAGCTATGATATGCATGTGAGCGCATATTATATTATTTTTTATTTCCTACTGAAATGATATAAAATATTTTGCGTAGCTGTCATAGTTCTGGATTATAATAAAATTATATGAATAAATTTTCTGTTACCCCCCTTTTCTGTTTGTGTTTTCTTCTTTCAGATGCCTCGCTACTCTTGTGTTGAATAGCGGCAGACAAACTTCATGTTGATCATTTTGTGGTGAGGTGACCTTTTTGCACCATCCACTCCAAAACTATATCCCCACCAGCTTTTAACATTTCTATCTTTATCCCATCAATCCGCTGCCTTACCCCCTTTCATTTTACCTACGCCTCAAACTTCCCCACACTTCAAACTGGCTCTCTCCCTCACTCCCTACAAGATGTTATTCCTCTTGCCCTAGACACGAAATCACAGCTTCCCTATCTTTCATCAACAATTTAACAAATCTCAAATATTCCTTCCATCTTCCCAATACCTCTAACTCTCCATTTTAAAAACTCTCCTCTCCTATTTTTAGTTGGTAAAATCCAGTTGTTCTCTAGGCTTTCTTAATTGTTAATCTCACTCCAAAACTTTTTCTTATTTTCAACACAAAATTTGTGATAAACATACCTCACCCACTCTCTAATTTGCCATCTGTTTTACATGCTTCACCTACTCTCTTAACCTCTCTCTTTTTCTCCTTATACTCTCCCTCCTTGCATCACTTCTACTTTGTAAAAAACTTCTCATACTGCTATACTTTTTTACCCTTAACTACTCTCTGTATCATCATCATGCCACCATATCGCTCCTCTTCCCTCTGCTCCCATTTCGGTAACCACAAATTCTGCTGAACACTCTAACACTCATTTTTAAAACCATACCCCGCATACCCTCTTCGACCCATTGCCTGATGCTTACATTAGCCCATCTATTTTCCTTCCATTAATATTTATAATTTATATATATATATATTTATATATATATACATATATATATATATTAATATATAAAATAAATGTGTGATGTGTACTGTGTGTTGTGTGATGTGTGTGTGTGTGTGTCGGTACTTACGTCCTAGTTGAGGTTGCAGGGGTCGAGGTCTCTAGCTCCTGGCCCCGCGCACTCTGCATGGTTGCTACTACGATCACTCTCCTCTGAACGTGAGCTTTATCATACTTCTCCTTAAAGCTATGTATTTATCCTGCTCCACTACATCGCTTCCAAACTATTCCACTTCCTGACTACTCTTTGACTGAAGAAATACCTTCCTAACATCCCTGATTTCATTGTCGTCTTCAAACTTCCAACTGTGTCCCCTTGTTGCGTGTCACCATCTCTGGAACATTACTGTCTGTTGTCACCTTGTCAATTCTCTCAGGGTATTTTTGAATGTCGTTATCATGTCCCCCTAGTCTCTCCTGCTCCAGTTGTCGTCAGGTCGATTTCCCTGTCAAACCTCTCGTCGGAGGACATTACCCCTAGTGTAGTGTGAGGGTTCGTAGGAGATAAACAGCACTTGTTTTTAGGATGGTAACACTGTATTGCAGAGTGTGTAGGAGAGAGCCCAAACTGCTCCTGTTGCTGTTGTAGGACCTATGCGATGGGACTGAGCTCGAGTGGCGCAGTTCCCACGCACTGTGTCGCATCATACAAAACTAGTCACTAGGCCTAGCAAGGTTCATGTTGTAAAACATTTGGATGCGTGCTAACTACTGTTATAAGATAAGCTATATAACACATGTAGGGGATCACAATATGCTGATTATTAGCCCTGGGATAATCTTGTTGAAAAACTTTGCACTTTCTTAGTTTCTTTACGTGCTTGGCTAGGTGTGGGTTCCAAACTGGTGTCTGCATACTCCAGTGTGTGTGTGTATGTGTTTACTCACCTAATTGTACTCACTACTTGTGGTTGCAGGGGACGAGGACTCAGTCTGGCCCGCCGCATCTTCACGGATCGCTACTTGGGTCTCCTCTTTATCTCTCTGCTCCCTTGAGCTTTATTCATACCTCGTTTTAATGATGTATGGTTTCTGCCTCCACTTACCTCTCACTTGCTAGACTATTCACTTCCTGACACACTTCTATGGAGAGAAATACTTCCAAATATCCCTTTGACTCGTCTGAGATCTTCAACTTCTAATTGTGCGTGAGTGACCCCTTGTTTCTGTGTCCCTCTCTGGATTATCCTGTTTCTGTTCACCTTATCTATTCACGCCAGTATTTTTATGTCGTTATCATGTCTCACTCTAATCCTCCTGTCCTTCAGTGTCGTCAGGCGATTTCCCATAACCTTTCATCGTAGGACATTCCTTGAGCTCCGGAAACTAACACCTTGTTGCAAACCTTTGCGCTTTCTCTAATTTAACAGACGTGCACTTGTGGGTGTGTGTACAACTACTGTGTGTTGTGTGTCATACTCGTTATGGAAAACTGAGAGATAATAACTAGAACAGAGTATACATTCTGACTCCGCCATACCAATAGAGTTGAAAATAATGTAGGGACCTGGGAGTAGTAAATGTCTGAGGCATCTCACTTTCCAAGGATCACGAACAGTGCCACGATCGCACGTGCTAAAGAAAATGATAGGCTGGATAATGAGAACTGTTTCAAAACGAGAGATTGCCTAAGCCATGATGATCCTTTTCAAATCACTTGTTCTCTCTAGGCTGGAATACGGCTGTACATAACAGTCTCCATACACAAGCAGTGCGAAATCGCAGATATAGGAGGAGTGTACAGAGATCCTTTACTGACAGTATAGGTTCTGTTAAGGCACCTTAACTAACTGGGAACGCTTGGAAGCACTTTGACTTGTACTCGTTGGAATCAGCAGGAGGGAGTGATAATCATAATTACACTTGGAAAATCTTGGAGGAATGGTCCCAAAATCTGGCACACAGAAATCACTCCCTACGAAAGTAAAAGATGGGCAGGCTCGATGCAAATTGACCGCAATAAAAAAGTAGGGGCGCCTTGGTACACTAAGAGAAAAAAACACCATAAGTGTCCGGGGGCCAAAAAACTGTTCAACAGCCTCCCATCAAGCATTAGGGGATTTGCAATAAACCCCTGGCTGCCTTCAAGAGAGAGCTGGACATGATACCTAAAGTCGGTGCGGATCGCCGGGCTGTGACTCGTACGTCGGACTGCGTGCGGCCAGCAGTAACCAAGCCTTGTTGATAGGCTCCTGATCATCGGGAGGCCTGGGTCATGGGCAGGGGCGGGGCGTTGATCCCCGGAATAACCTCCAGGCTAACCTAGGTTTGAGGTTGTAGGGGTCGAGTCCTGGCACCTTGGCCCGGGTGTGTGTGTGTGTGTGTGTGTTGTGTGTGTGTGTGTGTGTGTGTGTGTGTGTTGTGTGTGGTGTGCGACGCGTACATAATTTGCCAAGTTGTCAAAAATTCATACTCTAAATATACTTTTAGTAATTATTAATATTAGGAACGGTTGCCGTAATCAAAATAAAAAATTAAATAAAACAGTAAATAAAATTAAATGTGAGAGTGAGTCTTTGAGGAGACGAAAAATTAAGAGTCAGTGAAAGACAACAGCTCGCACGCTGGACCAATCATATACACAAATTAAAAAAAAAAACATTGAAAATACAAAAGCGTTAGAAAAATAAAAACTTGTTGTGATAGGTTTCAAATTTTTAAACACTAGTATCTTCTTAACAAGCAGGTTGTTGGTATTGTTATGAAGTGGGTAGTATTTTTTACGTTATCGCATTATTTTGCCTTGTTGACTGCTGAGGGGCTCGTGATCCAGGGAAATCCGGATTTATCCTGCCCTTGGTGAATCTAATCCGTAGTGCATCTCACAATGGAATAGTTGCTGTATGATGGATTTCCGCCAATTAACTGGAGAATGCTCTCTTATGTCGGCGTACGTTTAGTGCTGAATATAGTCTCTCACGCGGAAACTGTGGTATGGTTTTCTAAGTTGTTTATGTTTTAAAAAATGTTGCAGTTTTTTTAATTAATATCAACTTCGTGAAATAACCGGAGATTGCTTCTTCTGATAAGAATAATATCAGTGGTTTACTGGGTTGTGTTTTAATTGTTATTTTATTTAAATATACATTAATTAATGATTTACACATGCTTATACATACCTTCTTATTATGTGTTTCTATTGGGCGTGATGTTTTGTTTGGATTTTATTCTGGCCTGTCTTGTAATCGCTTGGGTCGGTGGGGTTTTGAAGATGTGGTCTATGTTGTTAAGGAGGGGGAGGAGTGTTGTAAGGCGTAGAGCCTTTCGTGAGTAACTGGGCCGTTACACTTTGAGGTATTTCTGGTGGTTGGATTTAGGTGGATGGGGGAGGAATGGCGGTTCTATGTATTGCTGCTGATGATTTTAGGATATTAGCCCTCTGAGGATATCAAGATATATTTAGTGGTCTTCAGTTTGGCTTCAGAGCTGATTGTTTCTTAATGGTAGGTTTGTATTTGTTTAGAGGTTGTGTGTCGTAGTACGCAACATTTACTGAGAAAATATTGGGATATTGGAGTCCTGTGTTAATTTTCGAAAGGACCAAATCTGATTCGCTTTAAGTTGTCAACGCCTAATACTTTAATCGTATTATAAACTTACGCCACTTTCTGAAGGGGCCCGGGATTATGCAGTACAGAGATCCTTCCTTGGGATCGCGCAGCGATCGAAAACACAACTAGTTAATTTACTGTTTTGTTGTGAGCATTTGTATAGGAGCACGTGGACACGTGCTCCCTTTTTATTTTGAGCTACAAGGGGCATTTATGTTTTAAAAAGAAAAACACACGTCGTAAATATCAGAGCTTGCACAAGTAGGTTGGACTAATAGAACGACCGGTTCCACAGATAATTATTAAGTGTTTTTCCGTGGCTCGACTGGTCAACTTGTGGGGTTTAAGGGTTCGAGTGGACCCAAAGCTAGGAGTCCCACAGTGCGACTGATTTTCCTTTTTTTTGCTATTCACGTTACTGAGCTGGGAGAATAGCTTCACACATTCCTTGGATCTGGAGCCCTTCTCCAGGCCTCGTGGCATTTCGATAGTTCGTTATGTTGAAACGACAACTAATCCTACTAAGGAAACTTTTCTAATATGTCTAACAACATCGTTAACGAATGACATTAAAAACGTGAGGTCGAGATTTTACCTTGGAATGCCTCCGTTCTTTTCTGTTTACACATCCAAAATAATCCCAGTCTTACTTATACTGCATTTTTTTTATTTTAGTAAGTTTAGTTTGATATTAACCTAACCTAATTGATTCAAGACTATATACTGAAGCATCATGTCAAGACTACTCATTACTGAAGCAACAGGTCAAGGCTACATTTCTGAAGCACACAAGTTCAGCTTACTACTGTATGTAAAAGTCAAGGCTACATACTGAAGTAAAAGTTCAAAGGTACATACTGAATCAACAAGTCAAGACTACATACTGAAGCAACAAGTTCAAGACTTACATACTGAGCAAATCAGGTTCAAGGCTTACACTATAACTGAAGCAACAAGTCAAAGGCTACATACCGAACGCATCAAGTCAAGACTGACATACTGAAGCAACAGGTCAAGGCTACATACTGAAGCAACAGGTCAAGGCTACATACTGAAGCAACAGGTCAAGGCTACATACTGAAGTAACAAGTCAAGGCTACATACTGAAGCAACAAGTCAAGGCTACATACTGAAGTAACAAGTCAAGGCTACATACTGAAGCAACAAGTCAAGGCTTCAGAACTGAAGTAACAGAAGTCAAAGGCTTACTACTGAGCAAAAGTACAAGACTACATACTGAAGCAACAGGTCAAGGTCTACTATATGAAGCAACTGGTCAAGGCTACATACTGAAGCAACAGGTCAAGGCTACATACTGAAGCAACAGGTCAAGGCTACATACTGAAGTAACAAGTCAAGGCTACATACTGAAGCAACAAGTCAAGGCTACATACTGAAGTAACAAGTCAAGGCTACATACTGAAGCAAAACAGTCAAGGTAAATACTGATGCACAGGGGTCAAGGTGCTACTACTGAAGCAACAGGTCAAGGCTACATACTGAAGTCAACAAGTCAAGGCTACATACTGAAGCAACAGGTCAAGGCTACATACTGAAGCAACAGGTCAAGGCTACATACTGAAGCAACAGGTCAAGGCTACATACTGAAGCAACAGGTCAAGGCAACATACTGAAGCAAACAGGTCAGGCTACATACGGAAGCAACAGGTCAAGACTACATACTGAAGCAACAAGTCAAGGCTACATACTGAAGCAACAGGTCAAGGCAACATACTGAAGCAACAGGTCAAGGCTACATACTGAAGCAACAGGTCAAGGCTACATACTGAAGCAACAGGTCAAGGTACATACTGAAGGCAACATGTCAAGATTTACATACTGAAAGACAACAAGTCAAAGACTACATACTGAATCTCAAGTCAAGGCTACATACTGAAAGCACAGGTCAAGGCTACATACTGCAGCAACAAGTCAAGGATACATACTCTACGCACAACAGGTCAAGACTACCATAATGAAGCAACAGTCAAGACTTCATATAAAGAGCAACAGGTCAAGACTACATACTGAAGCAACAAGTCAAAGACTACATACTGAAGAAAACAAGTCATGACTATATAACTGAAGCAACAAAGTCATGACTACAATACTGAAAGCAAACAAAGTCAAGACTACATACTGAAGCAACAAGTCCAGACTAATACTGAGCTACATGTCAAGCTATATAATGAAGCAACAGGACAAGGCTCTCATACTGAAGCAACAGGTCAGGTTACATACTGAAGCAAGTCAGGTCAAGGACTAACATACTGAAGCAAAAGGTCAAGGACTACATACTGACACGCAACAAAGTCAAGGCTACATACCGAAAGCAAACAAGGTCAAGGCTCACATTACTGAAGCAACAAGTCATAGGACTACATACTGAAGCAAACAAGTCTCAAGGCACATACTGAAGCCAACAAGTCAAAGGACTACATACTGAAGCAACAAGTCAAGGCTATCATTACTGAAGCAACAGGTCAAGGCTACATACTGAAGCAAACAAGTCAAGACTACATACTGCAAGCGCAACAGGTCAAGACTAACATTACTGATGCAACTCAAGTCAGACTACATACTGAAGCAACAAGTCAAGACTATATACTGAAGCAAACAAGTCAAGATACATACTGAACGCATAACAAGACAAGACTACATATCTGAAGCAACACAGTCAAGACATACATACTGAAGCAACAAGTCAAGGCTACATACTGAAGCAACAAGTCAAGGCTACATACTGAAGCAACAAGTCAAGACTACATACTGAAGCAACAAGTCAAGGCTACATACTGAAGCAACAAGTCAAGACTACATACTGAAGCAACAAGTCAAAGACTTATATTACTGAAGCCAAACAAGTCAAGATTACATATGAAGCAACAAGTCAGACTTCATACTGAAGGCAACAAGTCAAGACTACATACTGAAGCAACAAGTCAAGGCTACATACTGAAGCAACAGGTCAAGGCTACATACTGAAGCAACAGGTCAAGGCTACACATGTTGAAAGCAACAGGCCAAGACTTACATACTGAAGCAAGATAGTTCAAGGGCTACATTACTGGAAGCAAATATTTCACAGACTACATACTGAAGCGCAACAAGTCAAGACTACATACTGAAGCAACAAGTCAAGACTACATACTGAAGCAACAAGTCAAGACTACATACTGAAGCAACAAGTCAAGGCTACATAATGAAAGCAATAGTGTCATGCTACATACTGAAGCAACAGGTCAAGGCTACATACTGAAGCAACAGGTCAAGACTACATACTGAAGCAACAGGTCAAGACTACATACTGAAGCAACAAGTCAAGGCTACATACCGAAAGAACGGGTCAAGGCTACCATACTGGAAGCAACAAGCAAGAATACATATGATAGCAACAAGTCAAGGCTACCTACTGAAGCCACACGTCAAGGACTACATACTGAGCAAACAATTCAAAGCTACATAAACTGAAGACAAACAGGTCAAGGCTACCATAATAAAGCAACAAGTCAAGACTACATACTGAGAAGCAACAGGTCAAGACTACATACTGAAGCAACAAGTCAAGACTACTTACTGAAGCAACAAGTCAACGAATATATACTGAGCAACAAGCTCAAAGATACATACTGAAGCAACAAGTCAAGGCCTACATACCTGAAGCAACAAGCTCAAGACTACTTACTGAAGCAACAAGACAAGGCTACCATACTGCAAGCAACAGGTCAGGCTACATACTGAAGCAACAAGACAAGACTACATACTGAAGCACAGGTCAAGCCCACATACTGAAGCAAACAAGTCAAGACTCACATCTGAAGCAACAAGTCAAGCCTATATACTGAAGCAACAAGGTCAAGACTACATCTGAAGCAACAAGTCAAGGGGACTACATACTGAAGCAACAAGTCTAAGATACATATTAAAGCAACAAGTCAAGGCTAATACTGAAGCAACAAGTTCAAGGTGGGGGTACCTTACTGAGCAACAGAGTCAAGACTACATACTCTGAAGCAACCAGTCAAGGCTACATACTGAAGCAACAAGTCAAGACTACATACTGAAGCATCACAGTCAAGGACGTTGTTTTGTACTCTGAAGCAACAAGTCAAGACACACTACTGAAGCAACAAGTTCAAGACTACATTACGGAAGCAACAAGTCATGACTACATACTGAAGCACAAGTCACAGGCTACATACTGAAGCAACAGGTCAAGGCTTGTCATACTGATCGCAACAGGTCAAGGCTACACACTGAAGCAACAGGCCAAGGGACTACATACTGAAGCAACAAGCTCAAGGCTCATATGAAGCAACAAGGTCAAGACTTACATATCATGAGCAACAAGTCAAGACTATATACCTGATGGCAACAAGTCAGAGACTACATATGAAGCAACTCAAGTCAAGACAATCATACTTGACAGCAACAAGTCAAGACTACATACTGAATAGCAAAAGTCAAGGCTACCATATGAAGCAACAGGTCAAGGCTACATACTGAAGCATAACATGTCAAGGTTTAATACTGGAAGCAACAGGTCAAGATACATACTGAAGCAAAGGTCAAGGACTACATACTGAAGCAACAAGTCAAGGCTACATAAAACGAAGCAACAGGTCAAGGCTACCATACTGAAGACAACAAGTCAAGACTACATTCTGAAGGCAACAAGTCAAGGCATACATTTACTGAAGCAACAAAGTCAAGACCCCCAAACTGAAGCAACAAGTCAAAGCTACATATGAAGCAACAGGTCAAGGCTACATACTGATGCAACAAGTCAGACTACATACTGATGCAACAGGTCAAGAACTACATTACTGAAGCAACAAGTCAAGACTTAATACTCTGAAGCACAATCAAGATATATACATGAAGCAACAAGGTCAAGGAACAACATACTGAAAGGCAGAAACAAGTCAAGACTACATACTGAAGCAACAAGTCAAGGATACATACTGAAGCAACAAGTCAAGGCTACAGATGAAGCAACAAGTCCAAGGCTACCATACTGAAAGCAGAAAAGTCAAGACTACATACTGAACGTCAACAAGTCAATGACTACATACTGAAGCAACAAGTCAGACTACATTCTGAAGCAACAAGTCAAGACTATATACTTGAAGCAACAAGTCACAAGACTACATAACTGAAGCAACAAGTCAAGATACATCACTGAAGCAACAAGCTCAGACTAATACTGAAGCAACAAAGTCCAACGGCTACATACTGAAGCAAACAGGTCAACGGCTACATACTGAGCATACAGGTCAAGGTACATACTGAAAGTCAGAACAGGTCAAGGCTACACACTGAAGCAACAGGCAAGAATACATACTGAAGCAACAAGTCAAGGCTACATACTGATAGCAATCAAGTCAAGACTACATACTGAAAGCAACAAGTCAAGAATACATACTTGAAGCAACAAGGTTCAAGGCTACATACTGAAGCAAACAGGTCAAGGCTACATACTGAAGCAAACAGGTTTCAAGGTTACATACTTAAGCACAGGTCAAGACTACTACTGAAAGCAACGGTCAAGATCTAAATACTTGAAACAAACAGGTCAAGGGCTACATTACCGAAGCAACAGGTCAAGGCTACTATAACTGAAAGCATCCAGTCAAGACTACATACTGGAAGCAATCAGGTCAAGGCTACATTACTGAAGCAACAAGTCAGACTACAATACTGAAGCACAGTCAAGGCTTACATACTGAGCAAAAGGTCAAGGCTACATATCTAAGCAACAAGCAGACTACATCGGAACAACAGGTAAGAATACATTCTGACAGCAAAAAGTCAAGTCTACATACTGATGCAACAAGTCAAGATACATTACTGAAGCTAACAAGTCAAGGCTACATACTGATGCAAACACAGGTCAAGGCTACATACTGAAGCAACAAGTCAAGACTTCATACTGATAGCCAACATGGTCAAGACTTCTACTGATGCAACAAGTCCAAGTCTTACATACGGATGCAACAAGTTCATGACTATATAAGGATATATGCATCACAAGTCAAGTCTACATACTGATATGATGCTTCCTAGGCTAGTACTAAATACTGATAGCAAACTAGTCAAGGCTACTGTGGGAAGCAACTGGGATGGATAAATACTGAAGCATATGGTCCACTTGGATGTATGTCGGTTGCTACTCGGGATTTGGAGTATGTTGGTTGATTATGGTCTTGTCGTACATGTAGGTATGCTTCTGGGATTGGCAGTATATAGGTTGAATTATGGAATTGTAGTATGCTAGGTTGATTATTGGATTGGGTATGTAGGTCCTGCTTGTTGGTTATTGTTTTGAGTCTTGTTGAGCTCTCTTGGTGATTCTGTTCTTGTGATTTTTGGTCATTGTCTGGGTTTTATGGTCGTTTGGTAACATGGTTTGTCTTTTTTTGGGTTTAATTAAGCCCCAAAAAAACTATATTACAACTCCCATGGCCCCCCAATTTACACACAAGCAACCCTCAATCACACACAGCAACACACACACCCTCACATCACACACAAAAAACAAAAAAACACCAACACACCAAATTCAACCAACAAACCATTCATTACCACTAACCACACCACACACAGAAACCATCACAACAATTACGACTTGCAAAATTCAATTGGAATAACAATATCACAATAAAAAAGAAGCACACCTAAAAAAATCAAAACCCTCCAAACCATAACAAGTCCACCATCACAAAAACACACCTACACAACACAAATACTCACACCCTCCCACACACCCAACACATACTAACAATTTATACCACACACACCACTTCCTCCACCCCCCCCCACATCACCCCCCCCCCCCCACCCCCATTACCCACACCCATCCCCTCCAAACGACCCACAAAATAGCCCACTTAACACACCCTAACAAGTATCACCCGCAAACATATACTAAACAATTCAAACTGCCTCGCCATGACATCACCACTTAATAAACATTCCTTTCCACCATCTAACGTGATTATCCCTTCCCCCACCACCATAACGAAGCAATTATCTCAGAACACAAAAACCATCTATATACACTCACAAACAATCACAACCACTACCTTATAAATAAAAAACTTAGGTATACCACACCTATTACCATAAAACAAACCAATGCTGATTGACAGCTGCTAACTCAAATTCCGTCTTACCAAACACCACACCCATAACATATCCGCCGGTTGGTCATCATCAGTGAGTATGATTGTTTATAATTTTTCAAGTAGGTTAATAAGTTTTTAGGCATATATCGAATATGCTGGATAACAAAATAATACCAAAACCTCATCTGTCCCAACCCAAACATACAATAAATTTAACAAAAAAATACAACAAAATACGACATTTCTGTCAGTTCTTGGTTGGAATCAAATAAAAAACACAATCAATTGACAAGATATCACAAAATTTCCAACAATTACACCTAGACCTATTATTTTCCCTCTAATCCGCACACACACACCCCCACACACCTCACCCAACACCCCCCACCAACCCCCCTTCACACCCCTACCCCTCCCCCCCAACCAAAAACAACCACCCCCACTCAACCCTTATTCCCACCCCTCCAACACACTCACAACCCTATCCACCGATGCCCCCCCCCACACCCCTTCACAATCTAATACCCCCCCCCACCACCCACACCCACCACCCCTACACAACATCCTCACAACCGCCTCCCCACCAATTACCAGCCCCAAACCCACTATCACCCCAGCTTACCCCCCCATCCCCCCCTCCCAACACCCACCCCTCACCTACCACACCACCCCAACCCCCACAAATCCCCCCCCGCCACTCCCCCCACCCAACCCCCCCCCCAACCACAAACAACCAACCCCCCACCCCCCACCCCCCCCCCCCCCCTCCCAACAAGCCACATCGCGCACCCCCCCCGCAAACCCAACCCCCCCCCAACCCAACAACCCCCCCCCCCCCCACCCCAACAAAGTCACAAGATACACACTGAAGCAAAGGTTCAAGACTACATACTGAAAGCAATAAGTCAAGGGACTACATCTGAAGCAACGTTCTCAAGGCTACTACTGAAGCAACAAGTCAAGACAACATACTTGAAGCAAACAGGTCAACACTACATACTGAAGCAACAAGTCAAGGACTACCATACTGAAGGAACAAGTCAAGACTATATACTGAAGCAACAAGTCAAGACTACATACTGAAGCAACAAGTCAAGACTACATACTGAAGCAACAAGTCAAGCTACATACTGAAGCAAATAGTCAAGGCATACTACTGAAGCAACAAGTCAAGACTACATACTGATAGCAACAAGTCAAGGACTTAAATACTGAAGCCCACCAATTCACGTTTGTAATTCGTGTTGCCAAAGTAACCTAAGTTCTACTCTTACATTTGTGTCCACACACACTAAAACTTTGCACGACAGTATCGAGGAATACAATGTAGGTATAGTTGGAGAGAGAAACAGCATAGGCGGAGGGAGGAACCGTAATTGGAGGGAGAAACAAATAAGGTGGAGGAGGATACTGTAAGTGAAAAGAGAGAACAGTAAAAGTGGAGGGAGGACCTGTAAGTGGAGAGAGAAACAGTAAAAGGTGGAGCGAAGAGCGTGTAGGTGGAGTGAGAAAACGATCAAGAGTGTGTGGGTAGAGAGAAAACAGAGTAGGTGGAGTGTGAATACAAGTAAGTGGAGGGAAGAACACAGAGTAGGTGCGAGGGATAAACAAGTTAAGTGGAGGGAGAAAGACAGAGTAGGTGGAGGGATATAAACAAGTAAGTGGAGGGAGAAACAGTGTAGGTGGAGGGAAAAAGGTAAGTGGAGGGACTAAAACAATGCGGATATAAAACTTTAAATACAATCAAACAACATTTAGCATATGTTCCATCATGATAAAACATGAGGAAAAAAAATTGAAGCAGAAAGATATAGGTTTTATAAAATATATAATTATATAACTTATCTATCTAAACTGATAATATTATAAATAGTCTAATCCTATACAACTATTCAAGCAAACTGAATACTGAGCAACTGGATAATGATGGAGTTGTTATTATTATAATAATGGGGAGCGCTAAACCCGTAGGGATTATACAGCGCCTGTGGGGGGGAGGGATGGAAGGTATTCAGGGCTTAATTCAGGGAATGCGTAGCACAGACCTAATTCCCTAGATCAAGAGCCCCTCACCAGCGTCAAGGAACCTCCCTTGATGGGCTCGAGTTGTTACTGTGGTCTCATTCCTCAAACAAGCAAAAGATTGGTAGATAAGACACATAGGCAACATTTAGGCAACTTTATTCGGAATAAAGTTGCCTAAATGTTGACAATGTGTCTTATTCTACCAACCTGTCGGTTGCTATACATTTGATAATCATCTGTTAGACACTGCAACGTCAATGATCATCTTGGTACAGAAGAGAAGAACACTCCTTTGGAAAACTTTTAAGTGGAGAATTGTTTGATCTGAGAGGGGACATTCTCACTACTACTTACTCTGCCAGACCTCTCCTTCCGAAAGAATTTTAAGTCCTCAACACTGTCTCTTGATCTTCAGTTAGTTCCAGACTTTTGGAACCTAGAACTTTCTCCAGGCTGAGGGACTGGACAACCTCTCAATTCTACGACTTCAGGGTGTTGGACTCGATTACATCGTATTCACATCTCTACTGCTCCTGCTACTTTCTGTACTCGACTGAAGAAAGCCTATGTGTAGGCGAAACGTTTCGGAATAAAGTTTGCCTATGGGTCTTATCTAACAACACAACCTGTCGGTATGCTATTACCATTTGATAATACAAGCAAAAGATTCCAATGATGAATCTTCAAAGGGATGTTTTCAAATGATCGAGAAATTTAGCTAGCCTCGCTATATCAGCTTCATGGAATATATCAATAATAATGATAATACTCAATAATAAATTAATATTATATAATAATATTGCGGGTAATGGTTTGGAGTAGTTATAAGTCAAAGGTAAGCTTCTTGTACGTGAGTGGTTGCTCTATTGCATCGCGGGGCCTGTTTCAGGAAAAAGGACATATTTCTCATTTAGGCTGACATACACACACAAAAATTCTTGACGTATCTAAATATTGTGTTTGATATTCCGGAGGCCTACTACAAGTATAGCATGTATTTAGCCTTGTGGCTGAGCGCTTCTGTTTGAATTATAATAATAATAAATCTACAAGTAATTAAACGCACAGCTCGAACATTTGAATACATACATACACAACATTGGGCCAGAGAGCACTTGAATTCACAAACGAGCCACTTTTGAAGTACCAATAGTAAATAGATTAGCAAAAGTAACGACCAATTTCAGTCGCAATGGACGATCGACGGGTAGCTTGTCAAAAAGGATCGTTCTTTTTTCCATAAGGGATGATAAAGCTTTGAGCACAGGTTCAGAACATAAATGAGACGAACGGTCGTTTAGCTGGTGTGTAGATGTACCACCTGTCCATCCCCTCCCTCCCTCTTAAAGAGCATATGAATCAAACAGCCTTGTTCCTTGTGTAACAGATGGATGTGTTGTACTTCTTATTCTCCATTTGAATGTAAATAAGGTATGTGAATAAAGAACTAATGAACAGTAAAGTTTTTGAGTACTTTATCATGGAAACAGTAGCACGTACATGAATACAGATCAAAACTGGCTTTCTTACTGAGCTGTTTATGTTGACAGCAGTACGAAAACCCCTAGGATCTCCAGAGTCCAGGCCTTTGTATGCTTTAATAGACTGGCAGTTCTCAGATATTCACTGCTCCTTTGTAAGTCTCTGCGTCTTTTAGTGATAGGATTCCTTACTTCTATGGGTTGTAAGGGTGGCCCATAATCAGTGAAGAGGGATGCAGTAAGACCGTGTGAGTAATTCGTCTTTCCAAGCGGCTCACCGGCGTCAGCAGGGAGCGCTTAACGAGGTACTTCGCTTGCGGAATTTAAGCAGCCAAGAGTCCCTGGTATAACACACACAGACCACCGAGTCCAGCACCGGTAAGTCAGCGGTGGCTAGTGCTGCCGTGACCCGCTTTTTGAATTTTTATGTGAGTAAATTCCTTTCAGGAGGTTTACAGAGTATTGCCTGAATTATTACCTACAATTAATTTGGGTAGGTCACAGGACTGTAACTCCCTCGATGCCCACTTCATCACCACTCACACAAAAAGCTAGACCTGACATTTAATTAATAATTACAATATTAAAACAAGCTAATCTGGTAATTTAAAGTTGTGTGTACTGTATGAGTAGGCTTGCTGAGTACACAAAAGAAATTCGTATTACCACTTACCATTTAATTACTGTAGATGGATCACAACACAACACCTGCATGACACCTAGACCCTACACTGGCCAGCTAGATATCTACATGAAAGAAGTAATGGCGTAATTCCCTGTGTGAGTGATGGCGTGTTCTTCATCTTCCACCATCTACACGTAATTCTTGCGGTCCCCCAAATTTCACTGGTCATCAACTAAAATGCTTCTGAGGCCAAAGTAGAAATTTAGAACTAATTTTAGGTCACTGATAATGAATATCATGGTTAAAACTGTTTGTTAGCTCTACTTTTCATTATATATCTACGTGTCACAACAGGTTCCAACAGGCTTGCGGCAGTGAGTTTCTTGCCACACTCACAGTCTCACTGACTTTCATTATTGTTCACGCAGTCATAGAAGGTTATGCTGTGCGAGTTTATATTTTGAGGTAAAAGGTCGGTGATTTTCTTGGCCAAACACTTTAAACTTATAATAAATATTCACTGAGCAAGCTATTGATATGCATGTGAGGCATATTATATTAATTTTATTTTCCTACTGAATGATATAAATACTTTTGCTTAGCTGTCATGTTCTGTATTATAATAAATTAATGAATAAATTTTCTGTTTATTTTCTGTTTGTTGTTTTCTTCTTTCAGATGCCTCGTACTTGTGTGAATAGGGCAGACAACTTCTGCTACATTTGTGGTGAGGTGACCTTTGCATCACAGAAGTGCCGTACAACTACTATGGTTAGAAAGGCATATCACCTATATTTTGGATGTAAAATTGGTGACCAGGATAAGAATTGGGCTCCACACATATGCTGCAACACTTGTGCTACTAACCTTCGCCAATGGTTGAACAGGAAGAGGAAAGGAATGCCTTTTGCTGTGCCAATGACATGGCGGGAGCCACCAAACCATACCAACAATTGTTATATCTGCATGGTATCTCCAGTACAAAAGAGCTTGTCAAAGAAAAAAAAGGGGTTCATTGAATATATAAACATTCCATCAGCTATTTGCCCAGTTCCACATGGAGAAGGTCTACCTGTTCCTGATACACCAACTTCGGTATCCTTCGAGTCAGATGAAGAAAGTGATGAGGATGAAGAAGAGAAGGATGACAGTGGTGGATTACAGTGACCGAAACTTTGAAGCACATTCCTCTAGGCCACATCTCATAACAAAAGGGAAACTCCATGAGCTTGTCAGGGATCTACAACTACTCAAAAATAAGGCAGAGCTGCTAGACTCTCGTCTTCAACAGTGGAATCTCCTAGCAGCTGACGTGAAGATTTCAAAATTTCGTGACCGTCATCAAGGCTCACAAGAACATCATGGGATGCAATATGTCACTTAAAATCCACTTTTTGGATTCACCTCCTGCTGTTCCACTCACTCCTCGGCTGTTCCACAACTCCCACCACATCGAAATTTCTCAAAGGATCCAAATAGCATCACATTTTAATACGTAATTATTATATATTTCAAATTTAAACATGCTAAATTTAGGAAAATTCAAAATTTTCCACACGCTATATAGCGCCAACTGTTATCAAATTCGCATTTCGGCAGACATCATCGTCTGTAGCAGCACACGACACGGATTATTTCTTGCCGTGCTCCCGTCGCAGGGCCAGTGTATACCACATCGGTAAGTGAAAGCAGATAGGACCGTCTACAGCGCTGTCTATACGCATAATTCCGTATATGTTATTAACAATCCCACTAAAGGTTTAGTTTATTATCTTTATTATGCACCCCAGACCCATCTTGTGGGCGGGAGTCAAAAGATTACAGAGGTACAAAATAGGTCTAGGTACTGGGCCGTAAAGTTTTGATAATTGAACAAGTTACAATGGTAATGAACTATTTACATGTTTATTTCTGATCACAGTCGTAATGAATTATTTGTGCAGACATGAATTAGGTCATACACACACACACAACTAACACTCATACACACACACACACACACACACCAACTAACACACATACACACACACACACACACACACACACACACACACACACACACACACACACACACGCACATACACACCACACACACACAACAACACACACACACACACACACACAACTAACACACACACACACACACACACACACACACACACACACACACACACACACACAACACACAAAACTAACACACATACACACACACACACACACAAAACACATTATACACACACAACTAACACACACACACACACACACACACACACACACACACACACACACACACACACACACACACACACACACACACACAACTAACACACATACACACACACACACACACACACACACACACACACACACACACACACAAGGTGGTAATAGCAGTGATGTATAATCCACCACAGAACAGCAGGAGACCAGGGCATGAGTATGACGAGAGCAATAGAGCGATGGTTGACACACTGGCTGCAGTGGCCAGAAGAGCTCATGCATGCAGGGCAAAGCTCCTGATCATGGGCGACTTTAACCACAAGGAGATCGACTGGGAGAACTTGGAGCCACATGGGGGCCAAGATACATGGAGGGCTAAGATGATGGAGGTGGTACTGGAAAACTTCATGTACCAACACGTAAGGGACACTACAAGAGAGAGAGGAGAGGATGAGCCAGCAAGACTGGACTTAGTATTCACCTTGAGCAGTGCAGATATTGAGGACATCACATATGAAAGACCCCTTGGGGGCCAGCGATCATGTGGTTTTGAGCTTCGAATACACAGTAGAGCTACAAGTGGAGGGGAAGCAGGAAGGCCAGGACAAATGAAACCAAACTACAGGAAAGGGGACTACACGGGAATGGGGAAAACTTCCTAAACGAGGTTCAGTGGGACAGAGAACTGGCAGGGAAGCCAGTTAATGAGATGATGGAATATGTAGCAACAATGTGCAAGGAGGCTGAAGAGAGGTTTGTACCCAAGGGAAACAGGAATAATGAAAAAGCCAGGATGAGCCCATGGTTCACCCAAAGGTGCAAGGAGGCAAAAACCAAGTGTGCTAGGGAATGGAAGAAATATAGAAGGCAAAGGACCCAGGAGAATAAGGAGAGCAGTCGTAGAGCCAGAAACGAATATGCACAGATAAGAAGGGAGGCCCAACGACAATATGAAAACGACATAGCAGCGAAAGCCAAATCTGACCCGAAGCTGTTATACAGCCACATCAGGAGGAAAACAACAGTCAAAGACCAGGTAATCAGGCTAAGGAAGGAAGGAGGAGAGACAACAAGAAATGACCGTGAAGTATGTGAGGAACTCGATAAGAGATTCAAAGAAGTGTTCACAGAGGAGACAGAAGGGGCTCCAGAGGGACAGAGAGGTGTGGCACATCACCATGTGCTGGACACGGAACACACAACCGAGGAAGAAGTGAAGAGGCTTCTGAGTGAGCTAGATACCTCGAAGGCAATGGGGCCAGATAACATCTCTCCATGGGTCCTGAGAGAGGGAGCAGAGGCGCTATGTGTACCCTTAACAACAATATTCAATACATCTATCGAAACAGGGAGATTGCCTGAGGCATGGAAGACAGCAAATGTAGTCCCAATCTTTAAAAAAGGAGACAGACATGAAGCACTAAACTACAGACCAGTGTCACTGACATGTGTAGTATGCAAAGTCATGGAGAAGATTGTCAGGAGAAGAGTGGTGGAACACCTAGAAAGGAATAATCTCATCAACAGCACCCAACATGGTTTCAGGGACGGGAAATCCTGTGTCACAAACCTACTGGAGTTCTATGACAAGGTAACAACAGTAAGACAAGAGAGAGAGGGGTGGGTGGATTGCATTTTCTTGGACTGCAAGAAGGCGTTTGACACAGTACCACACAAGCAGGGATAACAGGGAAGGCACTACAATGGATCAGGGAATATTTGTCAGGAAGACAGCAGCGAGTAATGGTACGTGGCGAGGTGTCAGAGTGGGCACCTGTGACCAGCGGGGTCCCATAGGGGTCAGTCCTAGGACCAGTGCTGTTTCTGGTATTTGTGAACGACATGACAGAAGGAATAAAATCTGAGGTGTCACTGTTTGCAGATGACGTGAAGTTGATGAGAAGAATTAATTCGATCGAAGACCAGGCAGAACTACAAAGGGATCTGGACAGGCTCCAGACCTGGTCCAGCAATTGGCCCCTGGAGTTCAATCCCACCAAGTGCAAAGTCATGAAGATTGGGGAAGGGCAAAGAAGACCGCAGACGGAGTACAGTCTAGGGGGCCAGAGACTACAAACCTCACTCAAGGAAAAAGATCTTGGGGTGAGTATAACACCAGGCACATCTCCTGAAGCGCACATCAACCAAATAACTGCTGCAGCATATGGGCGCCTTGCAAACCTCAGAACAGCGTTCCGACATCTTAATAAGGAGTCGTTCAGGACCCTGTACACCGTGTACGTTAGGCCCATATTGGAGTATGCGGCACCAGTTTGGAACCCACACCTAGCCAAGCATGTAAAGAAACTAGAGAAAGTGCAAAGGTTTGCCACAAGACTAGTCCCAGAGCTAAGAGGTATGTCCTACGAGGAGAGGTTAAGGGAAATCAACCTGACGACACTGGAGGACAGGAGAGATAGGGGGGACATGATAACGACTTACAAAATACTGAGAGGAATTGACAAGGTGGACAAAGACAGGATGTTCCAGAGACTGGACACAGCAACAAGGGGACACAGTTGGAAGCTGAAGACACAGATGAATCACAGGGATGTTTGGAAGTATTTCTTCAGCCACAGAGTAGTCAGGAAGTGGAATAGTTTGGGAAGAGATGTAGTGGAGGCAGGATCCATACATAGCTTTAAGCAGAGGTACGATAAAGCTCATGGTTCAGGGAGAGTGACCTAATGGCGACCAGTGAAGAGGCGGGGCCAGGAGCTTGGACTCGACCCCTGCAACCTCAGCTAGGTGCGTACAGCTAGGTGAGTACACACAACTAACACACATACACCATTAGTCCTGTCATACACAACACACACACACACACACACACACACACACACACACACACACACACACACACACACAACACACACACACACACACACACCACACACAACAACCACACACACACACAACACACACACACACACACACACACACACACACACAACACACACACACAACACACACACACACACAACAACACACACACACACACACACACACACACACACACACACACACACACACACAAAAACCACACACACACACACAAAACACACAACAACACACACACACACACACACACAACCACACTAACACACACAACACACACACACACACACACTGACACTGACATTAAGTGAACAAATCAGAATATTTTATCCCCAATGTCAAAGTACACACTTAACAATATTACTTTGACAACTGAAGATTCACTAACTCCAATTATTAATTTTGACATTATAGTGACAAAATAATATGCAAGGTTTTGACTAGTCCATCTGGGTAAAGTTTTACATTTGTGAGTTTGGATCCTACAATCTGGTGGTGGTGTTTAACTTTTTACAAAAAAGGACACTGGTAAAGTAGCCAGAGCTAGGCGGTAGTGGCATCCAAGAGTCTGCTTATTTTGTCGTTAGATGCGTCATAGACGGGATCAAAATATAAAATCCTAGTCAGTGGGGGGGGGGGGTGAGGGTGGAAGAGGAGTCTTCCATGCACCTCTAACATGATTCATGAGAACCATCATTTTTATTTTTCATTAGGCTCATGTTAAAGGTTTGAAAACCTGTGCTCAAGAAAAAACTGTCATCTTCCATGTTTACTACGTGAAAATCAAAAGTGCGTATAAGCTTCTTCAATCATTTTTTTTTTTTTTTTGGAGGGGAATGTCACTTTTTTGGGGCCTGTTATCACCATACCATACGAAGCTACCAGCTCTTACTAACAACCTTTTATTAAAAAATGTTTTATATAATCTCACCTCACAAGGAAGCTTTTTCTAAATCTAAAGTTTAGAAAAATCATTCAGTATTCGGCCACTTTCTGTGTGAAAAAAAAATCTTGACGATATTCTCAAAATTACTCCAAATAAACAAATATTACTTGTACGTCCTTAATGCGTAATCTTTACCCAAATACAACAGAAATCTATATAACGGGATCACGAATACTCGACAGAAATAAATGAATGGTTATAACTATGACCATAATTTTTAAAGAGGCAGACCGGTAAGCCAGCTGACGGCCTCAGTCAGATGACCAAAGGCTCCAACGGTGGGTCATCACCTGACAGTCCCATGTCAGGAAACACTCGTCCTGTTTCCTGTCAAACCTTACCTAACCTCAACATCAATACAACATTTGCATTGTGTGGTCCTCATTTTCATTTCAGATTGGAAAAAAAAATACCTAAAGAAGTTTCTGTATTCAGCGGAGCTGAATGGTATTTTTCAGAACCTTACCCTAATTAATATGTAGTATGTAGATTCCATATATGCAATCCAGGCTATAAAATATCACTTCAAAACTTGCAAGGAACTTGTATAGGCATGTTTCCTACTCATACATAACACCCTTCGACAGGATATATTATCCGTGCAGCGGGTACCCACGTAATGTGGAATAGTACACCAAATGTTGATATAATGCACTTCAGTAAATGTCCTAGGAAAAATAGCTAGTCTTTCTCACTTACCATAAATACAATTGCTGATTAAGCATTAACTAATTAGAAAAACTCACATACTGCAAGATGTTAATTTATGCAAACTATGATATACGTAGTGTGGAAAATTTTTAATTTTTCTAAATTCAGCATGTGTAAATTTGAATAATGCAATAACTGCGTAATAAAGTGTGATGCTGATTTGACCCTTTCTAGAAATTTCGAGTGAGGGGAGGAGGTAGAACAGCCACTGAGTGACTCCATGGGGAGGATGCTATAATGAATTTAATGTATGAACACTGGACTGAATTGTGCAATGTAATCAGGTATTTTTGAGGGTCAATTGGTGCATATCAGCCTCAATCCATATTGGGATAGTGTGGAAAAACCCTTACATTTTGGCAACAACAACAGAAGAAGGGGGATGTCATTTGTAATTTGTGAACACTGGTTGTCGTGGGAAATTCTGTTATATTTCGGCGTCTTCTGAGCCAAATTGGGGGGTTTTGGCCTGAATTTGTAATAGGAATCCGTGTTAATGTCTTCTACTGAAGAGTTGGGGCAGAAAATTTGTGGGACCTCAAGAATTACATGTGGATGGCAGAAGATAAGGGATAGGACCATCACTCACAGGGAAGTGCACCATTAGTCCTTGCATTTACATCTCTAGCTGGCCAGTGTAGGGTCTAGGTGTCAGGTAGGTGTTGTAGTGTGAGTCATCTACAGTAATTACATGGTAAGTGGCAATATAAATTTCTTTTGTGTACCCAGCAAGCCTAATCATGTACAGTCCACAATTTTAATTTCCCAGAGGAGCTGATTTTAATATTGTGAGAGTGGTGAAGAAGTGGGCATCGAGGAAGTTACAGTTCCCACTTATCTCACCCAAATTACTTGCAAGTAATAATGCAGGTAATACCCTGTAAACCTCACGCAGGTCATTTACTCACATAATAATTCACACATAAGTAGCTTTTTAATTCTTTCTCTATGATTCACCACTGACATGCATAAACACATATAATGAATCATAAAGGACTAATATATAACCAAGTCACAATTCCATCGTTACCATTTTGTTAAATAAATTGTTCTGTAATTTAAGTATAAATTATTGAATGCCTAACTTTAACTTAATTTAAGAACCACTAGAGCAAGCGAGAAGCTTTTTTAATAAAATAGTATAGCAACTTTTGAAAGGAAATGAAACCTAATGCGACGTTGGTTCTTGATACATGTAAACATAGAGCAGAACACCAGCTGGACACCAAATGAGACCTTCATCTGCCAAGGAGAAGGTTGGGAAGAATTTAATAAATGTAGTGGAGTATTTAGTCTGATGGTTCTGGTCACAAATAATAATAATAATAATAATAATAATAATAATAATAATAATAATAACCCTTATTTCTACAAGTATATATATAAGGTACACAGGCCTAGCTGATATCACTGACATACTACTATATAGAAAGCCCTTTGTTATGCAGAGCATTTCGGGCAAATTTGGTCAATTTTGTGTGGAGAAAATTTCTCCAGGTGGGGCGTATTAACCCCCCCTTCAGCTCTGAGGGGCCCAGCCCTCTCAGAAGGGGCAATGGCATCTTGTTTACTTCCACATCAAGTAATTACAAGCAGATGCTTAACCAACGTGTACCAGTCACCGGTCATGCCACGTCTTTGCAAGAGACCAGTGTTGCAATCAGTGTGAGTTAACGAAAGTAATAATCTCTGTACTGCAACAGGAAGGGTACAGGAAAACGTCTACCTCACTTTAATCACATGTGAGACAATAATGAACTCTCAGTGATCGAGATATATCATGAAATCAAGCATTTGCGTTCAAATTGTTTCAGTTTGGCAAAGAAGGAAAAAACACTGGTGTCAGCAAATCCTTTATATGAGGGCAAGTCAGGCCAGAGAGGGGTGCTGTGGGGTAAATTCCTTTTAGACTTGGTCGAGACAACTCGTGCATCACAATGTAATAACAAAGAATTTAGTGATCACAAATTCTGTTAATAAATGAATCTCAATGGACACAGCAGAACAATTACAGAGAAGTGTGATCAGCTTCTTTAGTGATATGACTGTGAACCACAGACAAATCTTGTGTAGTTCAGCTGGGCTTGTGAGGTCTCTAGGGAGACCTAATTATATGGTCACCTTGCCTTGGCAAGTGGCTAAGTAGCCACGCCTTTTCGGCTTAAGTATCAGCTCCTTTGTTCGTCACTGGCGTCAGATCTCGGCGTCAGGTCGTAACACATGGTGCACACCTCATTGTGGAGGGTGCTTGGACCACCATATAAGCCCAAGGAAGAGCATGATCGTGAGACTTCGAGCGGAGCTGCTGCTGTGTGCAGAGCCAAGAGCAGAGAGACTTTGAGCAGAGCTGTTGCTGTGTGCAGAGCTCTGAGCAGGAGACTTCGAGCAGAGCGGCTGCTGTGTGCAGAGCTCTGAGCAGAGTCAAGCAGAGCTGTGGCGTGGGGCAGAGCTCTAATCTGACAGGGCTCTCTGTTGGAGACATTGGGCAGAGTACTGGCTTGGAGCAGTACTCGTGCTGTATAGGTCTTGGGACCTGTGGTTTAGTTCCTGTGATGAACTGTCCTCTGAACTATATTGTAAGTTATATTAATTTTGGTCAAGTTGATTGTATTCCCTGTCTCACTACTTATATGCACCACCCCATTTATATAAAACCCCAATAATGTACTCCTGTTCCCAAATATATTGTACAAGGACTTAATAATACACTGTGTTTGAGTAGAATAGTAATATTTGCTGTCCCCGTTATTTGCTCTTTTATTCATTATTTTATTTCAAGTAGTGAGAGGGTGAGTAGTGTGGTGGGTAGAGTAATGAGAGGTGAAGGTGTAGCCACCAGTGACCTCACATTACCTACCTCCGCTAATCATCTCTCCTACCACCGCCCCTGCCTATCCCCTACCTTACATAACCCCTTTTTTCATATTCCCCTATTATCTTTACATTCCAATACCCCCCTACATGACAGTCTTGATGAACAGTGTAACAGCAAGTGTTGCGAATTTCGAGACTGGACGACGTGTACGCTCAAAGACACTATTCTTCAATCAAGACAACGATGTCCAAGTAAACATATGGATCCGATACAGATACCCAGGTAGGTCTAGTAATTAATGAGGTTAGTTAAATCAGCTGTGCAGCATTTAGTTCATTTTTCTCTAGATTTATCACCATACACTCAGTGACAAGAGATTTTTTTTTTAGCCCAAACAAGTGAGTATAAGGATCCAGTCAGTATTCAGTTATTCAATGAAAATACTGACACAACAACCCTTAGGAGTAATTATACTTATAACCTCAATCTCTTACAGCCCATGTGTGGTTACATCGATGACTCCAAGAACTTTCTGGAAGTGGCTGCGAAACAGTGTAGTCGTCATCAAGCTAAGTTCCATACAGTTCACTTATTATATGACCAGCTTGCTTGTATGCTAACCTCCACAGCTGGTCCTTCGAATCGGATAAAGGCTACATTATGGTCCAAATTTGTTTTACTACAGTGTACAAATAAATTACGAGCCAAGGTCCTTCGAAAAAATTGTAAAGCTAGTGTTTTTACAATATAAATCAGAATAAATGAGTCCCTCTAGACTCAATCAGAGAGAATGGGCTGCCTCGCTAACAATAGAAATAATTCAGATTATGCGAAATATGAAAGTGAATTCCTAGAATCAAATCCATCTGAGGATGACATTAAAAATGTTTTGGGTACTTTTAGTGATCAACAATTAAAATGAACAGGAGCACAAGCTACCTGCTGCAAAACTCTGTCACAGAGACCTACTGTAACTAGTGATCAGACACCTGTTACTCCAGGTATCCCATTACCAAGTTTGCCTACATTGTCATTGCCCATTTTCCAAGGTCATAATTACGAAGAATTTATTAATGATTTTCAATCCATAGTAAATTCACGAACTGACATAGATGAGATTGCTAAGTTCAATTATCTTGAATGTCTTGTGAAGGGAGAACCCTATGAACTAATTAAGTCATTTCCGGTAGTTAAAGGCAATTCTCATCCAGCCTTATGTGTCTTAGCAGACAATTACTTTGATGCTGACAAAGCCAGAGTTAGACAGTCTTAATATCAAGCTTGAAGCCACCCAAACATTGTTTTTCAGTCTTACAGCCATTTAGGATCACATTAGACAATAGTCTCAGATCTCTAGGTGCTAAATATGACCTACAGCAATGTGACTGGTTTATCATTGGTATTGTACAGGATAAGCTGTCACCACAAACTATTGAACGATTAAATATGTTCAATAAACGCTATTTCACTTGTGAAGAAATTAACAATGGTTCACAAGCAATAGTTTCTTGCATGTAAGCAACGAGACAAGATGACAAGTCCACAAGTCCTGTGGACAATAAACCATCAACTAGTATAAAAAGAGTATTACTCCCATTAAACCACAGAATGGGAAATCCCATGTAAGCACTTTTCAAGCTGTGAATACAACAGACAGTAAACAGACTGTCACACATAAACATACTCCAAAATGTGTACTTTGTGATGGATCACATTCGGTATAGCACTGTAGACAATACACAACAATGGAGGTACGTAAACAACGTGCCCAACAGCTGAGAAAATGCACCAAGTGTTTAGGTGAACAAGGGAGGTAAATGCTCACTGAAGAAGTGTTTTAAATGCAAGGGTATGCATCATACAGCATTATGCCCAAACACTTATGCTGAGCAGCAAAAGACTTCCACAGAATCAGAAGTCAGCAAACAACAGCATTAAATGTGAGAGATAAGTTTAAAGCGACTGCTCTCCCAATAGCTCGAGTTGAGTTATCCAAAAAAATACACGAAACCAATGTGCTAACATTATTTGATCAAGGCTCACAAAGGTCTTTCATAAGAACAACAACCCTATGCCAAAATACAGTTAGATAAAGCTGGTTTTTTCCAAAATTCTGGTAAACAGACATATGACCTAGCCAGATTCACTGTTGGTCTAGGAAACAGGAAAAGACAGTAGAAGCTGTGGTAGTAGATGATTTGCCTAAGTCTGTGCAGATCCAGGGATTAAAAGAAACAGTTGTAGCGCTGAAAGCAGCTAAGGTCAAGTTAGCCTGTCCTGACATACAGACGTACACTATTAGTCCAATTGATTTTATCATTGGAAGTAATTATTATCACTGTTTTGTGCAAAACATAGTAAGTAAACATGATGTTCACTTACTGAAAACAGCAGGAGGCCATATGATATGTGGTCCAATTCCCTCTCAAAGTGGGAAAGAAGCTGATATTGATTCAGTGGAAAATGTACTAGTTACCAGGATAACCACTGATCATGTACCACAGCAAAATTTATCATTACTGGAAGGAATGAATGAACCAGTTGATAAGTTATGGGATTTAGATGCGATAGGTAGTGATGTAAATAAACCAAGTCCACAAGAGTCTCAGACTTATAACCAATATTTGGACACTGTCAAATATGAAGATGAACAGTAATGAGTTAGGATACCATGTAAATTAAATTCACAACATCTACCTAGCAATTATCGCATGGCTTTCGGACAAATGAAAGCACAAATACACGAGCTCAGAAAAAATCCAGAGCTACTGACTGTCTATGATGTCATACAAGAACAGTTAGCCAATAAATTAATTGAGGAAGTAGTCGAAGACAAGTTGAAGACAGAAGCTCATTATCTCCCGCACCACGGAGTCAGTAAAGATTCTGAAACCACTCCACTACGTGTTGTATACAATTGCAGCGCACGTGCAAATAAAGATGTAGCAAGTCTTAATGACTGATGACCGGACCTTCATTAACTGAGAAGCTTGGAGGCGTGATTATGAAATTCCGCACAAACCCATATGCCTACACGGCTGATATTTCCAAAGCTTTCTTAAGAGTAGGACTACAAGAAATAGATAGAGATTGTACGCGATTTTTGTGGCCTGAAAATCCTCATGATCCTCAAAGTCCTGTGAAAATTTATCGTTCCAAGTCAGTATTGTTTGGTGCAACATCCTCTCCATTCTTGCTAGAAACTACTCTAAATACACATTTGAAGAAATCTGAAAGTCCCATTAAAGAAATCTTAAAGAAAAGTTTCTGTGTGGACAATCTTCAAGGTACTGTGAATAAAGAGGAGGATTTGAAATCCTTATACAGGGAAGCTAACAAGGAGACGAAAGAAGCAAATATGCATCCAAGGATGTGGGATACTAATTCAAAGCAATTAAGGGAACTTATCAAAGAAGATTTCCCTGAAGCTGAGATTCCTGATTGCAACAACATGCCTGGACTAAATTGGAACACACAGGAAGACACTTTGAGTCTCATAAGGATAAACAATAAATCATGCAGTACACTCACCAAACGTAGTTTACTGTCAGAGGTATCACAATGTTTTGATCCTCTAGGACATGATCATCTCGCCAATTACCATAAAAAGTAAAATGCTTATGCAAGATGCATGAAAGCTCACAATCGGATGGGAGGAGAACTTGCCTCTAGAAATGAGTCAAGCATGGGAAGAAATATCTACGGAGCTTAAACAACTTCATCAAATTAAATTTCCCAGACAAATAGGTCAAGAGGGAAACAAGTACACATTACATGTGTTTCGTGATGCGTCAACCAGAGGTTATGGCGCTGTAGCTTACATGAGTAAAGCTGAAGGAAGTACACTAATTACTTCAAAGGCCAGGGTCAGTGCCACAATTGTAACTGACAGCACTCTATGTAGGTACAAAATTAGCTGTATCTCAACAAAGTACTTGATCATCTCACTGTTGAGAAAAACGTGATCTGGAGTGATAATGAAGCAGTTCTCCAGTGGTTAAGAAATAATAAGAGTAATTTGGTCTATGTACAGAACAGAGTAGCAGAAATAAGAGAGATGCAGAGAGATTATCTCTTTCTACGCGTCTCTACCCGAGAGAATCCAGCTGTAATAATGTTGGTAGAATTACCGACAATATGTAAAGTAAAAGGACACAAGTGCAACTAATGTGACATTTTTATTGTGGCAACGTTTCGCTCTCCAGGAGATTTGTCAAGCCGTTAGGCTTGACATTGCCACAATAAAAATGTCACATTAGTTGCACTTGTGTCCTTTTGCTTTACAGAATCCAGATGACATGTTGTCACGTGGTGTCCCACTCAAGAAATTTGTGGATAATAAATTATGGCTCCACGGACCGAACTGCCTCTCTAAAGCTCACATTATGCCAGAAGAAACAGTCTGCTTGAACGCAGCAGAAACAATTTGTGTAAATACTGCAGACACAGCAGAAATAGTCATTGATGGATCTAAATACTCATATTTGAGTAAACTCTTAAGAATTACAGCTCTTGTCTTTAAATTCATTAAAGGGATAAAACCTGATTATGAATGTCTTGAACCCATAATACAGAAAGATGTTTTCTCTACAGAATATAAATTTCTGGAAACAAAAGATAAATCCCCAAACAAACCTGATATGATTAATTCTTTAGGACTTTATCTCGACTCAGAAAATATTATAAGATGTCGAGGAAGAATTCATAATTCTTCACTACCTAAAGAAGCCTTATATCCAATATTGATCCCCAAGAATAATTGGCTAACAAATCTGATTCTTCAAAACGCCCACATGTTACATGGTGGGGTAGCTGACACACTTTGTCATATACGACAATCCAACTGGATGCCTCAAGATCGACAAAGTGTGAAAAAGCAAATAAGGGACTGCATTACTTGTCGTCACTATGATAGGTGAGTATGTCAGTATCCAGGTCCACCTTTATATCCCTCTGAGAGAGTTTGTTATGTCACTCCATTTGAGGTGACAGGTGTAGATTACACTGGACCAATAATTTTAACTAAAACAGTTGACAAAATTCCTATCAAATTGTACATACATACATATATATATATATATATATATATATATATATATATATATATATATATATATATATATATATATATATATATATATATATATATATTATATAACGTCGTGCCGAATAGGTAAAACTTGCGGTTTTGGCTTAAATAGCAACGCTCTTCTTGCCAAATAAAGCAAGCGAAAATTTGTGTGTGCAATTATTTCGCAAAACTATTCTGAACCTAACGAAAAGAATATATTTCATTGTGTTTGTTTATTATTTAATTATTGGAAATTTATCTAAAATATATTTAGTTGGATTAGGCTAAATTAAATTGCGCTTGTTATAATAAGGTTAGGTAAGTTTTCTAAGGTTCATTTGATACAAAATTGATAATTTTTTACGTTAACATAAATGAAAAAAATATATCTTTAAAGGTATAAGAGAGAATTTTAGAAAGGACTTAATTTTAAATGAGTTCTTGTTAATTGACCAGTTTTACCTCTTCGGCACGACACACACACACAAATATATATATATATATATATATATATATATATATATATATATATATATATATATATATATATATATATATATATATTCACAAACACTAATCTCTGGTCGAAGGAGACTCGAACCTACGAACCTTGGGGCAAGGCACAGTGCTTTAACCACCGTACCACACTGGACCAATATCTTGGCGTCCAGCCAACGCTAGACGTTTTGATCCAAGGCAGCCAGCATTTAGGCAGGTGGTGGTAGCTATTTCATCTCATCCTCTGTATGCATCGACCGACGGGAGATTTTTAAAATGTTTAGAATTCGCAGAACCGGCGATATATTTACAAACACTAATCTCTGGTCGAAGAAGAATCGAACCTACGGACAAGGTACGCAGTGCTTTAACCACTGTACCACACTGGACCATTACCTGGGTGTCCAGCCAACGCCAGACGTTTTGATCTTCGACCAGAGATTAGTGCTTGTGAATATTTCACTTGTTCTGCTAATTCTAAGCACTGTAAAAATCTCCCGTCGGTCGATGCATGCAGGGGATGAGATGAAATAACTAACACCACCTGCCTGAAGGCTGGCTGCCTTAGATCAAAACGTCTAGCGCTGGCTGGCCGCCAGGGTATTGGTCCAGTGTGGTACAGTGGTTAAGCACTGCGTACCTTGTCCCAAGGTTCGTAGGTTCAGGTCTCCTTCGACCAGAGATTAGTGTTTGTGAATATTTCGCCTGTTCTGCGAATTCTAAACACACACACACACACACACACACACACACACACTAATAGTAAATAATTATTATGAAATCTATTCTTACATTCATGGGAGAGCGTTAAACCAGTAGGGGTCACAGGGCCTGGAAGAGTGGAAAGCAATCATATTCGGCCCAAAAGAAAGAAAATTAAGGTCGAATTCTTTGGAATCAAAATCCCTCACCAACGTCAAGGTTTTAGGTTAGGTAGGTTCGTCAGGAAACAGAACAGGTGTTTCCTGACGCAGATCTTAGTCACCTGATGGAGCTTTTGGTTATCTGACCGAGGCCCTTACCTGTCCACCTCTTTAAAAATTATAGTATTTTACGTCAAGGAACCTCACTTGATGGATATCATTTTATAGAGCACTAAAAAAAATGTGTGAATTACTTAGCTCAAGTGGTGGTGGTGGAGGCTCGATCCTCCATTCGCTAAAAGTGAGACACCCTTCAAGGGAAGTTTGATGCTAGTGAAGGGATCTTGAGTTAAGGAACTGGACTTGTCCTCCCCTTCCCTACATTGAATCTGACTGCCTACTATTCCCTAGGGGTAGTAATTCTCAACCAACGGTAAATTTATCCCTTGAGTGTAAAAAATTGCATGACAAGGAGTAAATATTTGTGTGCTATTTTTGTGCAAAACCTGAATAATTTATTTCTTTCTGACATTGTTTTTCTGTTCCTTTATGATGGCGATAACTTTTTTGTATGGAAGTCAGGGGGTAAATGGAGAAATACATCAAGCCGAGGGGGAGTTTAATTATGGAGGAAACGTTGAGAATCCCTGCGGCCTAGGCGCTGCATGATCCCCTACGGGTTTAGCTCTATTCCCTCCCGTCCAGGCTTCCCCTCCAGAACATATTAAATATGAAGATTATAATTTATCCTGGTATCAATTTGTGATGCGTGTACTCTTAGTTAAAAACATTACTCTTCTAAATGAGGTTTTTAAGTGCATATTTCTTGTGTGACATATAACAACACAATAGCCTAAAGGAACATTCATCATCCCTTTTGATTTGGGTCGACTTGTGTGAGTTATAGTGAGTTAGGGGGAGGGGGAATGTCTGCTCAGCCGAACCTGCCACCAACAGTAATAATAGCGAACACTATATTTTTTATGATGTAATATGTGAAGCACTAAACCCGAGTGGGTATTCAAGCACAAGAAGTGGTAGAGGTTCATTCCTCCGTCCGGCAAGCTTGAGGCGAAGTTAAAAAGACTATTGGTTACAGTAACCCTCAACTCCAGAGGGGTAATAAGCAAGGATTACGCAAGATAGCCAAGTAGCAGTAGCAGCGTCAAGGAGTGTACTGGTGGGCTTCAGTTTCCCCAGTAATCTCCATCAGCCTTGCCCCAAAGCCACCCCAAATTAAAATAAAAAAAATACTAGATCTGCATAAGCTGCAGTTACTGCTGCAGAATGTGAACGTAGTTTTTCCTGCCTGCGAATGGCAGAAGCTTATTTGAAGAACAACAGCAGAGATAGCAGAATAAGCGATATTGCAGTTATATCGAAAAGAGCCAAGAATTTGAAAGGGGAAGGTATCATGAAAGATTTTGCTTCCAACCACAACAAAAGAAGCATTGTCGCTACTGTAACTTTTCATTCATCCTGAGCTCAGGAAGAATGAATAAATGAATAAATGAATAAATGAATATATTATGATGTTGGTATATGGCATTAGTTTAATAAGGCTAAGGTGAACATCATTATCTTTCAAAGATGAGCGTAACTGAGATATTTCGCCTGCAGAACGGACTTCTTCAGTCACTGACTGCAGGTGTTCTACAGGCGAAATGTCTCATTAAAGTTTTCTGAAAGTCTCTGTCACCACTTGTCGACTTTGCGCCATTAGTCGCCATTGTCTCTCATTGTTCTTATTCCTTGATGTGGACAACTGTTTTCTCGCTCTCATTATAAAGTGTGTGAATAAAAGCATATTTTAGAAAACTTGGCTGTTATTTTAACTGATCCGTACACACGCTCTAAGTAGAAACAGGGTTTACTCTGCAAACAAAGCTTCGAAATTCCCCATCCCTTCCAATGGTCTTAAAGGGCATATCGCATGTTATTGACACACAAATAGTAAATTATGTTGCTTTAATCTAGGATAACCCAGTCAAGTCATACTGTATGACTTCCATTAGAATTTCAGCACAGTTATGGACCTCATTATGTGCTTCTCGTTACTCAGTACAAACTTCATTATTACATTTACAAATATATTAGTATATTTTGTAAATATATGAAAGATATATTTTTGAGGTATCTAATTATTTATTAAATGGAAAGCGCTAAACCTGTAGGGAGTCATATATCTGAAGAATGAGAGTTAATCAGATATGATCCATGAAAAGGGACAGCAGCTGCAATTCCTTGGATCAAGAGCCTTGAAAGTCATAATTATTATAGCTCATAATTATTATAGCTTTCAAGTGTTTCGAAGGGAGTCAGATTTTTCTTAGAGTTCCAGTACACGTTAATATTTATTATTCAAGAAACTGATAGGACAGTTATTAAGGAAGTCCGAATTGATTTCCCTGTTACATTCAGTTTCGCTAGGGAAATTAAGTAATCCAACGTAATTTAATCCAAGCTCTTATTTGAACAGAGAATTTCATGCTTAAAGGCTATATTTTCTCATCTGTGCGAGACTACTGAACGAAGATTTAAAAATTTCCTATATGAATTCAATTGCTTAGCTCAAGCACTTTTAGTTATATGATGGACTACTGATATACCTACAATCAACGTAAAGTTACACATTCTATAAATTAGTCATAGGTCTGAGGTAAGGTCGAATTGTGTTTTTCTTTGACGAAGCGAGACAAAGTATAAAATACCTCTGCACATATAACGCATAAATACATTAATGCATAATAAAACTTAAATAAATAAATCAATGGGAAAATCGATGAAATTTACAATTGCTGATACAGTTCGAAGTTACGTTAACGAACATAATTTTAACAGTGTCACTGAGGTTAACTGGTGAAGGGCTGGTTATCCTATTAATTGGAACTCTCTTCTGTTCTGGATCAAACTTCATTGCCTTCCATTCCCCAGGCGCTGCATGACTCACTATGATAATAATAATAAGCAAGCTTAGATAAGTGTTGTCTTTGTCTATTATGATAGAGCACGACAGTTTGTATGAACTTCAGTAAGGCTTAGGACTGATTTTCATAAATAAAAACGATTAATAATAGGAGAGACCCAAAGTAATGGAGAGTCTCTCTTTCAGAGAGGAATAGCTGACTTATAGGCTAGAGTGCAAACATGAATGGAGAGAAATCAGAATGAAAAAAATTTACAAGTGGCATTCTGGAAGGGAACAGGAATCTACCTGGAGGCTACCTGGAGGGTATTCCGGGGATCAACGCCCCCGCGGCCCGGTCCACGACCAGGCCTCCCGGTGGATCAGGGCCTGATCAACCAGGCTGTTACTGCTAGCCGCACGTAGTCCAACGCACGAACTACAGCCCGGCTGATCTGGCACCGACTTTATGTTTCTGTCCAGCTCCCTCTTCAAGGCAGCCAGGGGCCTATTGGTAATTCCCCTTATGCATGGTGGGAGGCTGTTGAACAGTCTTGGGCCCCGGACACTTGTGGTATTTTCTCTTAGTGTACCAATGGCGCCCCTACTTTTCACTGGGGGTATTTTGCACCACCTGCCCAGTCTTACTTTCGTAGGAAATGATTTCTGTGTGCAGATTCTGGATCATTCCTTCTAGGATTTTCCAAGTGTAGATTATGATATATCTCTCTCACCTGCGTTCCAAAGAGTACAACTTAAGTGTTTCCAAGCGTTCCCAGTAGTTGAGGTGTTTGATAGAACTTATATGTGCAGTAAAGGTTTTCTGTACACTCTAGAACTGCAATTTCACCTGCTTTGAACGGAGATGTTAATGTACAGCAGTATTGCAGCCTAGAGAGAACAAATAATTTGAAAAAGATCATCATTAGTTTGGCATCTCTTGTTCTGAACATTCTCATTATCCACCTTGTCATTTTCTTTGCAGTTGTGATCGTGGAACTGCTGTGATCCTTGAAAGTGAGATCCTCAGACATTACCACTCCCAGGTCCCTCACATTATTTTTCCGCTCTATTGTATGATCAGAGTTTGTAGCATACTCACTACTAGTTATTATCTCCTCCAGTTTTCCATAACGGAGTAGTTGGAATTTGTCTTCATTGAACTTTATATTGTTTTCCGTTGCCCACTGGAAAACTTGGTTTATATCTTCTAGGAGGTTAACCGCGTCCTCAATAGGTGACAGTCTCATGCAGATCCTAGTATCGTCTGCAAAGGTTGACACGGTGCTGTGGATTACATCTCTGTGTATGTCTGATATGAGGATGAGGAGCAGGATGGGGGCGAGTACTGTGCCGATTTTAACTCTGTTGACCACTACTCTTTGTGTTCGATTTGTTAGAAAGTTGAAGATCCATCTCCCCGCTTTCCCAGTTATTCCTTTAGCACGTATTTTGTACGCTATTACGCCATGATCGCACTTGTCAAATGCTTTTGCAAAGTCTGTGTATATTACATCTGCATTCTGCTTTTCTTCCAGTGCATCCAAGACCATATCATAGTGATCCAGTAGTTGCGAGAGGCAGGAGTGAGCTGCTCTGAACCCATGTTGCTCTGGATTGTGCAGTTTTTGGGAATCCAAATGGTTTGCAATCGTGCTTCTTAGCACTCAAAGATTTTTGCGATGTGGGACGTTAGAGCTATTGGTCTCTATTTCTTAGCTAATGCTTTGCTGCCACCTTTATGGAGGGGAGGGGGACTATATCCGTTGTTTTTAGTGGCTGTGGAATTTCACCCATGTCTAAGCTCCTTGTCCATAGTATACTTAGGGCACGCGAAAAGGGTTTCTTGCAGTTCTAAATGAACACAGAGTTCCACGAGTCTGGGCCTGAGAATGGTTCCTATTCTTTTTACAACTTCCATGCGCGACGTAGATCAGGGAATAAAAACAACAGATTCGCTGACGACACGACTGACAAATTCTAAGGACATTAATGGGAATTTTAAGATAAATATCATGATGAAATGGATAGGCTAATACTGGTGTTTAGAAAAGTGGCAAATATAGGTAAATATGGGCAAATGTTCAGTCTTAATTCTAGGAATATAAAATAATCTGCACTAAAATAGAGAAAAAATATTCTAATTGCAGGGAATGTTCAGAAATTGACGCTGGGACTCGGTTTAGAAAATGAACGGTGTTAAATGAGGACAAATTACTTGAGAGTTACTAGGAGTGTCAATACCTTTTGCACGTGCTATCTCTAATACTTTCCTAAAAATTATATATATTCACATGGTTACATCAGCATATCCTTCCAAGAGTAACATGTCATTTTGTGATTATGGCGGGTCCTTATTGTGACTATTCTTCAGGAAAAGTTATCTGACATAGGTCTTTGTCGTACAATGAGCACAATTGAGGGGAGCCGGCACTACAGCGGGAGACGGCAAGGACCCTAGAGAGTTTGTAGCCACCCTAAATATAATAGTAATACTAACATTAATACTGATATTAATTCTAACACTAATACTGATATTACTATAATAGTAATACTAACACTAATACTGATATTACTACTATTATTAATAATAATTGTGGCAGTTAAGTTTATATGGAGATGTCAATTTCATACAATGTAAAGCATGTGGAGAGACAGGGGCACACGATATATGCACCGAGAGATGTAGAGATATAGAGATGAGAGATATATTTGTTGAGAGTAAACTTTAATTATTTTTTTAAGAATTAAAGTATTCTTGTCTGGTGGTCAAAAGGTTACAGGCAGCCTTGATTAATGCCCCTTGTGTAGTCGATAGGCTTTAAACCCCATCAACCAACCTAACCTGAGACAGGAGACATACAGTAAAACATGATATTATTTTGTCCAAACCTCCAGACATTTACACACGTCCAAACAGCCAATACGGGAAAGAGTAAATTAATTTTTTATTACTTATACCAGAAACCTTGAGATTATACACACACTTGCTAGATGAATGAGCTTTATGAGATTCTAATCTAGTAAATAACCAATGTTTATAATGGTAATAGTTATTTTTTTTATTTATATATTGCTCTGATATATATGTGTATGAATTTATAGACTATGCACACACACACACACACATAGGCCGTCCAATTCATTCTGACGAGGACATTAGAGCACTCCAGGAAGATTTGAAAAGACTGATGCAGTGGTCGGAGAAGTGGCAGATGCAGTTTAATATAGACAAATGCAAAGTTCTAAATGTTGGACAGGAAAATAACCATGCCACATATAAACTAAATAATGTAGATCTTAATATTACGGATTGCGAAATGGATTTAGGAGTTCTGGTTATTAGTAATCTAAAACCAAGAGAACAGTGCATTAGTGTTCGTAATAAAGCTAACAGAATCATTGGCTTCATAGCAAGAAGTATAAATAATAGAAGTCCTCAGGTTTTTCTTCAACTCTATCTCTGGTTAGGCCTCATTTAGATTATGCTGCACAGTTTTGGTCACTGTATTACAGAATGGATATAAATGCACTGGAAAACGTACAAAGGAGGATGACAAAGTTGATCCCATGTATCAGAAATCTTCCCTATGAGGATAGAATGAGGACCCTGAACCTACATTGTCTAGAAAGGAGTAGAGTTAGAGGGATATGATTGAGGTGTATAAATGGAAAACAGGAATTAATAAAGGGGATGTAAATAGCGTGCTAAAAATATCTAACATAGACAGGACTCGCAGCAATGGCTTTAAACTGGAAAAATTCAGATTCAGGAAGGATATAGGAAAGCACTGGTCTGGTAATAGAGTTGTGGATGAGCGGAACAAACTCCCGAGTACCGTCATAGACGCTAAGACGGTGTGTAGTTTTAAAAATAGGTTGGATAAATACATGAGTGGGTGTGGGTGGGTGTGAGTTGGACCTGACTAGCTTGTGCTACTAGGTCGGATGCACTGTTCCTCCCTTAAGTGACGTGTCTGACCTCACTAGGTCAAGGCATTGGCTTAAGCCGGTCGGAGAAATGGAGCTGCCTCGCATGGGCCAGTAGGCCTGCTGCACTGTTCCTTCTTTCTAATGTTCTTATGTTCTTAACACCCAATCAAAATTTAATGGAAAGTAACTGCCACTATTACACAGCATGACAAGCCAGCAATGTCCTAAATACTTTCAAAAATATTACAGTTCTTAATTACAATATCAAGTCCCTGAGTAAACACTATGATGACCTCCTGGCACTCCTTGATTCCCTGAAGACAACCTTCTCCTGTATTATTCTCACTGAAACCTGGCTTAAGCAGGACACAATTGATATCTACTCTACCGAAATACACAGCAGTTCACAACTGCAGACCATACCAAGTTGGGGGAGGTATTGCACTTTGTTACTCTAACAAACTATCTTGTTATAATACCACTTGCTATAATGATGAATATGGAGAATATATTTTTGCAAATTTTACTGCAAAAACCCTTAAGACTTCTATTACAATCGGTGCCATTTACCGGATGTCACATACAAGCATCCCAAATTTTAGTGATAAAATAAAGACACTAATAATAAACAACCAATTGAACAAGCACCACCTTCTCTTAGCCGGAGACTTCAACATCAACCTTGACCTACCAGGTGATCAACCAGTAACAGATTTCATCAACAATATGAACAGCACACTTCTCATACCATCTATAACTAAACCAACCAGGCTGACAGAGACAACTGAAACCATAATTGACCATATATGGACCATTATACTAGCTCCCCTTAAATCCGGGATAATCACAGACAGCACTACTGACCACTACCCCATCTTCCTCTTAACACTGGTAAACAACCGCTCGAATACAACAAAATTTCTTTTAGACTTCATGATGGGGCCTCAATAAGTAACTTCACAAAAGAGCTACGGACAGTTGACTGGCCTACAGAATTCTCCACTGCCAATTGTATCGATGATTGGATTGACATATTTCTTAAAAAATTACTTAGATTATATAACATTGTCCTATAAAAATGAAACAGATCACGAATAAACGGCTAGGTTGCAGATGGCTAACCAACAGCAAACTAAGGTCTATAGATAAGAAACATCATTATGAAAAGCAATACAGACAGGGCTTAATACACAAAGATATTGTTAAACACTATGCATCAGTTCTTACCAAACTGATAAGAAAGGCCAAGCAATTATACTTTTCCAGCAGATTCACCGAAACAAGAGGAGATATAAAATAAGACCTGGAAAACTCTCTCTCAGATTCTAGACACCTACAAACTGAAAAAAAACAGGGATATTGTTCTAACTAAGCCAAATGAATCACAATTACAGCCTATTGATACAGTCAACAAGATAAATGACTTCTTCTCAACCATAGGATCAAACCTCGCCAGTAAAATCCCAGGTATCAACGTCCGAGCAAGTGACTACTTAAATGGAAATTTCCCATCATCCTTCTATCTTGCACCTACCGAGCCCACCGAAGTCACCTCGATTATCAAGTCACTTAAAAATAAATCAGGGAATCTGTCTCAAGTCCCACCATTATTGTACAAGCGAGCGGCTCATCCCATTTCGCCTGCTATTTCATTACTTTTTAACAAATCCCTAAAAACTAGTACCTTCCCGGCACTACTCAAGACAGCAAGGATTACACCAATACACAAAGTTGGTGACCCCACAGATGTAAATAACTACAGGCCAATATCAAACTTACCGTTACTATCCAAAATCTTCGAGAAACTCGTGCACAAAAGAGTATATTCGTTTATAACAGCACAAAACATACTCAACCCTTTCCAATTTGGCTCCAGGAAAAAACAAAAGCACAAACGATGCAATAGTAAAATGCTAGACCTGCTCTACACTGCACTGGAAAATAAGGAATATCCATTAGGACTCTTTATTGACCTAAGGAAAGCTTTTGATACAGTAGACCACGACATCCTACTCCACAAATTTGACCATTATGGTATAAGAAGCCATTCACTTACATATTTCAAACCCTACCTTACTAACAGGTATCAATACGTCTCCATTAAGGACACAACCTCATCATCATGACCACTTGATACTGGAGTGCCTCAAAGAAGCGTCCTTGGTCCCCTGCTCTTCCTCTTATATATCAATGATCTTCCCAACGTATCACAACACCTGAAACCAGTTCTGTTTAATGACGACACGACTTATGTCATTTCCCGCCCAAATCTTGCCTCACTCAACACCGTTGTTAATGAAGAGCTCCTGAAAATATCAACCTGGATGACTGCCAATAAGCTTACATTTTACACTGAAAAACATTCTACATTCTGTTTGGTAACAGAGCAGGTGCTGCACAACTCGACATTAACACCCTTTATGGGGCAGACCGCAGAATTTGTGTCTGAGCACGTGCTTTTCTGCGGGTGTCATCCTACTCGTGCCGCGCATCTAGATTCCTGTTCTTTATTTCTGACCAATCACAAGCCTTCCCTGAGTCGCTTCAGCTAAGTGGTGCTGTCCTCTTCTCGCCTCCCATTGGTTGAGAGACCAAGATGTAAACACTTCTGGCTTGGCGTCGCCGAGAGTAACATCTTTTTCATCTAGTGAGACTCAAATACCCTTGGATTTTATCCTCTACAATGTCGGTAAGTACTGATTGTTATATCTAATGCGTAAATGAATAGTTTGGGCATATTTTGATATATATAAAGGCCGTGTGAAACATAATATGAGTGTACCATGCAAATGAAAGTAGTGCAACAAGAGACCTCAAAAAATTTTGTTGTGCCCTTTTAGGGCCAGTTTTCAATTTCAGTAAATAAATATTTATAAAAAATATTTCTATTGCTTATATGAATTTTGTAGTGGTCTGGATGTGTACAGAACGTTTTTATTGTCCTTCCAGATCAATGGGAAATTGTTTTATGGTGAGCCCTCCAACACCAAGTCAAAATGTCTGTGTTTTGGAGGAAAGTGACTCAGAACTGGAGGTAGATGACCCAGAATTGCTTGAAAGTGGTGATGAATACTTGCCAATGGATGCAGAGGTGTCAAGTGATGATGAGGAGAAAGAAATGCCAGACAAAAAGGAAAAAGTAGTCAAGAAAAAGAAAGGTATTAGGATCGAGGAGATGCCTGTTGAACAAGAACAATTATACCACATCGTCATTTTTTTGCTTCGTATGCAAAGTAAATCTATGCATAAAGAAGGATAAAAATTGCTTCATACCCTTCCATTCTAGCAATTAGTAATATACAATGACTGTTCTTTCTCAGGGAATTCAGGAATATGGGACTTGAAAATTTTATCCCTTTGCAATGTGTCAATGTAGCAATTTGGTTTCTTTTTATATTTTTCTAATACCTAAAAAAGGTTTGGATACAAGTTCCATTTATATTTTTTATATTGTCTGTTTACAGAACCATAAATTCCAATATTAACCCTGAACAAAAACACTTTCTTGATAGTTGTGACAGGACCTATAGGCATAATACCAGACACAAACATCTCTATGACATTCCCCGTGTCCGGTTAAATCTATACAAAAATTAAATGTGCATAAAAGGGCCTAAAATATGGAACTCCCTGCCTGAAAACTCTAGAACTGCAGACTCAACCACCATTTTCAAAAGCACCGTTAAAAAACATCTTATCTCCGTAACACACACCACCGGTAGCTAACACACCCCACCGGTAGCTAACACACACCACCGGTAGCTAACACACCCCACCGGTAGCTAACACACCCCACCGGTAGCTAACACACCCCACCGGTAGCTAACACACCCCACCGGTAGCTAACACACACCACCGGTAGCTAACACACCCCACCGGTAGCTAACACACCCCACTGGTAGCTAACACACCCCACCGGTAGCTAACACACCCCACCGGTAGCTAACACACCCCACCGGTAGCTAACACACCCCACTGGTAGCTAACACACCCCACCGGTAGCTAACACACACCACCGGTAGCTAACACCCCACCGGTAGCTAACACACCCCACTGGTAGCTAACACACCCCACCGGTAGCTAACACACCCCACCGGTAGCTAACACACCCCACCGGTAGCTAACACACCCCACCGGTAGCTAACACACACCACCGGTAGCTAACACACACCACCGGTAGCTAACACACACACCACCGGTAGCTAACACACCCCACCGGTAGGTAACACACCCCACCGGTAGCTAACACACCCCACCTGTAGCTAACACACACCATCAGTAGCTAACACACACCACCGGTAGCTAACACACCCCACCTCTAGCTAACATACACCATACACCATCAGTAGCTAACACACCCCACCGGTAGCTAACACACCCCACCGGTAGCTAACACACACCACCGGTAGCTAACACACACACCACCGGTAGCTAACACACCCCACCGGTAGGTAACAGACCCCACCGGTAGCTAACACACCCCACCTGTAGCTAACACACCCCACCGGTAGCTAACACACCCCACTGTAGCTAACACACCCCACCGGTAGCTAACACACCCCACCGGTAGCTAACACACCCCACCGGTAGCTAACACACCCCACTGGTAGCTAACACACCCCACCGGTAGCTAACACACACCACCGGTAGCTAACACACCCCACCGGTAGCTAACACACCCCACTGGTAGCTAACACACCCCACCGGTAGCTACACACCCCACCGGTAGCTAACACACCCCACCGGTAGCTAACACACCCCACCGGTAGCTAACACACACCACCGGTAGCTAACACACACCACCGGTAGCTAACACACACACCACCGGTAGCTAACACACCCCACCGGTAGGTAACACACCCCACCGGTAGCTAACACACCCCACCTGTAGCTAACACACACCATCAGTAGCTAACACACACCACCGGTAGCTAACACACCCCACCTCTAGCTAACATACACCATACACCATCAGTAGCTAACACAACCCCACCGGTAGCTAACACACCCCACCGGTAGCTAACACACACCACCGGTAGCTAACACACACACCACCGGTAGCTAACACACACCACCGGTAGCTAACACACCCCACCGGTAGCTAACACACCCCACCTGTAGCTAACACACCCCACCGGTAGCTAACACACCCCACTGGTAGCTAACACACCCCACCGGTAGCTAACACACCCCACCGGTAGCTAACACACCCCACCGGTAGCTAACACACCCACTGGTAGCTAACACACCCCACCGGTAGCTAACACACACCACCGGTAGCTAACACACCCCACCGGTAGCTAACACACCCCACTGGTAGCTAACACACCCCACCGGTAGCTAACACACCCCACCGGTAGCTAACACACCCCACCGGTAGCTAACACACCCCACCGGTAGCTAACACACACCACCGGTAGCTAACACACACCACCGGTAGCTAACACACACACCACCGGTAGCTAACACACCCCACCGGTAGGTAACACACCCCACCGGTAGCTAACACACCCCACCTGTAGCTAACACACACCATCAGTAGCTAACACACACCACCGGTAGCTAACACACCCCACCTCTAGCTAACATACACCATACACCATCAGTAGCTAACACACCCCACCGGTAGCTAACACACCCCACCGGTAGCTAACACACACCACCGGTAGCTAACACACACACCACCGGTAGCTAACACACCCCACCGGTAGGTAACAGACCCCACCGGTAGCTAACACACCCCACCTGTAGCTAACACACCATCAGTAGCTAACACACACCACCGGTAGCTAACACACCCCACCGGTAGCTAACACACACCACTAGTAGCTAACACACACCACCGGTAGCTAACACACACCATCGGTAGCTAGCACACACCACCGGTAGCTAACACACACCACCGGTAGCTAACACACACCACCGGTAGCTAACACACACCACCAGTACCTAACACACCACCGGTACCTAACACACACCACCGGTACCTAACACACCACCGGTACCTAACACACCACCGGTACCTAACACACACCACCGGTAGCTAACACACACCACCGGTAGCTAACACACCACCGGTACCTAACACACACCACCGGTAGCTAACACACCACTGGTACCTAACACACACCACCGGTACCTAACACACCACCGGTACCTAACACACCACCGGCACCTAACACACCACCGGTACCTAACACACACCACCGGTACCTAACACCACCGGTACCTAACACACCACCGGTACCTAACACACACCACCGGTACCTAACACACACCACCGGTACCTAACACACACCACCGGTACCTAACACACACCACCGGTACCTAACACACACCACCGGCACCTAACACACATAAAAACTACATTATCTTGCACATATCCAAAACAAAATACACTTATTTGATATCTGTGACTCCCCCTAATTTACACTAATTTACACTAATGACTGTCAACATAAAATTCTGAATACAGCTTTTGCTACATAATTCTTTAGCTAGTTATAAGTTTGTCTAAGACATTCCAGTATAGGAACTTTAATATAAACTATCATGCCAACACGAGATCATTCCCATTAATTGATAAACTAATTGTTAATTTTTTAAATGTTTTGAACTACCTCACTTTGTAAAATCTAGTTAATCACTACAGCTGCCTCACTTTAATACCAGTATGATCCATAATCTGTGTCAATATAGAGTAAGAAATAGTATTAGTCTGCCCGAAATACCTAGGCATACCAGTGGCCTTCTTTGTAATAAGTATTTTATAATATGCATTAATATTTTATAATATGTAAACCCCACATTGTAATATAAACAGAAATAAAGAATTTTAATTTTAATTTAATTTTAAATACGGCCATTGCCACCAACGAGATAATTGCCATCAACACAACCAGCCCTTCCAGTCTGATTTAAATTTCTGTCAGCACCAATGCGACACCGACCTGCTCATTTGGGACTCGCACTTACATTACAAATTGAACCCAACATTAGTGACATGTCGCCTGACTACATGTGTCTTGCACACTAACCTTTGGCGTTCCTCACCGTTCCATAGGAAATTTTCAGCTTGTGTTTTTTTTTTTTTTTGCATTCACCGTAAAACTATGTATTTTACGCAACCGAGATAGTTAACCAAAATGCATATTTTAGTTTATTTTATTTCACACGTAATTTAACCACATAAACGGAATTAAATTCCAAACGTTTTTGTACTTTTTCTATTACATTATCAAGAAACTATGGACAGTGCATAAATTCTTGAACAAGTAAATCTTGCATTTGTGTTTACATATATTTATATTGTGCTTTATGACACACACAGGTTGAAAGTTTCACTTAAAGTATATTCTCATCTGATAGTTTTAACTATTAACTAGAAACATTTTGATTATTTGTACCATTTTATACATTGTACACATACGTGCACACACGGGGTCAGAAGCTAAGAATCGACCCCTGGAACCACAAATAGGTGAGCAAAGGTGGATAATAAAAGGCAAAGATCACTTTACCAAGCAAGACGAAAATCAAACTTTACATCAGGGATAGATTTAGCTTGGACACTGTTGCTGGGAAACATGTAAACCAGGAACAACTGGAGGATTAGAAATGGTAAGTGATAAAGCATCGAAACAGAAAAAAATAATTACTAATAAATTGTGCCCGAAGTATCGTGTCTCAAATTCTAAAAGAGTATGGAAGGAAAAATCAATATTTTTACCAGGGTTAATATAATTTTGCAGCCAGGCATTAAATACTTCTTCAATACAGCTCCAAAATCGGAGTGGATTACCTAATCATCTCAGTTCCAGTAATAGCACCAGCCAGTTTATGATTAAAGCTAAGGAGAACCTAATTAATGAAACTGCAGAGACTTGTCAAATAACAGGACAAATGTTTCCTGACGCGGGTCTTAGTCAGATGATGACCCGACGTTGGGGTCATCATCTGACTTACCGGTCCACCCCTTTAAAAAATATGATCATAGCTATAACCATTTGTATTACTGAAGAGACGCAGCAAAGTGACCTTGTACTTAAAAGCGGTCGCCTTGGCATGCATTTAATTTTTGTCTAACAATATACATTTATATTTCATCATTTTTAAAATGTTTTATATTCTGTATTATTTGTGGTAGCATTATTTGTTGAACAGAAGAGTTGCGTATCACGTACTTAAAAAATATACAAAAACAAGAGCCCTACTGGCAATAAATCATAATATTTGATATCGTAACCTGTTTTTCATGATTAAACTGTCATATTTCATCATCAAGTATTTCTAAAAATCATATATTTAATACAACGATGTAAAAATTATTTGCAGAATTACCTGTAAGATTACCATGGATAAATCAATACGTATGATTTGCTGAAAACAGTATTTTTAAGATAATGAAAAAAAAAGCATTTTGATTTTTTTGGGTCATCCTAGATGATCTACACATGCTGCTACGTATGATAATCTATGCAACTGTACCTGTACCTGAAAAAAACTTTGATTTGTTAAGTTCAGTTTTCTTCAGAAATTTAGATGTAGAGAAATAATAATTATGAGTTAAACAAAGGTTTATGCAAAGAGCGGTGTGTCTCATAGTATACACGGTAAGAGATAACTCTGTATAAACATACAATTTATAGAGTTGACAGGATCATTAATGTGTACTGCAGATAGACCTCATACCTGACACAATGAATTAACAATAAAAAAAAATCAGACGATTTTAGAAATTGAAGATACATATTAGATTGCATATTGCAACTTGTAGTGTAGGGTGAGACTCGATGATCGTGAGTTTGTATTACGAGTGAACGATTTAAAATAATTACTATAGTTTCACCCTTAATTTATTGCTCTTCCGTTTTCTTTAAAGAGTTATCTTGCACCACCTCATGTACTCGTAATTCTACACATGCTCAAAGTTCACTCTAGGCAAAGCTCTCGCCTTACAAGCTGAGGGGTCAGGGGTTCGATTCCAGGTAAGGGTGAAAACGTTGGGCGTGTTTCCTTACACCTGTTGTCCCTGTCCACCTATCAGTAAAATGGATACCAGGGTGTTAGTCGATAGGTGAGAGTCGCATCCTGTGGACAAAATTGACCTAATTTGCCCAAAGTGCTCTGCATAACAATGGGCTTTCTATATAGTGTCATTGTGCAAAATTTCGGATTTTCTTAAATTCAGCATGAGTAAATTCGAATAATACAATAATTGTGTAATAAAATGTGATACTGATTTGACCCTTTCCAGAAATTTCAAGTGTTAAGTGACGTCGAGGAGTGAGTGTTAAGCTGTTAAGTGACGCTGGGGAGGAGACACCATATTAAATTTAATGAGTGAACACCGGACTGCATGGTGCAATGCAATCCGACATTTTCCAAGGCCAATTTGGGGTGTTTCGGCCTGAATTTGTAATAGGAACCTGTGTTAATGTCCCCTGCTGAAAAATTGGGACAGGAAATTTGCGGGACCTCAAGAATTACGAGGGGATGGCGGAAGATAAGGGATACGACCATCACTCACAGGGAAGTGCACCGTAAGTCCCTGCATTTAGATCTCTAGCTGGCCAGGTGTCATGCCGGTGTTGTGGTGTGAGTCATCTACAGCAATTAAATAATAATAATAACTTTATTTCTACAAGTACATGCACCAAGTATACAGGTCTAGCTGACATCAATGGCATAATACTATATAGAATGTCTCTTGTTATGCAGAGCATTCCGGGCAAGTTAGATTAGTTTTGTCCCAGGATGCGACCCACACCAGTCGACTAACACCCAGGTACCCATTTTATACCAATGGGTATAAAGTATCTTAAGGAAATACGTCCATATATTTTCCATCCGTAACGGGATTCGATCTCAGGACCTCAGTGTGTGACACGAGTGTGCTAGCGATCGAGCTACGGGTAAGCGGTAATACGAATTTCTGTTGTGTACCCAGCAAGCCTAATCATATACAGACCACCATTTTAATTTACCAGAGAAGCTGGTTTTAATATTGTAATTATTAATTTAATATCAAGTCTAGCTTTTTGTGAGAGTGGTGAAGAAGTGGGCATCGAGGGTGTTACAGTTCTGCGACACACTGTGACTCAAGTCCCACTTATCTCACCCAAATTACTTGCATGTAGTAATTCGGGTAATTCCCTGTAAGCCTCATGCAGGGAATTTAAATATAATAATTCACAGAAACTTATACCTGAGCATTTTTCTCTTCTTTAAAACTATGGATACTGGCCTTTTGGGAATTTAGTGAAGAAATGTAGAGGACAGCCTAGTGCTGCTGCTGCTTCAGACACTTGTTGGCGGGAAAGTAAGTCACATCGTTCGCACGTCATCTTTTCGTTTCTCCCATATACACCATTCTATTTCAATATACACAGCTCGGCATGGAATGTGTTATATAAATGATGCTAATTATGACGTATGAAGATTACTTGAATCTGCAATGTGCATGTACGTTGGTTATGCTTGAAAAATGAGTTGCTTTTCTTGTGTTCGATAGCGAGAATTTTAATATTAGCTAAAATATTCGGATATAAAAAAAAATCATAGTTTTTTGTAACAGAATTATATAATATTTTTACTTATTGATTTTTTTAATGTTCTATTTTTTATCGTAGTGCAAATCAATAGTGTATATTTATAAATGAAGCCGGTGGCTCGAAGGTTGAAACACACACACACACACACACACACACACATATACAAATAATTCGTCCGAATGGTCTGAAACTTCAATGACATTATTTGTGACAATACTTCTGAAATTTTAATTCCTAATAAATGTATACAAATGATAATACAACGACTTAATGTTAATAGTAAGTAGTGTGGTTTATTGGAAATGATAATTAAGAATAATAATGAAATAAACATGTTAAATTATTATCATTATTAAAGATTCGCCGGTATTCTCCCGGCCCGGGCCTTTTCCAAGTGGTGGCCCAGCCTTGGCTCCCTGCCTAGGGAGTGTCTGAGACCTGAGTTTCCTATGGGAGGAGGTACAAGTACCCCCTCATCTTTGGGACCAACTGTCCCCAGGCCTAGCTTCTCGTAGGAAGAAGCTAGGCCTCTCTGGTCTGCCATCCCCGCCCCAAGGGGGCTAATGGGAATGACAGTCTTGTGAGCTGCAAGCTCTGGCTCAAGCACCTACCCTACCCTAGAAGGGCTGGGCATGGTGTCGATGAGATGTTAAAATTTATGACGCTTGTAGTCCATGAATTGTTTGCAATTTATTAATTATATTATAATAAATATTCTAATTATAAATACTCTTTTAGATTATTATTATAATAATAATAATAATAATAATAATAATAATAATATTATTATTATTATTATTATTGCTGTTATTAAAAGATGATTCTTGCAGCTGACAATATTTTCTAAAAGTCTCCCTTCCTCTCACGTCATAGCAACACACAATGCGTGAAAAACCTAAGAAGAGATTCATCTTTCAAGACGACTTTTGAATTTTTCACTTATTCATAGAATAGATTTCTCATTACAAAATATGCCCTGCCCAAAAAACTGGTTTGCAACGATAGCGGACACTTCATCATATTTTTCTTTGCAATCTTGAATGAGAATCTGGGCTGGAGAGCTGCGGGAAGTGTCGAGAGGTGGGTGGGAAAAAGTGTTGACGGAGAACACTGCGGTGGTAGCACCTGAGAGGTGAGGCAGGTGTTGAAACAATGAACCTGCGCAATATTGGAAAACTATAAAGAGGAAAGCTGGAGCACAAAAGGATCTGCAGTGGGGGTTGGGTGAAAACTCCTCCTCCTCTTCTTCCTCTCTCTGGAACATTGTGGTGGGAGTATAACTACGGGGAGTGGAATGAAGAAGACTGAGAACTGGAGGCTTATCATACTGGAGCTCTGCAAGTTATTTAAAAGCGAGGATTTTTGGCTTCCTGATAAACTATGTCTGTCAGTGGTTCTGGAAATCAGCGCCTCCACTATCAGGTCTCAGATAAAGCCTCATGAACAGTTGGGAACTCGAATATTGCAGTATTAAAAGCTATTAAAAACGTACAAAAAGAGCTAAATGTATACTGGATTTAAGAAGCAGTTTGTAGGATTTTTTCCAGCCATCTTACGTTTTCACGAGAGAGAAAAGACCAGCACTCGTGCCAGAGCAAAACATTGGTTAGGTTAGGTAAGGTTTGTCAGGAAACAGGACAAGTGTTTCCTGACGCGGGTCTTAGTCAATGCTTCTTCCATAAGCAAAACAAATAACCGAGTTTTTGCTTATATTTGGCAGGACGGTTTCTGTCAACTAGACTACCACAAACTGGTAGTCGCATTTGACTTATACCACCAGATATATGAAGTAACATTTTAAAGTGGAAGTGAATAGGTATAAAAAAATATTTTGTATTGTGATTTGCGTAATATGGCAGGAAATAATTCATGTTAGCAGGTAAAAACTGTGAAGGTAACGGTAAACTTGTTATGGCAGCAAGATTATGTTATCTCCAACTTTCTTTTATGGTCAAAGCGCTGAATAATCAAACGATTTTGTTGTTTTATAAATCATATCAGGATGGTGACAGTACAATGGGACGGGTAAAATGTACGAGAGTACACCGATTAGCAACATTAGTACTAGACCATTGAAGTGATGGAACAGTAAGGGTCGAATTGTGAAGTCATGAAACGCCGAAATATTAAGATTGAATGAAAACATCGGAATGTTAAACGCGACCTGAATACAGGGACAACTTACAGACTGAGAAATGGAATGGAAAAGTAAATGAATGACAGGGCGGTGAGAGACTGATTTGCCGACTGAATGAGGCACTGAACCTTACAAGGACAGTCCTTAAGGAATTAAACATTGGGATGCAAAATCTCCGAAAAAAAGAAATTCGGTGGTGGAAGCGAAAATGATATACAAAAAAAAATAATAAAGTCAGGGACTTTAAACTAGCAAAACAATGGAAACTTAAAATAAAGAAATATAAAACAATGCATAGCCGAAATATTGAGTAGGGATTGAAAGAAGACACCAAATAACATGAGCAAATAAAGGACATAACTGGAAGGCAGGTTCATGAAGACTTCCTTATTTGGGAGACTCGCTATTTTGATGAAGAACCGGCAATCCGAAAAAAATAATGATATAGACTTATTTGGCTTGAAGTCTGGAAGACTCGGAGGAAAAAACAAAGGCTGAGACACCGGAAAGGCCCAGAAATATGTAAAATCAAAACACAAAAGGAAAGAAAGAATCGACTTACAAACCCTTGTGACAATAAAAGTACTCTGATGCCAAATAAAAAATGAAAAAAAAAAAAAAAAAAAAAAAAAAAAAAAAAAAAAAAAAAAAAAAAAAAAAAAAAAAAAAAAAGTATGTGAAAATATGGAAGGATAAAAGATAAATCAATATACTGAAAGAATTACAGGTTGAAAGAATGAAGAAGTCGAACAGTGATGAAAATTTGGGAGACTGAAGCGTATGACATGTAAATCTTTATTGCTGAAGCACAGAAGTCATGAAAGTGAAAATATGAAAAATTGTGTCGAAGGGTGTGGGACGTGTGCGTGTTGTGAGTGTATCACTGGTAGAACAATACCAAACTGTACGTATGTGTTGATGGGTGTGGGATGTGTTGTGAGGGAGAGGCAGGGATGGAATAATACCACAGGACACGTGAAGTATTGATGTGTGTGGGATGTACGTGTTGTGAAGGGAGAGAAAGTGATATAACAATAAAAGACAGAACACATGATCTGCTGAGGTATGTGGGATGTGGACAGTAGTGGAACAATAGCAGTCAGAAACAAGTGTGCGACATGGCTCAAGAATTATCTCCCTAGAAGGACCCACAGACCTTATCACCTTCTGACGTTCACTTTAACATTTATATAAAACTCACAAAATTATTATTAGGACACTGCCTGGTTTTTGCAAAGCCAAGGCTCTTTCTGTCTTATACCTGCGTTGTATAATATTTGTTTCTTCTTTATGGGAGAGGCTAGCGTTATTGTTTGGAGGTATACAAAGCACATGGTCGAGTTATGAGAGTGTAGGGAGCTCTCCTGGCTGAGGCAGGTGCCATGTGGGGCGAATATTTTTAGGGGGCTCCGCGAGTGAGCATTAGAGGCCCTCCAGCAAGCCGGGAATGGCATCCCTTGGGGTGAGGAGACGTTACATCCTTAAGACCTGTCTGGCTCCCAGTAGGGCTCAGGGACCCACCGCTCACAGTCCATGTTCATTTACATCTTGGTGGGTCGTTATGTGCTTCACTCTACTGGTGTATCTTGACGCTTTGTGGTGCACCCCTAACGAGATCTGAGCCCTGTGACCACCTGGGGATCACAATCTTGCTCAGTAGCTTCACTCTTGGATGCTCTTTGAGAAGCGGACAGTAAAGTGAAATATTTTCGTAATACCCAGTAATGCACGACCAATCATTACATGTGTCAACACGACACATGTAATGAAGCAAAACAATATTTTATTTATTTTTACTGTCCTTAAGTCTTTCTTAGTTAGAAGTATCTCACATACCCTACATATATATATATATATATATATATATATATATATATATATATATATATATATATATATATATATATATATATATATATATATATATATATATATTCCTGGAATATGAATCGAAACTTACCGTATGAGGGAACTCCTACATATATTCAAAAGAAATTGAATAACTATGTAATAATGTGTAAACATTGGAAAAAAAATAGGAGAAAGGAAGTACATGAGCTTTTTGGTATATTCACGAAAAAAAAAAACATGAAAACACTTAGGTATTCCATTCTGTTACTTTTTCATATTTGTAGTATACGCGCGATTACCAACAGCCTGAATGATCAAACATCGGGCCTCGATTAGTGGACTGAGGATGAAGCCTTCATCACTCCTTGTGCTGAAGAACCTACACGGTATTATCCTTTCACGGAGTCCACCAAGATACGACGAGGCTTTTCAGTAAACTAGGGTAGATTATATATATATGAGATCTGGGGTGTTATTATTGCTGGGTTTCTATTTAAATGAAAATACTAACTGCAAGGTATGATGCCCACCTCATCCTTATACATTTGCATTTTAATTCTAATTTAAAAGAGGATGGATGGGAAAAATCCACAGGTACATGCTTAATAAAGCTGTATCACTGCTCATCAGCGAGTCGAAATTCTCAAAAATGTCGCTCAAGATTAATTTTTGATGACTGGAGAAACGAGAAAGGAAGCACAGATGTGTTGATAAGACGGAAGGAACAGGAGAAGCGAGCCGAAGAAAATATATATTTTTAAATGGAGTAGAGTAAGGAAAGACTCGATAACAGTTGAAAATTTGTAGGAAAATGAAGGAAAAAAAGGAAGCAGAAACGAGAGGAAAAGGATTAAGAAAGCAGAAGAATAGAGTTTGGTGGAGAATATTTTAAGCAGGTTGGCAGTAAGTGTGTTGTAGAATGTCGGGAAGGTGGGTAAGTGTTGATGCTGTGGCTTCTTACCACTTAAGACAGTCTTTCCATCCTTTCAAACATATCAGAGTGGCGTGTGCTTTATGACATGTTTCCCTTATCCTAATGTGCTCTGGCGCCGCCCTGACAGTGTGTGTGTGTGTGTGTGTGTGTGTGTGTGTGTGTGTGTGTGTGTGTGTGTGTGTGTGTGTGGTGTGTGTGTGTGTGTGTGTGTATGTGTGTGGTGTGTGTGTGCTTGTCAGGCCGATTTCCCTCAACCTTTCTTCGTAGGACAATCCCCGTAACTCTGGGACTAGTCTTGTTGCAAACCTTTGCACTTTCTCTAATTTCTTGACGTGCTTGACTAGGTGTGGATTCCAAACTGGTGCTGCATACTCCAGTATGTGCCTGACGTAAATGGTATACAGAGTCTTGAACGACTCCTTACTGAGGTATCGGAACGCTATCCGTAGGTTTGCCAGGCGCCCGTATGCTGCAGCAGTTATCTGATTGATGTGCGCCTCAGGAGATATGCTCGGTGTTATACTCATCCCCAGATCTTTTTCCTTGAGTGAGGTTTGCAGACTTTGGCCATCTAAACTATATTGTGTCTGCGGTCTTCTTTGCCCTTCCCTACTCTTCATGACTTTACATTTGGCGGGATTAAACTCAAGGAGCCAGTTGCTGGACCAGGCTTGTAGCCTGTCCAGGTCTCTTTGTAGTCCTGCCTGATCCTCATCCGATTTGATTCTTCTCATTAACTTCACGCCGTCCACAAACAAGGACACTTCTGAGTCTATCCCTTCCGTTATGTCATTCACATGTACCAAGAACAGCACAGGTCCTAGGACTGACCCCTGTGGAACCCCGCTTGTCACAGGCGCCCACTTTGACACCTCGTCACGTACCATGACTCGTTGTTGCCTCCCTGTAAGGTATTCTCTTATCCATTGCAGTGCCTTTCCCGTTATGTGTGCCTGATCCTCTAGCTTTTGCAGTAACCTCTTGTGAGGAACTGTGTCGAAGGCCCTTCTTGCAGTCCAAAAAATGCAGTCGATCCACCCCTCTCTCTTTGTCTTACTTCTGTCACCTTGTCATTAAAACTCTAATAGGTTTGTGACACAGGATTTTCCCTCCCTGAAAACTATGCTGGTTGTTAATTATACACTTGTTTCTTTCCAGGTGCTCCACCACTCTCCTCCTGATTGATCTTCTCCATTGACCTTGCATACTATACACGTTAGTGATACAGGTCTGTAGTTTAGTGCCTCATGTCTGTCTCCTTTTTAAAAATTGGGACTACATTTGCCATCTTCCACACTCGGGGAGTTCCCCAGTTTCAAATGATGTTTTTTGAAATCTTTGTTAAAATGGTACACACATGTCTCTGCCCCCTTATAAGGACCACGGAGAGTTTTTGGGTCCACGCCTTTGGGGTGTCAAGTTCGCATGCGTTCTTCCCCCCCTCCTTGGTTATTGTACCTCATCCCCCTTGGGGCCCCCCCCCTGCTTGATTTTCTGGGTCCTAGGGTTTTTCCCTGTAATATTTTTTAAAATTTGTGTTGAGCCCCCTGACTTTCCTCCCGGTCTTTCTTGTGAATTCCCTTCACCCTTCCCAGTTGATTACTGGTCCTTGACGTTGTTTTCCTCCTGTTGTGGCTGTACAACGCTTGGGTCGCTTGTTTTTCGAGCTAGTCATTTTGTTTGGTGGCCCCCCTTCTTTCGTGTTTTCTTTTTGGCTCTTCGAATTTCTTTTTTTCCTGGTTTTTGTCTTTGCCCTTTTTCCCTTCTTAGTACCCCTAGTTTTTGCCTCCCTACCCCTTTGGGTGACCCAAGGACTCGTTCGTTCTTCCATTATTTTTTTTCCCCTTTGGGAAAAAACCTTCCTCTGCTCTTGCATTTTGTTGCCAAGCCATCATTTTTGTACTGGTTTTCCGTCAGTTCCCCTCCACTGAATGTTTTGAAAGAAGTTCCTCACCCTGAGTATTTCCCCCCTTTTGTGTTTGGTTTTTCCCACCCTTTTCCCTGCTGCTCTCCCCCATTGGAGCTAACTATGTAGTCGAAGCACAAAAACCACATGATCACTAGTTAGGGGCCTTTCATACATGATATCCTCGATGTCAGAACTATAAGGTGAATACAAGGTCCGTCTGCTGGTTATCCTCTCCTCCTCTCTGGTAGTGTCTCTAAATTTTTGATGTATAGGTTTTCCAGTCCCACTCCATTTTTGGTTTTTCCTGTTTGGGCCCCCAGGGGCCCCGGGTTTTTCCCAGTCAATCCCCTTTGTGTTGAAATCCCCATAATAGTAACTTGCTCCCCCATGTGTGCCTCCTGGCCCCCTCGGCTAGTGTGTCGACCATTGTTTGTTGCTCTATCGTATTCTTTTTTGGGGCCCCTGCAGTTTGTGGGGGTTGTAATTCTGAAATTTATCACCTTATGCCCCTCAGCTGGATTTTTCCCTATAGTGCCCCTTTCGCCGTGCCACCCTTTCCCTTCCTTTTTCCAAAAACCCCCTGGTTTTTAATGAGCAGTGCAACCCCCCCCCCCCTCTCCCCCCTCTGTTTTTCCTGGGGATTTGATATCCGGATGGAAAAATTGAATCTGTTATTTTTCTGGTGAGTTTTTTTTCTGTGAGTGCTTTTGTCTGGGGAGTTCCTTGATTCTTTTTTTCCCACCCCTTCATCTTATTTGTTATTCCTCTGTTTTGTATCCACACCTTCAACTTTTTTCTAAGATTGTGGTCGGGAGGGTTTGGAGTTGGGGAAGGGGAGACTGATAAGGAATAGGGGTGGTTGGGGGGGGTGGAGTTTGTAAGCAGGGGGGGGGGCATTGGATGTGGCAGCGTGTTTTGGGTTTAGAGTTTTTGGGTTGCACTGGGGTTGACCTGGTTTGGGAGGCTTCTTGGGAAGTTGTGAGGGGGGTGTATTTGATTTTCCCTTTTGTTCTGGGATCCCTGTTGTTTTCTCCACCCCTCTTTTCCTCCTTTCGCCTTTTGTCCCATCTCTCTCTGTTTCTCCCTTTCTGTTGTTTCTGTCGCGTCGAGATACCCTTTCCCTGTATGCCGGCATCCCCCAAAATGTGCTTTTCTGCGGGATCTGTTCCGAGTCGTTTCTCCCTTTAAAGGTCCTTTCCGGGCCCGGGTTTTTTTTTTTTAAAACCCCCCTTTTCTCCGAAATTTTTCCAGCTGGGTCATGTCGTTTTCCTTTTGTTTCATGATGCTTTAAAATTTGTTTTTTTTCCCCCTTGTTTTCTTGCTTATTGTTTCCCTTCAGTTTCCCTGGACCCCATACACAAAGACTGCCCTCACCCTTTCATTTCCCGTTTCCCCTGGTACCCCCTCATTAAATTTGATTTCCTCCATTGCGTTTTCCCTTTTCTTAATTTTCATAGCTAATGTACTTGGGCTCAGTGGCCTGTTTTTTTCCCTTCTCGGCTTTCCCTGGGCTCTGCTGTGGTCGTTAGGGCCTCCTATAGTTAGCTTTTCATTTACTACAGTCCCCCACTGAATGAGCTTCACATGCAGTTTTGCCCCTTCTTTCCCCTCAGCCCCCTTTTTTGTAAATGAGGTAGCAGTCTTGTTGTCAATCCCAAAATGTTCTTTATTCTTTAGGCTGTTTCGTTTTTTCTTTCCCTCTTCTAAACTCTGTACCCGGCCTCGGCTTTGATTGCACCCCCCCTTTCCCTGTTTCCTGTCATCCTCTTTCCATTCTCTGCTAAGTTCTTCTAGTTTTTTTCCATTCATTTTCCCCTTTTTTGTGAGCTCTGCTCCCCAATTTTCCCTTTGCGTTTCTCCCCTTTTCCCTTTTTTCTTTTCTTTGGAACCCTTTTTTTTTATCCTACCTCAAGTGGGAAACCTTTTTAATTCTGTATGTTGGGTTTAGTTTGTGTTGTCAGAGTATGGGGGGGGGGGGGGGGGTGGGGAAACTGTGGCTATGTGGGAGGGGTGTGGGGGGGGGGAGTGGAAGGGATGAAACAAGTGGGTGAGTGGGGGGAGGGGAGGGGGGAGGAGGGGGGTGGGGAGGGGGGGTGGGGGGGGGGGGTGTGTTGTGTGGTGTTTTGTGTGTGTGTGTGTGTGTGGTGTGTGTGGTGTGTGTGGGTGGGTTTTGGATGTGTGGGGTGTGTGGGGTGTGTGTGGGTTGTGTGGGTGGGTGTGGGGGGTGTGTGTTGTGGGTGTGTGTGTGTGGGTGTGTGGGTTGGATGTGTGGGTGTGTGGGATGTGTGGGTGTGTGTGGGTGTTGGGGGGGTGTGTGGGTGTGTGTGGGTTGTTGGGTGTGTGGGTGTGTGTGGGGGTGTGGGGGGTGTGTGGGGGGTGTGTGGGGGTGTGGGGGGTGTGGGGGGTGTGTGGGGGGTTTTGTGGGGGTGTGTGGGTGGGTGTGGGTGTTGGGGGTGGGGGGTGTGTGGGGGTGTGTGGGGGTGTGTGGGGGTGTGGGGTTGGTGGGGTGGGTTTTTGTGGGTGTGCGTGCGCACACTAGGGGTACGCTACTCTTTTGAAGATTTTAAAAAAAAAAAACACAATCAAATTTCCCTTTTTAATATACCCCTAATATTACTATATAATATTATTTTGGTACACTTGTGTTTGTGTGTACATTGTGTTTGTGTGTCACTTGTGTTTGTGTGTGTTGGTGTTTTACTAGCTTGTCGTTCTTTGAAAAAAAGGGGGGGGGGGGTTACGTTAACACTATTTGGGTTTTTGTTTTTTGGGTTTACCGGTCTCTCCCCCCCCCGATCTTCCACACTCGCTATTTACTTTTTGAGATTATAGGGTTTTTTTTCTCACCAATTCCCTTTTTTATATATATGTTTTTTTAAAAAATAATTACGGGTGCCCCCGTGTGTTTGAGGCATATTGTTTCTGCTTGTCGCTGTCAGAAAAACGAGGGGGGGGGTTCATGGCTCACGGGGGGGTTTCATAGGTACCGGGGGGTTCACTAGGGTTTCCCGGGGGTCCTAGGCTACACGGGGGGTCACTAGGCTAAGGGGGGTTCCTAGGTAACGGGGGGTTACTGGCTACACGGGGGGTTCACTAGGCTACACGGGGGGTTCACTAGGGTACCGGGGGGTTTACTAGGCTACACAATCTTTGGAGTTTTCCCGGAGATATTTAATAATTTATAAACATTATCAGGGGTTTCCATATCTATCTCCCGGTATGAAATAGGGAGAAAATGTGGTTAGCATACAACCAGCAGGGCGAGACCGGATTTAGACACAACCCAAAAATTAAACCCCAAATAGGCAATGATTGTCTCTGCAAACAAAGGAGGTTCCTGTGGTCGGCTGCTTCAAATCCTTCAATTTTGTAACTCCTTCAGGACTTTTTTTATGCATTTAAATTTTTATTTTCTTTTTCTTTTAAGACTTGGGTATTCCCTCTTTTTCTTTAGAAAAGTTTATGGTCATTCAAGTCTGTGTGTTTTCTCCTTCCAAACCAACGCTGGGGGTTGACTAATTTTTTTTATTTCAGTATTTACTTAAAAAACCCCTTTTTTTTGACCTTTTCACTACCGCTGTTTAACCAATAACATATGTATTGTTAATATTTCGGGGTCACCCGTTAACCAATTTGTTTGGATATTTTTTGTCAAACCCGGGCCGAGCCTGATCGCTGACTGTACCCCCTCACCACCAATTTGTTCTAATTTTTAAAATTTTAAAATTCTTGTTCTTTCAAATTTTTCGCATCTTTAAACTATTCACTCTTGTGGTATGTTCACTGATTCATCCGTACGATGTCGCTAATAATATCTTTGGACAGCCCCTAGAACGCTAAACCTGGGAACATATTAAATATGCTCACGTGTGTGTGTGTGTACTCACCTATTTTTATCACCATTTGCGGTTGCAGGGGTCGATCTTAGCTCCTGGCCCGCCCCTTCACCCGGGTTTTACGGGCCCTCTCTCTCCCCCTCCTGAGCTTTATCAAAAACCCCTTTTAAAACTGTGTTGGTTCCTGCCCCACACGATTTCTGGCTATTCCTGCTTACAACCTTTTGACTGAAAAAAATACTTCCTAATATCTCTCTGACCCTTTGTGTCTTAACTTCCCAAATTGGGCCTCTTTTTTCTGTGTCCCCCCCTGGAACATCCGTGATTTTCTTGTGTGTGTTGTACTCACCCCAGTTTGTATCACCAGTTGAGGTTTTTCGGGGATCGAGTCCCGGTCCCGGCCCGCCTCTTATGATGTACTAGGTCACTCTCCCTGAGCCGTGAGCTTTTTTATACCTCGGCTTAAAAATGTATGGATCCCGCCTAACTACATCGCTTCCCAAAAATATTCCCTTCTGACCTTTTTGTGGCTAAAAAATACTTCTAAAATCCCTGTGTTTATCTGGTCTTAGCTTCCAACTGTGTCCCCTTGTTCCGTGTCCCTCTCTGGAAACCTGTTTTGTCCCCCTTGCAATTCCTCTCGTATTTTGTATGTCGTTATCATGTCCCCCCTTTCTCTCCGTCCTCCAGTGTCGTCAGGGTTTATTTCCCCTTTAACCCCTCTGTGGACAACCTTTAGTCGGGTTAGTCTTGTTGAAACCTTTTACTTTTCTAGTTTTTTCACGTGCTTGGCTGGTGTGGGTTCCCAAAATGGTGCGCTACTCCAATTGGGCCCAACGTACCCGGTGTACAGGGTCCTGAATGTTCCTTATTAAGAAGGGCGGAAAGCGTTTGAGGTTTTTCAGGCGCCCATAGCGCCAGTTATTTGGTTGATGTGCGCTTCAGGAGTGTGCCCGGTGTTATACTCACCCCCAAAATCTTTTTCTTGAGTGAGGTTTGTGTTTGACCCCCCGACTGTACTCCGTCTGCGGCCTTCTTTGCCCTTCCCCAATCTTCATGACTTTGCACTTGGTGGGATTGAACTCCAGGGGCCAATTGCTGGACCAGGTCTGCAGCCTGTCCAGATCCCTTTGTAGTTCTGCCTGGTCTTCGATCGAGTGAATTCTTCTCATCAACTTCACGTCATCTGCAAACAGGGACACCTCAGAGTCTATTCCTTCCGTCATGTCGTTCACAAATACCAGAAACAGCACTGGTCCTAGGACTGACCCCTGTGGGACCCCGCTGGTCACAGGTGCCCACTCTGACACCTCGCCACGTACCATTACTCGCTGCTGTCTTCCTGACAAATATTCCCTTATCCATTGTAGTGCCTTCCCTGTTATCCCTGCTTGTGTGGTACTGTGTCAAACGCCTTCTTTCAGTCCAAGAAAATGCAATCCACCCACCCCTCTCTCTCTTGTCTTACTGCTGTCACCATGTCACAGAACTCCAGTAGGTTTGTGACACAGGATTTCCCGTCCCTGAAACCATGTTGGCTGCTGTTGATGAGATCATTCCTTTCTAGGTGTTCCACCACTCTTCTCCTGATAATCTTCTCCATGATTTTGCATACTATACATGTCAGTGACACTGGTCTGTAGTTTAATGCTTCATGTCTGTCTCCTTTTTTAAAGATTGGGACTACATTTGCTGTCTTCCATGCCTCAGGCAATCTCCCTGTTTCGATAGATGTATTGAATATTGTTGTTAGGGGTACACATGGGCCTCTGCTCCCTCTCTCAATACCCATGGGGAGATGTTATCTGGCCCATTGCCTTTGAGGTATCTAGCTCACTCAGAAGCCTCTTCACTTCTTCCTCGGTTGTGTGCACTGTGTCCAGCACTTGGTGGTGTGCCCCACCTCTCCGTCTTTCTGGAGTCCCTTCTGTTCTCCTCTGTGAACACTTCTTTGAATCTCTTGTTGAGTTCTTCACATACTTCACGGTCTTCCTCCTTCCTTCCTTAGCCTGATTACCTGGTCCTTGACTGTTGTTTTCCTCCTGATGTGGCTGTACAACAGTTTCGGGTCAGATTTGGCTTTCGCTACTATGTCATTTTCATATTGTCTTTGGGCTCCCTTCTTATCTGTGGCATATTCGTTTCTGGCTCTACGACTGTTCTCCTTATTCTCCTGGGTCCCTTTTCTTCTATATTTCTTCCATTCCCTAGCACACTTGGTTTTTGCCTCCCTGCACCTTTGGGTAAACATGGGCTCATCTGGCTTTTTCATTAATCCTGTTACCCTTGGGTACAAACCTCACCTCAGCCTCCTTGCATTTTGTTGCTACATATTCCATCATCTCATTAACTGGCTTCCCTGCCAGTTCTCTGTCCTACTGAACCCGTTCAGGTAGTTCCTCATTCTGTGTAGTCCCCTTTCTTGTGTGTGCTTGTGTGTGTGTGTGCTTGTGTGTGTGTGTGTGCTTGTGTGTGTGTGTGCTTGTGTGTTGTGTGCGTGTGTGTGCTTGTGTGTATGTGTGCTTGTGTGTGTGTGTGTGTGTGTGTGTGTGCTTGGTGTGTGTGTGCTTGTGTGTGTGTGTGTGTGTTTGTGTGTGTGTGTGCTTGAGTGTGGTGTGCTTGTGTGTGGTGTGTGCGTGTGTGTGTGTGTGCGTGTGTGTGTGTGTGTGTTGTGTGTGTGTGTGTGTTGTGTGTGTGTGTGTGTGTGTGTGTTGTGTGTGTGTGTGTGTGTGTGTGTGCTTGTATTAGTTTCACTGTTTGACAAAGGCATTTATCGATAGACACTTATCGTGTTAGTGTGTATTTGTACGTGTGCATGTTTTGTTATTACTTTGTGCGTATTGCGTATTTATGTATAATATATTACCTATATGTAACAACCTATTTTTTGTTTACAAGCTGTTTCCTATTTTCCTTATTAAACCGACCACTGCCTGGTAGTGATAAGGGATTTGTGTGGTCGGGTATGTGCCGTGAGTAGTAGTAGTAGTAGTAGTGGTAATTGTAGTAGCAGTAGTAGTGGTGGTAATGGTAGTAGTAGTAGTAGTGGTGGTAATGGTAGTAGTAGTAGTAGTGGTGGTAATGGTAGTAGTAGTAGTAGTAGTAGTGGTGGTGGTAGTTATAGTAGTAGTAGTAGTGGTAATGGTAGTAGTAGTAGTAGTGGTGGTGGTTTATAGTAGTAGTAATAGTGGTAATGGTAGTAGTAGTAGTAGTGGTGGTAATGGTAGTAGTAGTAGTGGTAATGGTAGTAATAGTAGTAGCAGCAGTAGTAGTGGTGGCGGTGGTGGTAATGGTAGTAGTAGTAGTAGCAGTGGTAATGGTGGCAGTAGTAGTATGTATAGTAACTGCAAGTGAAGTAAGTGGCTAAACATTGTACAGTACGAGGCCTCGATCCTGAGGCTGAGATGTTCCACAACATCCTCCTGATTATTCTACAGCCTCATGGTGGTTATTCCACAACCCCCTGATAATTCCACAACCACTCCTCGTGATTATTCCACAACCCCCTGATAATTTCCCACAACCACTCCTCGGATATTCAAAACCCCCTGAAAAATTCACAACACTCCTCTGATTTTTCCCACAACCCCCCTGAAAATTCCAAACACTCTCGTGTTATTCCCCCACCCCCTGTTACCCCACACCCCCAGCGCTCATTCCACTCGCCATATATCTGAAGGATATTTGGTATGGTGGTGTGTTGGTGTTAGTTATAAAGATTTCCCAGGTTTTTTTCATTCTCTGTACCTTATGTGGTCATCACGTCTCTTTATTTTCCATAAGGGGAAAATGTTTTTTCATTTTTTTCCATTACCCCAAAATTTTATTTTGGATTAATTTTCTTGTTTTTTTTTTAAATTTTTTTATCAATGTTCAAAAGTAATAATTGCCATAAATTATAAAAATTTTAATATTTTAAAAAAATTTTTTTTAAAATTTATTAAAAATACATTAATTTTTGTTTTTTTTATTTTAAAAAATTCGAGGAAGTTTGAAACCCCGAGGGGTTTAAAACAATTTCGGATCCAAAGAAGTGGAGGGAGCTCCAAGGCAAGTAAAGACTCAATACTTACTTTTATTAAAATTATTATTATTATTATTATTTTATTTTATTATTATTATTATTTTAGATATAGTAGTAGAATACTTACAAAGTATATAGTATGTGTAGTCATATAGTATATTAGTAAGTAGTGTTACTAGTAGTAGTATATAGTAATTGTTACTTTAAAAACAGGGAAGGGGAGTAATCAGGAAACTCCTTTCCCTTGGATCAAGCTCTTCGCGCATCAAGGCACCCCCTTTTACAGGATCTTAATTAAAAGTGATCAATGGTTGGAGGGTATACCTCCGGGGGTTACTGGTTGAAGTTTACGTTTTTTGTCGCTAAAACTTATCAGAATATGTTTTTTTTTTCCCCTTTTTCAGCTTTTCTGTCTAAAAAATTTATGGAGGTATTGGAATATGGGGGCCTTCAGGTGCAGCATGTATTTCCCCCCTTTCAAGACTAAACATCCCACACACCCTCCAAAGTGCAGAACTGCAATTTCCCCCAAAAAAGAAACATCCTAACTCTCCTTCAGAGTACACGCACTGACCCCCACCTCCGAACGTAACCCTCCCCAACCCTCAAGGTATTTATGCCAGTTTTTCCCTCGAACTTTTGTCCACAAATAGTCCATACAACTTTTCACTGAAAGACTCTTCCCAGTTCGTCTCGGAGGAATTTTTACAAGGCTCTTAGATTATGAAATTATTTAGGGCTTTAAAAAATAAAAAGTTTAAAAACAACCAAAGTCACAAAATTAAAAGGATAATACCTTAAAAATAAAAAGGCGAAAACCCCACAAATCGGTTGAACCTCGTCATAAATTTGTTTTCTTGTGTAAGGGTTTTGGTGTTAATTAATTTAAAATAAAAGTGTCATAAACACAAAAATAAAAATTTTCAGTAAAATTGTCGGCATCAATTTTAATATCGGCCCTTTTTAAAAAATTTAAAATTGAAAACCCGGAAATAAGTTCGCTGCCTTCACAAGCAGGTGGTTCATTTTTCTACCCGTTCAAGCTTTTTTTCGTTAAGTTACTTTTTTAAAAAGGCCTGATTCAAAGAATTAGAGTTAGCCCCCCCTTCCCTTTGGATCAAACCTAATTACCTCCCTGATTAACGTTTCAATGACTATAACGATAAAAAACACTCCGAAGGGAGACTTTTTAAAAGGCTCCCCCCAAAAAAAAAAAAAATTAATTTTCAATTTTTTTTTTACCCCGTTTTCGTTTTTTTTTGTTTAAAAACGAGGCTCATCAATGGTTTTTTAAATTTTAATGCTTGTGACAAGTGGTTTGGGGAAGATTTTTGGGCCATTTGGGGGTCAGATGCATCGACCCCCTTGTTGAAACCCCTTCCCCCCATTCCCGGATGGTCGGTTAACTTTCAAACCCTAAAGGCCCTTTTAAAAACCTTGTAAAAGAATTACCTTCAAATTCGACCCGGCGTGGAGAGTGAAAAATAAAATATAGGTGAAGATTTGCCATTTTGTGTGAAAATCGTTTGGTTTTTTTTTCCCCTTAAATCACAAAAAAATTTTAGTTCACCTTTCTGAAACGGCTTTTTAAAATTTAAAGGCTGATGCATCTTACGGCCTGACAGTCCCCTTAAGTTTCGTTTTTTATAGGAAAATTGTTAATAACAAAATTAAAAAAAAAATCTTGTAATTGTTGGAAAACCCCCATAACTTGAATGTCTTTCTGATTTCCTTTAAATTTTTATATATGGTTTCTTGAAGTAAAATTCGCGCTGTTATTTGGGGGGACAAGTGCCTTCAGACATTTTTTCGAATAAATAGGGGAAAATTTTTTTTGCCTTTCATTAATTAGAAATGTTCCACTTTCGGCTTTTAAAATATTGCGATGATGTGTTTTGTAAGAAAGGGACATCTGTAGGTTTTATCTGAGCGGGAAAATTGAAAATTTTACTGAGTGTTTTAAAAAGCAGGAAACTATGAAAAGGTTTTTAAGTGGATTTTGGTTTTTGTAATCTAATTTATCCCATTTGCCCCCAAATCTTCGCGCATTTAAACTTATGTTGCCTCTGCACTATTTATGAGGTACAGGGGCCGGGGTTAGAAATAAGGGGGTACCTTTCCGGGTTGCAAGCTATGAAATACATGTTTTGTTAGATTAGCTTCAGGAGTATAAATATTTCTTTATCAAACATGGGGGTTTTTTGAGTACCATTTTCCCCATTTTTGGGCCTACACACACACACACACACACACCAACCACCACACACACCACACACACACACACACCCAACACACACACACACACACACACACCAACACACACACCACACCCACAATATATAAATTTTATATATATATTATATATAATATATATATTATTATAAAATATATAAGAAAGGCCAGTTTTGCCTTTTGGCCAGATATTGTTTATTTACGAGTAGTGGTCACAGGTTTTAAAGGGTTGTGGGCGTTTTCCCCTTTTTTTTTGTATTTATGACGTAGGGGATGTGGTGTGGGGGAACCCTCATTATTGTCAATAAGTGTGTCGATGCAGGAAATAGCTACCCCAATAGGATCACAACGTCTGTTTTGATTTATTGCAGTTCCCCTTTTTGATTGCATGTGTCTGGGTGCATTGCGGGTGTTAACCCAGCGATAAAGTATTTCTGAAGGTTGCAGTGCAATCCCCCAAAGAAAAACATATGCTGAATTTTCAGTTTGATTTGTGACAATTTGATGTGCGATAGAGTTCGTTTTAGTAATGCCATCTACATGTGATGGATAGGGTTGTCATTATCATGATACTCAGCAATGTCCCAAACAGTTTAGACTTAAAAACTGAAGAATTCCATATACATCTCGTCATCGCTGCAGCTCCTTGTCTGCCGATCACACAGATATAGTCTCTGAGAAGGAGTGTTGTGAATTCCATTGCACGCACCTTTATGTTCGGCATACAATCGAAGGACCCTAGTTTAGTCCGGGGCTGGTGGAGATTATAAGTATCAAGGGAGGGCCGAGCTTGGGGTGTGGGTGTTTTGGGGTTGTGGGTGTGTTGAGGTTGTGGATGTACTGGGGTTGTGGATGTACTGGGGTTGTGGATGTACTGGGGTTGTGGATGTACTGGGGTTGTGGATGTACTGGGGTTGTGGATGTACTGGGGTTGTGGATGTACTGGGGTTGTGGATGTACTGGGGTTGTGGATGTACTGGGGTTGTGGATGTACCGGGGTTGTGAATGTACTGGGGTTGTGAATGTACTGGGGTTGAGGATGCACTGGGGTTGTGGATGTACTGGGGTTGTGGATGTACTGGGGTTGTGGATGTACTGGGGTTGTGAATGTACTGGGGTTGTGAATGTACTGGGGTTGTGGATGTACTGGGTTGAGGATGCACTGGGGTTGTGGAAGTACTGGGGTTGAGGATGCACTGGGGTTGTGGATGTACTGGGGTTGTGGATGTACTGGGGTTGTGGATGTACTGGGGTTGTGGATGTACTGGGGTTGTGGATGTACTGGGGTTGTGGATGTACTGGGGTTGTGAATGTACTGGGGTTGTGGATGTACTGGGGTTGAGGATGCACTGGGGTTGTGGATGTACTGGGGTTGTGGATGTACTGGGGTTGTGAATGTACTGGGGTTGTGAATGTACTGGGGTTGTGGATGTACTGGGGTTGAGGATGCACTGGGGTTGTGGAAGTACTGGGGTTGAGGATGCACTGGGGTTGTGGATGTACTGGGGTTGTGGATGTACTGGGGTTGTGGATGTACTGGGGTTGTGGATGTACTGGGGTTGTGGATGTACTGGGGTTGTGGGGCAAGACAACCACCGACACCAGCACAGCTACGTACCACTACTTATGGTGGTGGTATTTTGAGTCAAAAAAAAAAAATCTATAGTGCAGCTTTCTGAAATCACCAACAGCTACTCACTGGAACTCCCTGAAAATATATATCCCAGTTATAAAATATTTTTCTAACCCTAAAGCTTACTATCCACCGTCTTTAAATCAATAGACACCGTTTGACGGACAGACAATTGAAACATTTTGACTGGTCATTTTCTCGCTTAAGTCTTAACTCTATTACCCAAAATAACTCTGGGCAAGTGCTCAATGTACCTGGACTAGAGAACAAAAGGGCACAATACCGTGACTGGAACAATGGAGAGAGGAATTTATGACGACGTTTCGGACCGACTTGGACCATTTACAAAGTCACACTAACTTTGTAAATGGGCCGCTGGGACCAACGCCCCAGTGGCCCGGCCCATGACTAGGGCTGTTACTTCTGGCCACACGTAAACCGACATATAAACCACAGTTCGGATGGTCTGGTACTGACTTTAGATGCTTGCACAACGTCTGGGGTCTACTGGTAATCCTCCTTATGTATGCTGGGAGGCAGTTGAACAGTCTTGGGTCCCTGACACTTACTGTGTTATCTCTTAGCGTACTCGTGGCGCCCTTGCTTTTCATTGGGGGGGGGGGTGGAGTGTTGCATCTCCTGCCTTCTTAGAGAGTGATTTTTCTTGAGTAGATTTGAGATTAGTCCCTCTAGGATTTTCCAAGTGTATATTATCATATATCTTTCTTGCCTGCATTCCAGAAAGTACAAATCAAGGGATTTCAAACGCTCCCGGTAATTTAGGTGCTTTATCGTACTTTTACGTTCTGTATAAGTTCTCTGTATATTCTTAAGGTCTGCAGTTTCGCCTGCCTTGAAAGGGGTCGTTAATGTAGAGCAATATTCCAGCCTAGAGAGAACAAGTGATTTGAAGAGAAACATGGGCTTGGCATCTCTAGTCTTGAAGGTTTTCGTTATCCAACCTATAATTTTCATAGCAGATGTAGTAGATACATTGTTGTGATCTATAAAAGTGGGATCCTCTGACATTATCACTCCCACGTCCTTCACATTAGTTTTTCGCTCTATTTTGTGGTTGGAAATTTGTTTTATACCCCGATACAGTTTTTATTTCCTCAAATTATAAGAATCATACAGCGCCGGAGGAATAGAAGGTAATCAGGGAGGGGAAGGGAGATCTAATTCCCGGGATCCAGAGCCCTTCTCAAGCATTAAAACTCCCTCACCCACGAGGGAAAACAGATGAATATATCCAACCTGCATGACAACCCTCAGTTCTTGTCTGGTATAACTCTTCCTATAAAGATGGCCTGATGCATCGATCCACCGACTTGCGTCATTCATTAGTGGACGGCGGTGCCTATATTTACTCTCATTTTTGTTTATATATATATATATATATATATATATATATATATTATATATATATATATATATAATATATATATATATATATATATATATATATATATATATATATTATATATATATATATATATATATATATATATATATATGAATCTCTGGCTGAAGGAGACTCGAACCTACGAACCTTAGGACAAGGTACGCAGTGCTACCCACGCTACACGCCAAGGTATTGTCCAGTGTGGACAATACCTTGTCGAATTCTCCTTCAGCCAGAGATCAGTGTTTGTGTATATTTCTCCTGTTCTCGCGAATTCCTTGCATTGTTAAAATCTCTAGTAAGGCTGATGCATGCAGGGGATGAGATGAAAAGCTGTAAGCCTTCTCCCTGAAAGCTGGCTGTCTTGGATCAAACGTGTAGCGCAAGCTACACGCCAAGGTATTGTCCAGTGTGGGTAGATTTGTAAAGCACTGCGTACCTTGTCCTAAGGTTCGTAGGTTCGAGTCTCCTTCAACCAGAGGTCAGTGTTTATATATATATATATTTATATATATATATGGTTTAGAAAGACACGTAAGCAAACACTATAACATATTTATTAGAAAACGTTTCGGTCCTGGGACCTTGATCACTTCTAACATACAGAGGTAGAAAGACATTATATATATAGGCGGAGAGTGAGATGTGACGCACGTGACCTGAGGAATGTCATAAGAACATAAGAATGGAGGAACACTGTAGAAGGCCTACTGGCCCATGCGAGGCAGGTCCTTATCAAAACAACCTCTGTCTATGATGAGGACCAGTAGACGATGAAATCATGTGACTCCTGTGTTGTTGGGTTGGTGCTGCTTAAGTATCATGTATGCCAATGTTTTTGAAATTTTGTAGTTTCCAGTGTTGCGTTCTATAGTGTCGGTGACGGTGATTAGTGAGGCTTCTAGGCACCGTCGGCGTCTGAGGTCTGGTTCGGTGAGAACGAGTTGTGCCTCGTTCCAGTTCATCAAATGCCCCGTTGAGTCTCTGTGGAGGACACAGGCGTACCTTACATCGTCTCTGTTAGAGGTATTTCGATGCTCATTCAGGCGGACTGCAAGATCTCTGCCTGTCTCGCCTACATATTTCTTGGGACAGAACCCACAAGGGATCGTGTAGACGCCTGCTGTAGAAGTTAGAGGTGTGGGGCTGCGTTTAGTAGTGAGGTCTTTGATAGAGGATGTGTTTATGGTGGAAACGTTGATGTTACTCATAGCAAGTGCCCGGCAGTATTCGTGGCAACATCGCCACATGGGAGTACTATGAACTGTTTAGGGGGCTGTTCCATGGGCGGTTTGTTGAGGATAGCTTGTGCCTTGAGTCTGCAATCTCGGATGAAGAAAGATGGGAACTGAAGACGTGTAAAGGCTTGTGTTATGTAAGTGCATTCTTCTTCTAGAAAACAAGGGCTGGAGATGCGAAGAGCTCTCAAGAAGAAGCCAATGAGGACTCCTCTCTTAGTGCGGGTATCTTGGTGTGAATAAAAGTGTATAAGATCGTCCTTGTTGGTAGGTTTTCTATACACTTTGAAGAGAAGTTTGTCACTGTCGGGAGATCTGCACAGTAGAACGTCGAGGAAAGGAAGTTTGCCATCATTTTCGAGTTCAAGTGTAAACTTTATTGATGGTTCAACTGCATTGATCTTGTTGAGAAGGGCCTGGATATTGAGACGTCTTGGATAGAAAACCAATATATCATCAACGTATCTTACCAGGTAACGGTGTTGGGAATGAGGGTGGTGAATTTCTCTGTCCCAAGTTTTCCATGAAGAGGTTGGCAAGCACAGCACTGAGCGGGCTGCCCATTGCCATCCCAAAGCATTGTTTGTAACAGTTGTCCTGATACTTGAAGAAGTTGAAATTAACACACAGTTTCCACTAGATTGATGAAATCTAGAAGAGGTAAAGGGAGGTCGTGGTTTTCAGTGAGCCTCTGTCTCAGAATGTTGATTGCAGCGTCAGTAGGAACGTTGGTAAAGAGGGCTGTGACATCGAAGGAAGCCATGCTTTTGTTTTTGACATTCAGGTTGGAAATTCGGGAGAGAAGGTCACCTGAATGTTTGAGGTGGGCTTGACTGATAGTGCCCAGAAGCGCTGAAAGGTATTTGGCAAGGTGGCCGGCTAGTTTGTGTGTGCACTCCCTATGCCCGAAGTGATAGGCCGTAGTGGGATGCCAGGTTTGTGTGTCTTAGGAAGGCCATACAGGCGTGCTGGTTTCGGTTGACCTGGTAAAAGTTTAAGTAGTTTTTTGCCTTGTTCTGATTTTCGTAAGATGCTACGAGCCTTTTGAAGGAAAGTCTGGGTACTTTGAAGTAGCACTGATTCCGATACAGGCTGGTATGTGTTGGCATCGTTGAGAAGATTTAAGACTTTATTGTTGTAGTCGACAGTGTTGAGTAACACCACACCACCTCCTTTGTCAGCGGTTGTAATGACGATATCATCGTTGTTGGCCAAGTTCCTGAGTGCTTGGATGTATCTTCTGGGAATGACCGGTCTTGAAGGCTCAGTAGCTGCAGCAGTGATGATTCCTTGGACAAAGCCCTTTTGAAACTCGGAGTCTCCAAAAGGTTGGTTCTTGGTTACCATATCCACCAGATTATGTTTCTTGTTGATGCCAGTAGTAAACTTGAGCCCTAGGCTGAGGGCTTCTGTCTCGGTGACGGTTAGTGTATAGGAAGATAAGTTATTTATGATTTCTGGTCGTCCCATTTCGCTCCATTTGCTGTGGGAACACAGGTCTTGTAGTTTTCGTGATAGCTTCAATTTCTGTTGGATGTTGGCAGTGGTAACTTGGCTGAGTATATATTCTGCAGTCCTTCTGTCAGGAGTAGGAAGTGAAGCACGAATCTGAGCGGCACGTAATGAGGCCTCCTTCTGAGCATGTCGCAGTTCATCAGAGCTTTCTCTAAGGTAGGCGTAAACAGCAGGAGAGAAAGGGTGTCTAGAAGTGGTCAGTTGTCGAGGAGTGGACCGTGGTATCACCATCTCAGCAATACAGTCTTCTAGGAAGATGTGTCGGTTCCGAAGAGTAGGAGAGAAAGGTATTCTCTGTATGCTATGTCCATAGTGTGTTGCAGTGTCAGACAAGATGGTATAAACCTTGGTAATAAATACCGACAAGTTGGTTTAGAAAGACACGTAAGCAAACACTATAACATATTTATTAGAAAACGTTTCGGTCCTGGGACCTTGATCACTTCTAACATACAGAGGTAGAAAGACATTATATATATAGGCGGAGAGTGAGATGTGACGCACGTGACCTGAGGAATGTCATAAGAACATAAGAATGGAGGAACACGAATACTCGCCGGGCACTTGCTATGAGTAACATCAACGTTTCCACCATAAACACATCCTCTATCAAAGACCTCACTACTAAACGCAGCCCCACACCTCTAACTTCTACAGCAGGCGTCTACACGATCCCTTGTGGGTTCTGTCCCAAGAAATATGTAGGCGAGACAGGCAGAGATCTTGCAGTCCGCCTGAATGAGCATCGAAATGCCTCTAACAGAGACGATGTAAGGTACGCCTGTGTCCTCCACAGAGACTCAACGGGGCATTTGATGAACTGGAACGAGGCACAACTCGTTCTCACCGAACCAGACCTCAGACGCCGACGGTGCCTAGAAGCCTCACTAATCACCGTCAACCGACACTATAGAACGCAACACTGGAAACTACAAAATTTCAAAAACATTGGCATACATGATACTTAAGCAGCACCAACCCAACAACACAGAGTCACATGATTTCATCGTCTACTGGTCCTCATCATAGACAGAGGTTGTTTTGATAAGGACCTGCCTCGCATGGGCCAGTAGGCCTTCTACAGTGTTCCTCCATTCTTATGTTCTTATGACATTCCTCAGGTCACGTGCGTCACATCTCACTCTCCGCCTATATATATAATGTCTTTCTACCTCTGTATGTTAGAAGTGATCAAGGTCCCAGGACCGAAACGTTTTCTAATAAATATGTTATAGTGTTTTGCTTACGTGTCTTTCTAAAACCAACTTGTCGGTATTTATTACCAAGGTTTATACCATATATATATATATATATATATATATATATAATATATATATATATATATATATATATATATATTATATATGTGTGTGTGTGTGTATATATATATATATATATATATATATATATATATATATATATATATAATATATATATATATATATACATGGCAGTGGCACCCCGGTTTCATCCTTAATCCGTTCCAGAAGGTCGGTCGAAATCCGAAATGGACGAACACTGAAGTAATATTTCTCATAAGCAATAATGTAAATCCAATTAATCCGTTCCAGACACCCAAAAATATTAACAAAAAATACACTTTTATAGATAATAACTATAATTTTACATACAGAAGACAATGAGAAATAAATATAAAGCACTAAGTGAACATTTAACTCACTATTACATACCTTTATTGAAGACTCTTGTTGGCGTATGGAAGAAAGCGAGGAGGGAAGAGAGAGGAGAGGTTTTTGTTTGGAAGAGGAATCTCTCTCCATAAGGGCTTCAGGTATCAAAGTCCTATCCAAGGTTACTTCCCATCTTTGTCTTTTACTGGCACTAGGACCAGCTTGAGAGCCACTGCACCTTTGTCGCACAAAAAAAATCTGTCCAGAGAAGCCTGTTTCTGGCGTCTCTTTAAGATTTGCCTGAAATGGGACAAGACATTGTCATTGAACATGTTGCAAACAAGGCTTGCAACAGTTTTGTTAGGGTGATAATTCTCCGCAAATCTTTGCAACTCACTCCACTTTGCACACTTGTCCTTAATCACTGAAGGAAGTCACCCCCTGCCAAGCCTTATCTATAAGGCTTATGCAATTGAGGATATTGAAGTGATTCCTCCATAACTCTCTTAAGGTCAATTCAGTGTCCGAGGTCACTTCAAAGTACCTTTGAAACATTGCTTTGTAGTCTGAAATGACCTGCTGGTCTATGGGCTGGATGAGAGGAGTGGTATTAGTGGGCAAGAACTTCACTGTGATGAAACTAAACTCCTCAGACAATTGGTCTTCCAAGTCTGGAGGATAAACAGTAGCATTGTTCATTACCAGGAGGCGCTTGAGTGGCAATTTTTTTTTCCAGGAGGTATTTTTTCACACTCAGGCCAAACACTTCATTGACCCACTCAATAAAAACTAGCCTCGTGACCCACGCCTTATTGTTAGCCTTCAACAGCACACACAATTTACTCTTCATGACATTGTTTTTCTTGAACACTCGGGGATTTTCAGAGTGATACACCAGTAAAGGCTTCACTTTGAAATACCCACTAGTGTTACCACAGGACAAAAGAGTTAGCCTATTCTTCATAGGCACTATGAAGAATAGGCCTTTTCCTCCTGCGTGATGTAGGGCCTGTTTGGCATTTTCTTCCAAAAGAGGCCTGTTTCGTCACAACTGAGCACTTGTTGGGGAAGGAATCCTTCAGTCTCTACGTACTCCTTGAATTCATCAACTAATTCTTCGACCGCACGTTTGTCTGAACTTGTAGACTCGCCATGCCTTACTACACTGTGTATGCCACTTCGCTTCTTGAATCTGTTGAACCAGCCTTTGCTGGCCTTAAATTCACTAACAGCAGCACTCATTCCAGGCATTTTCTTTTCGAGATCCGCATGCAGCTGCCTTGCCTTTTCACAAATTATCCCCTCCCCAACACTATCCCCTGCTAACTGTTTTTCGTTGATCCACACCAACAACAACTCCACATCTTCGATTGTTTGTAATCTCTGTTTCGTTAGCATATTTACCCCTTTTGCAACATCAGCTTCCTTGATGTTTACTTTCTTTGCCAGGATGGTGTTGGATCTGCTACATCCGAGGTTGTGACTAAGTCTTTGGTGAA
>NC_069422.1:33497869-33500369 GCF_026875155.1 Cherax quadricarinatus
TATATGGCAAGGAAATTCATTATACCCTTATGAACAGGAAGCTCATTACACCCGCATAATTACTAAGAACATTATACTCGCATGACTAAGAGTTCTGCACGACACAGTATACTGCCACGCTTATTAATGAATAAATTAGACTAATTATTAAGAGGGTTTTCACAGGATTGTTTCTTTTTTTTGATCCATCGGCTTGTTTCATTCAGCTTGACTTGTCAGTAATTAGCGGACGGAGGATCGAGCCTCCACACCTCTCCTTGTGCTGAATGACCCACACGGGTTTAACAGCATGTGTTATTGCCTCAGGTGTTGTTTTCTTCGCCCTACGTAATGATGGACGCGCCTAGTGCAGCTGGCGTCGTGTGTGTGTGTGTGGGGGGGGGGGGGAGGGACTAGTTTCGTTTTACACATTACTGTGAAAATTCACAGTTTGAAAAGTGGATTTAGAAATGAAAATGAATATTTCAATCCCTATTTTTGGAAAGAATTATTATTATTGCCATTATTATTATTATTATTATTATTATTATTATTATTATTATTATTATTATTTATTATTTATTATTATTATTATTATTATTATTATTATTATGATTGTAATTATTATTATTACTGTTATTGTTACTATTATATGAAGCATTAAACCCGCGTGGGTCACTCAGCAGAAGGTGGAGGTTCAATACCCCGCCTGGAAATAAGTCACTTTGTCTGGCTTTCTGGGTTATCCCAGGTTTTCTACACATATGCTGCTATGTATGATAATCTATGTAACTATTTGTGTATACCTGAATAAACTTATTTACTTAGTCTAACAAGTGACAGACTATACTCTCGTACTCAGGAAGGAAAGAAGTTGAAAGATTTTCTGAGTGTTCTGACTTGAGGTCATTCTAAGCTTTAGTCTAGAAAAAAGTTATAGACAACCACAAACACTCACAATACATAATCACCACAAAAGTAAAACTAATCGCAACAACTAGCACATAAAAATAAGAGTGAATATCACCAAACGAAGTTAATATAACCAACATTAAGTAATTTTTTTTATGTAAAATAAGAGCTTCTCCCCAAAATTTCCCATAAGTCTCTGAAGGTTCCTTTGTATTCATATAAACCATGACTTGGTTCAGGGAACCGTGTCTTGGTTGGTAACGCACTCAGCTCACACAGAGTGTCCGTGGTTCGATCCTCGGGACGGGTGGAAAAGTTGGGCATGTTTCCTTATACCATCTGCCCCTGTTCACCTAGCAGTTAGGTAGGTACCTGAATGTTAGTCTACTGTTGTGGGTCGCCTCCTGGGGGTAATAGTATACCTTAGACAGGACTGAGGCTTTAAAATGAGATGAAGCAGGATAGCTCTTAACCTGTAAAATTGATTTGTGTATAAAATATCAGTGTATGCGACCTTTGAAATCACTACGAGGCAAACGTCTGCTTTAGTGTGCACTCGATACAGCAGCCATCACTTTAGCATTCAGCTGATCCTTGACCTGGATACCAGTATGTTCCAGACACCAGCAGAACTTAGTATCCTTGTGCTGGGCATTGATGCTGGCTAACCACTCCTGATCTTCTGAACCCCAGGATGGACAGATGCATAAATGGGCCATGGCCAGCAAAGCACGTTTGAAGTCTGAGCACACCGCTAATCAAGTTTTACCATGGCTGGCGGCACTCTGGGCGCAAAAGTGAACATAGCCTGGAGCTCCGCAGGAAACACGGAGACATATTGGCTAACATGGCACAATATACAAGTCCTCATCAATGATAAATGCAAAGCTTACTCCACCCTCTTTCGTTGTTTATCTCTGTGTATATACACCAGAAAGAGAGAGAGTGAGAGAGAGAGAGAGAGAGAGAGAGAGAGAGAGAGAGAGAGAGAGAGAGAGAGAGAGAGAGAGAGAGAGAGAGAGAGAGAGAGAGAGAGAGAGAGAGAGAGAGAGAGAGAGAGAGAGGCTGTACCCTTCTCCAGAACATCACTTCATCTGAGATCATACATACCCAGGATGACACGAGTATGGAACACATTCGTACAGCATAATGATGTCAACGAGATAACGTCAGTTGATCAAATGAAAATGCTGGCCCACAGATGGCTCCAACTTCATCCTGTTCCCTACTTGTATGTCTCATAACAATAAAAATGCTTTCAAATGAGCTGATGTAGGTAACAGCTCTTAGCTTGCCAATAAAGTTAGGAATCCTTAACCTGTAAATAGCTGTCAATAAAGCTAGGGATCCTTAACCTTGTCAAACCCTGTGTAAAAAAAAAAAAAAAAAACAAAAACAAAAAAAAAAATAAGAGAGGGAGAGAGAGAGAGAGAGAGAAGAGAGAGAGAGAGAGAGAGGAGAGAGAGAGAGAGGAGAGGAGAGAGGAGAGGAGAGAAGAGAGAGAGAAGAGACGAGAGAGAGGAGAGAGAGGAGGAGAGAGAGAGAGAGGAGAGTGAGAGAGAGATTAAGAGAGGGAGGGAGAGAGAGAGAGAGAGAGAGAGAGAGAGAG
>NC_069422.1:33502869-33557869 GCF_026875155.1 Cherax quadricarinatus
GGAAATATAAGCAATATCAGGATATTAATTTGGTTTGGTGAAGAAGGGTTGGGGTTAGGGGACAGGGGCGGGCCCTTAGGAGTGACGTCACTACGCCTTCACAGTGAGCATTAATTTTAAAATGTGTTTTGTGCTATGTACTAGCCCTGGGTTTTAAATAACAATGTGACTGGTAAAAAGCAACATAGTGTTTTTGTGTAAAAATCTTCCTTTAGGGGAAAAGTGGAAAATTTTTAAACGTGTTATTAAGTGATATGAGAAGGAACATTTCCCACCGTGGGGCCCACTGCCTCCCTCACAAACCCCACCCCGCTATAAAACCAACCCCCACCCACAACTCCACCCCACCCATGATACAACCCCCCACTTTTCTCCTCCTGGGGGAACTTCATTGCAAACCTAAAAAATTCCCCCTGGGATACTTCACCGCAAAATAGAAAGAATATGTACGCTATCTTGCTTTTGGCCCCAGTAGTTACTGCAGTTTTTTGTGGGTATACCAAAAAGGGAAACAAAATTCTTCTTGATGTAAGGACCTACTTTTTCAGCTACTGCCAACAAATGCTTTTCCAAAAAAGAAGAATTTTTTTGCAGCCGGTTGAAAATTTCAGAAAATTGAAGGATATCCACAATCCTTTTGGTGAATGGGGAAAGCAACCCCTGGAGTTACGGGGGAAAAGGGTTTCAGAAGTCCTACCTCGGGGACTTCTGTCCAAAGATCAAGATTTGGCCCTTTTGGGGCTGGTTGAAAATTTGGGACCCTAAGTTAATCCGTCCGGGGAAAACACTTCATGAGCCCCCTCAAATCATTAGAAAACCTCCAAGCTATTGTAGAAGGGCAGTGCAAGCCTACATCAAGTGATGTAAGCTGTTAAACTGAGGGTTTTGACACCATTGACAAAGAGGGAAAAGCCCCCACACTGAGTTTAAAACCAGGGGTAAATAACTGGGGAATTCTGTCATCGCAAAGGTCCCCGGGACTGCAGATTTTCAAAAACCATACCTTGGGGAATTCTAACTCAATTCCCTGCCCAAACCACAGGGGGGAACAAATCCTTTTCCCCCAGCAATAAAGGGGAACCCCTTAATCTTTTAAATTCCCCTACCCCCTTGACATCTCTGCTTAAACCCCATGCATTTCCCCTTGATAGTGCACTTTCCCATCTCTGATCCAACCCTGTCACAACCTCCCGAAACTTTCCAGAATCTGGCAGCAGGGGTTCCTTTCAGCAAGTTTGTGTCAGGGTTTCTCCCGAGTTTGGGTGCAGTTAATAATCGGGAACTATCACTTCCCCTAAACCCAAATTTGCCCCAAAATTACGAACAGCAGGGACAAAATTTTGGGTTAAGAACTGGTAGAGGAGGGGGAAAGGGGACGTGGAAGGGGGACGGGGAGGAGGAAGACATCTACACCGTCTCACCCCCCCCTAACAAAATTTCCAGCGGCAGAACCTGGGAAAAATCTGCAAAACATGGGGGTGCAAAAATTCATGCCCACCCCCCCCAGGCCCCAGGCTTTTGCCTCGCTGTCACGGGAAGGGGGCCACTGCCAACAACTCCCCGCGAGTTTCCAGGTGCTTTTAAAGGCAACAAGAAAGGACTCAGGAGGACCAGCGTGGGAAAGGGGAAAAAGGGAACTTGCGGGACAGGCCCCTCCTTTTTGGGAAAAACCTTTTCCCTCAAACAAACCGCGTATCTCGGGAATTGGGGAACACTTCAAAACGCACCACATTTCCGCTACCCCAAAACCCCCAGCCCAGGGGGGTGGTATTGTCCTTATACAAACCACAAAACCTACAAAATCCCTGCAGCTGCCTCAGAAACCCCTCCCCCTCCCCTAAAGGGGAAAGGCACCTTACTCCCCTTTACACATTCCCACCTAAAGCTGACCCCATCACAGGAGGAGCCAGTTTTCAGCATCCTTTTGGGCCCCAACATTAGGGGGTTTCAATTACAAACCCTTTGGGAGACTCACAAAAATAGTTTTTGGAAACACTCGACGCCCGCCCTGATAGCTGTTGTTGAATTTTTTGGATACAGGACCCAAAAAATTTTGCAAGAATTGCTGGCTACCCTAAAATGGAGAAAAGACAGGCAAGGGAAAAGGAGGGGGTTTTTCTGGTGCTTCTCTAAAGTGTTCATGCCCAGCACATTGATGTTGCCCCCCTTTTACAAAAATCTTAAAAATGAGGGTTCTTAAAGCTTGCATAAATGCGGGAAACTCTGTACCCCAATGTGAAATGTACAGGCCTCAGGGGAAAAACATGCAGACCCCATCAATTTTCCTTTTTAAGGAAAATTTTGACCCCCTTTGCTAAAAACCCCAACGCAACATATCAAAATTTGTTGGTGCCCTAAACCCAGCCCCCTTTAAATACAGAGGGCCCCTTTGTTAACCTTTTTTTGCAGGGGGTTTTGACATGAGAAACTTTTTTTGTTTTTCCCCTACTCACATCTCTGGCTCCCCCCTTTAAAAACCCATTTGTGAGTGATCTGGCAGAATGCATATTCATTTGGGGAAACCCCCCGGGTTTTTATGCTGGATGGGTTCTGACCACAAAATTTTTTTTTAGGGCCCAATTTAAAAGACCCCAAAACAAAAACGAGGTGGGGTTTTTCCCACCCCAAAACCCGGCTATGGGAAAGGGTTAATTGGCCCCCCCTTTGTTTGAGTTTCTCCCCCCACCGTTTTGGAATTCTTCCCCAAAGGGGGATGTTGACAACCAAGTGAAAGCCTTCACTTGACACATCCTTTTTCTACAACAAGAAACACTTTCCTCACGGGGAAAATATTTTGGCGAAAAACCCACAGATCAGCCTTGGTTTGGCTTTTATTGTAGAGAGGCTGCTACTGCTAAGTACAAAGCATGGCGAAGGTTAAGAGACTCCCCCCAAACCCGAAAAAAGGGAAAAGGGACAAAGGGAAAAACCTTTTAGGCTTAAAGGGTGACATTCAAAAGGGGGGCCATTGCTAAAAAGGGAGGTGGACACTAAAAGAAAGCTAGCATCCCGGTTTTGGGGGAGGGTCCAAAAACCCGGGGGGCCCTGGTCAAGGGCAGACAAGGCTATTTGCCTGATAATCATTCCCCCTCTAAATCGAAGGATGGGACCACCTTTTACTAGTAGGGCAAAAGAAGGGGGACCTCTTTGCTGAAACACTTTGGGTACCAAAATGCAAGGTTCCCCGGTTCCGCAAGGGACCCTCCTTGGTAGCTGCAAGAACTGTTGTCCAAAAACCCGTTTAGGGTGACAATTTAAAACAGGAGGAGGTGCAATTTTTTCTTAATCCCCCTTGAACCCAAAAAAAGGCGTTGGGGGCCCCAACCAAATTGGGGCCCAAAAAATTTTGGGGAAGGTTTTGCAGACCACTAGCGCACCCCTAACTCGCAACTTTTTAGCACGCCTAGTTACAGTGTAAATGGCCCTCTTTTATGGGGGAAAAACAAATGTAGTCCCCGTTCACAAAAAAAAAACAGAGCGAAATCAGCAACTACAGACCAGTGTCACTCCCCGTCAAAACACTGGTAAAATCCTTTGGGGCAATAAACTCAAGACAAAGACAGAGTTTTTTTTCTACCCTCACTACTTTGTGATCGTCAATTTTGGCTTCAGGAAAGGTTACTCGCTGCCCCGATCAATTTTTAAAAAAACTCCATTAAGTGGCAACCCGTCATGGATGAATCCCAATTTAGCTGTGTGGTAGCACTAGGGCATTGCTGGCACTTTGACCCCGGGGGTGGCCCCCCAAAGGGGGTCTTAGCCCAAAAATTAAAACACTGGGGGAAATTTCAGGCTCTTTCACATGTTTTCCTCAGTGAAAACCCTTTATGGGAAATCCTTTTTTGTATTTTTCAATGGAACGGAATCACAAGACTTTCCCTTTTGGGGCAAGGGTTCCACAAGGAAGGTGCTGGGCCCATTGTTAGGAAGTCTATTTCAACGCCTTCTTCATCTCATCCCAAAAATTTCAATGAATAGAAAAACGACTTAAAAAACTGACTTCACTATCCAGAGAAGAAATGCCACTGCTAAAAACACATAAATCCCACTAGAGCTATATAGCTTGGGAAATAGATGGCAAGTAACATTGCACCTGAGAAAATGCAAATATGGTCCTAGGCCCCATGGGGTAAGTGGTGCAGTAGAAAGGTGAATGGGAGGGTTTTTGGCCCGGGAGAAAAAGTTAAACCCCTTGGGGTAAAATTTTGACTCCAAACTAACCATAAGGCCATGTTTGTAAATGTTGCAAACAAGGACCAGGAAGTTACAGCACTTCGCCGTACTCGCTCTGCTTGAAGTGGGGGGTTGGGCAAGATTCTGTACAGGCACAGTCGCTACACCTTGGTATGCCCCACTTTCTGGTTTGGGGCCTGCCCCCCCCCCCCTCATCTCGACTGCTTGACAGAGTAGAAAAACAGAGCAAGACTCCATCTTTTCGCTGGACCCATCCGGGTAGATCTGTCATTTCAGCAGAGCCCTTTAAACCCCGGGGGTGCGGGTGGCCTTACTGTTAGGTAAAGGGCCCAAATTTTCAAAGACCCACGGATCCATTCGAGGGCAGCGTGAAACAAGCTTTTAACCACAAGACGGGCAGAAAAAACAGCAAATTCACTCTGGGTGACCCTTTTTTCCCGAACATCACCCATTGGATTTTATTCCCCCGGATGACCCCGATATGGAACACTTCGTACAGCTAATGAGTAAACGAATAAAGTCATTTGATCAAATGAAAATGCTGGCCCACAAAAGGCCCAACCATCCTGTCCTACTTGTATTTTTAAACAAAAAAAAAAGCTTTCAAATGAGGAGTAGGTAACGCTCTTAGCTTACCCAAAAAATTAGGGAACCTTAAAGTGTAAATAGCTTGTCAATAAAGATAGGGATCCTTAACCTTGTCAAACCCTGCGTAAAAAAAGAAAGAAAAAAAAAAGCGACTTGAAGGACAGGGAGGGAGGGAGAAGTGGCAAGCGAAAAAGAGGAGAAACGGTGAGACAAGTGGAGGGAGGAAAAACGAAGGGACGAGGAAGCAAGATGGAGAGGCCAAGTGAAGAGAGTTGGAAGAGGACTCAAGCGGGAGGAGGGAAAAGAGGGGAATGGGCGGTGGAAGAGAGGAGTCACGTTCCACGGAGGGGACGGGAAGGAACGAGACGAGGGGAGAGTAGTAACAGCCTCAAGGATATTGAGAGAGAGAGAGAGAGAGAGCGAGAGAGCCGGGCAACGAGAACAGAAGAGTGAGCAATATATGGTAGACGAGAAAGAGGCAAAACTGTCGTACTGTTATTATTATTATTATTACTATATATTTATAGGGAAGCAATTAACCCCCTAGAAGTAGAAGAGCTTCTGGGGTTAATCAGATTTGATTCCGGGAAAAGGGAGGATAGCTCCAATTGCTCGGATCAAAAACCCTACACTAATGACGAGGGCAAATGCCAGAAAGGAAAAGTGGGAAGGGAAAGGAAGGAAGGCAGAAAGAAAGCGTGGGCGAGTGGGAAGAAAGAATGTAAAAGTGGTGGAACGGGAAGAAAAGAATAATAATACACGGGGGGAGGGAGAGGGCTCGTGATCCAAGGAACTGCCGTCAACCTCTCTCTTGGGTGAAGATAAATTACCACCCATTTTTCCAGGCTTTGTGTGACCCCCTAAGAGTTTGGAGCTTTCTCGTGGAAATACTGATGATCCTGACCATGAAATATTTAATTCAGTGTAATATTAGTAAATTCTGTCAGTTAGTTATCGTGAGTGAATTTGACTTCATTATATAAACCAGGAAGGAGAAACAAATATTGTGAGATGTCACCGTAGGAAGGAAGCAGTATGAAGGATAATGAACCAGTGAACGTGAGGGAAGGATAATGAACCAGTGAACGTGAGGGAAGGATAATGAACCAGTGAACGTGAGGGAAGGATAATGAACCAGTGAACGTGAGGGAAGGATAATGAACCAGTAAACGTGAGGGAAGGATAATGAACCAGTGAACGTGAGGAAGGATAATGAACCAGTGAACGTGAGGGAAGGATAATGAACCAGTGAACGTGAGGGAAGGATAATGAACCAGTGAACGTGAGGGAAGGATAATGAACCAGTGAACGTGAGGGAAGGATGATGAACCAGTGAACGTGAGGGAAGGATAATGAACCAGTGGACGTGAGGGAAGGATAATGAACCAGTGAACGTGAGGGAAGGGTAATGCGCCAGTGAACGTAAGGGAAGGATGATGAACCATCGAACTTGAGGGAAGGGTAATGAGCCAATGAACGTAAGGGAAGGATGATGAACCAGTGAACGTGAAGAATAATGTGCCAGTGAACGTGAGGGAACAATAATGAACCAGTGAACGTGAGGGAAGGATAATGAACCAGTGAACGTGAGGGAAGGATAATGAACCAGTGAACGTGAGGGAAGGGTAATGCGCCAGTGAACGTAAGGGAAGGATGATGAACCATCGAACTTGAGGGAAGGGTAATGAGCCAATGAACGTAAGGGAAGGATGATGAACCAGTGAACGTGAAGAATAATGTGCCAGTGAACGTGAGGGAACAATAATGAACCAGTGAACGTGAGGGAAGGACAATGGATCAGTGAACGTGAGGGAAGGATAATGAACCAGTGAACGTGAGGGAAGGATAATGAACCAGTGAACGTGAGGGAAGGGTAATGGGCCAGTGAACGTGAGGGAAGGATGATGAACCAGTTAACGTGAGGGAAGGATAATGAACCAGTGAACGTGAGGGAAGGGTAATGGGCCAGTGAACGTGAAGGAAGGATGATGAACCATCGAACTTGAGGGAAGGGTAATGAGCCAATGAACGTAAGGGAAGGATGATGAACCAGTGAACGTGAAGAATAATGTGCAGGTGAACGTGAGGGAACAATAATGAGCCAGTGAACGTGAGGGAAGGATAATGAACCAGTGAACGTGAGGGAAGGATAATGAACCAGTGAACGTGAGGGAAGGGTAATGGGCCAGTGAACGTAAGGGAAGGATGATGAACCATCGAACTTGAGGGAAGGGTAATGAGCCAATGAACGTAAGGGAAGGATGATGAACCAGTGAACGTGAAGAATAATGTGCAGGTGAACGTGAGGGAACAATAATGAACCAGTGAACGTGAGGGAAGGATAATGAACCAGTGAACGTGAGGGAAGGGTAATGGGCCAGTGAACGTAAGGAAGGATGATGAACCATCGAACTTGAGGGAAGGGTAATGAGCCAGTGAACGTAAGGGAAGGATGATGAACCAGTGAACGTGAAGAATAATGTGCAGGTGAACGTGAAGGAAAAATAATGGACCAGTGAACGTGAAGGAAAAATAATGGGCCAGTGAACGTGAAGGAAAAATAATGGACCAGTTAACGTGAAGGAAAATAATGGGCCAGTGAACGTGAGGGAAAGATAATGTACCAGTGAACTTGAGGGAAAAATAATGGGCCAGTGAACGTGAAGGATAATGAGCCAGTAAACTTGAGGGAAAAAGGATAATGGGCCAATGAACGTGAGGGAAGGATAATGGACCAGTGAACGTGAAGGAAAAATAATGGGCCAGTGAGCGTGAGAAAATGGTAATGAGCCAGTGAACATGAGGAAAGATAATGGACCAGCGAACGTAAGGGAGGAAGGGTAATGGGCCAGAAAACGTGAGGGAAAAAGGATTATGGGCCAGTGAACGTGAGGAAAAGATAATGGGCTTGTGAACGTGAGGGAAACATAATGAACCAGTGAACGTGAGGGAAGAATGATAATGGGCCAGTGAACGTGAGGGAAGGATAAGGGGCCAGTGAAAGCGAGGGGAGCATAATGGGCCAGTGAACGTGAGGGAAGAACGATAATGGGCTAGTGAACGTGAGGGAAGGATAATGGACCAGTGAACGCGAAGGAAAAATAATGGGCCAGTGAGCGTGAGGGAAGGATAATGGACCAATGAACGTGAGGGAAGGATAATGGACCAGTGAACGTGAAGGGTAATGGGCCAGTGAACGTGAGGGAAGGATAATGAACCAGTGAGCGTAAGGGAAGAATATACCAGTGAACGTGAGGGAAGGATAATGGCCAGTGAACGTGAAAGGTAATGGGCCAGTGAACGCGAGGGAAGGATGATGAACCAATGAACGTGAGGGAAGGGTAATGGACCAGTGAACGTGAGGGAAAAATAATGGGACAGTGAACGTGAGAGAAGGATAATGGACCAGTGAACGTTAGGAAAGGATAATGGGTCAGTGAACGTGAGGGAAGAATAATGGACCAGTGAATATGAGGGAAGGACAATGGTCCAGTGAACGTGAGGGAGGATAATGGGCCAGTGAACGTGGGGGAAGGATAATGGGCCAGTGAACGTGAGGGAAGGATAATGGGCCAGTGAACGTGGGGGAAGGATAATGGGTCAGTGAACGTGAGGGAAGGATAATGAGCTAGTGAACATGAGGGAAGGATAATGGGCCAGTGAACGTGAGGGAAGGATAATGGGCCAGTGAACGTGAGGGAAGGATAATGGGCCAGTGAACGTGAGGGAAGGATAATGGGCCAGTGAACGTGAGGGAAGCAAAATAATAAGGGATGTGATGGAGGCAGAAGGAAAGAGAATGTACAATTGAACATGAGGGAAGCAGGAGAGTGAACATGTGAAAGTGAGGAAAGCAGAAGACAGGATGGGAGAGTGAATGTGGTGAATTCTAAATACTCACCTTCCACGAAAGCTGATTCACTAAGGAGCTCTCTCTCTCTCTCTCTCTCTCTCTCTGTCTGTCTGTCTGTCTGTCTCTCTCTCTCTCTCTCTCTCTCTCTCTCTCTCTCTCTCTCTCTCTCCCTGTCTGTCTGTCTCTCTCTCTCTCTCTCTCTCTCTCTCTCTCTCTCTCCCTGTCTGTCTGTCTGTCTGTCTGTCTGTCTGTCTCTCTCTCTCTCTCTCTCTCTCTCTCTCTCTCCCTGTCTGTCTCTCTCTCTCTCTCTCTCTCTCTGTCTCTCTCTCTCTTCTCTCTCTCTTCTCTCTCTCTCTCTCTCTGTCTCTCTCTCTCTCTCCCTGTCTCTCTCTCTCCTTCTTCTCTCTCTCTTCTCTCTCTCTCTCTCTCTCTCTCCTCTCTCTCTCTCTCTCCTGTCTGTCTGTCTGTCTCTCTCTCTCTCTCTCTCTCTCTCTCTCTCACACACACTCTCCCACTGTAGGTCCAGACACCTCACCGTACCCTGCCAAATCATCCCCCCCCCCACTCTGTTTAGCTCATCCATGTACAGCTGAGGTAAAATTAACTGGTTCTCTCTATCTCTCTAACTTCACCTGTTCTCTGGCTCTCTTTTACTCACGGGTGTGAAACAAGCGGCTGGATTGAAACATGCATAAATTTTAAGAACAGCCTAAATTAATTTAGACAGCTGTAATGTATTCTTTGTTAATAAATGTGGTATCATACTTCACAAATAAAGCAAATTGGAGATGAACGCCAAATGTTTCGGTCCCTCTTTCAATATTATTACTTCTTGGGTTGAAAACTGTTCCAGCCACAGTAATGTAGGTTTTTGTATGTTTCGCGCTACGAGTAGCTACGAGATGGCGTTGTATGGTAATGGAATTATCATGGGGCGTCATGAAATTCTTTCCCACAAAGCAGTTTCTAAGGCATGATGGCGTAAACTCTCTTAACCTCAGAGCAACGTAAGTGCCATTGGAAATCTGAGAACGTGTATGAGGTGTATAGAATTTGAAAATGGAAATTTGCTACCAAGCTCCCAAACGCTGACAAAATTTTCGAGAAGTCTTGACCAGTTTGGAAAAAAAATATTAACGGAACGAAACTTTTGAATGGGTGTAATGACTTTAAGCAGGAAGAACCATGTGTCTAGGTGTCTGTTTTTTTTTTTTTTAATTTCTTCCAAAAGAGATACATTTCTTTCAATAGGATTAGGAAAATGCATATAAACGAAAGAAAATGTTAGACGTGTGTTGAAGGCATACTCGTGTTGACAGATAATTGAGTGAGAGGACCACTGATGACACCCGTTGTATATTTGACATAACTCATTGTCATTTTGATCTATTTTTTGTTCATATTGGTGCAGATTGTTTACATAACAAGGCTCCTCTAATTCACTTTTCTGATCATTATATGCATTTGTATTTGGGTTTACAAGGTATGATTATGGATACACACAAGCTTGTGGGTTGACATCTGGTCAGCCCAGCGTTCACAGCTGCCTAGCGGGTATTTTGATATGCATGTCCGTGTCAGAAACTGCGTACTGACACGGACTGCACTCAGATAATGATCTTTCATGTGGTTCCTTGAATCAGTCTTGATGTAGCACTGGTGGTACTGTTAATGGCCCCGGGATAAATTTTATTGTCGACAGCAACGATATACAAACAAACATATGTGGAAGTTATGTTACAAGCCACTTAAAGCTGTTGGTGCATAACATAACTCGCGTCGTGAATACGCGCAGAGTATTGATATTATAATTACGTGTAGAGCTTGTTAAGTGTAAGGCCAGTGGACTGCGCATATATATATATATATATATATATTATATAAATATATATATATATATATATATATATATATATATATATATATATATATATATTATATATATATATATATATATATATATATATATATATAATATATATATATATATATATATATATATATATATATATATATATATATATATGCAATAGATCACAGTAAACGGGTGATATCAGAATATGCAAAACAACCACTGTGAAAGAATAGTGAAATTCCAAGAGCTTTCGTGACTTCTCACATTATCAAGAAACTAAAAAACAATTCCCCCCCGAAATGCTGACGGATGCGTCTATAAGATTCCTTGTAAAATTTGCGATAAAGTTTATTACGTTCAAACTGGTAAAAGTCTCGAACTAAGATTAAAGCAACATAAATATAGCATTAGATCTTGTGAGAGATTTTAACCATCCAATTGATTTTAAAAAAGTTGAGAAAGTTGTATCAAGCAAGTCCATGGTCGACACGAATATAATTGAATTATGTTTTATAAAAAACAATTTTGAAAATAATATGAATATTTCTTTTGGTTTATATAAATTAGATCCATTTATAATTAATAAAATTTGGGAAGAATTTAATAATACATTGGACAAATAATAAATCTTAATTCTTGCGTAGAGTACTAGGGTTGGGCAAATATTTTGTTAGTGGGATGTCGTGAAGGACCTGCCTAGTTGGGGCTAACAGGCCTGCTACAGTGTTCTTTTCTTATGAGTCGGGTGTTGTTACGCGTCAGGTGTTGCTTTGTTGTGGGATGTGATAGTGAGGTGTGGTCTCGATTCTTTAAATGCCTTCCTTTGATGAACTGTTTCTATAGTTCCTCGATAATGTGAGAAGTCACGAAAGCGCTTGGAATTTCACTATTCTTTCACAGTGGTTGTTTTATATATATATATATATATATATATATATATATATATATATATATATATATATATATATATATATATATATATATATATATATATATATATATATATATACATTGATCCAGCTAATAGCACTCTCCTTGGTGCTCCTCTTGGGTCCAATCCCATCGATCCGATCCTAGAAATAAAAGTCTCAGACCTCTGGACGATGGAAAGCAGGATGAAAGACATTGTCACACACGATGCCTTCTACCTACTCACTAGGTGCCTAAAACTTACCTACTTTCTGAGATGCTCCCCAGCCTTCAGCAGTTCAAAACTCAAGGAATATGACTCTCTCCTTAAGACCATGCTAGAGAGTGTATTGAATCTTTTCCTTGACGATGGACAGTGGTTGCAAGCCTCACTTCCGGTCAGGCTTGGAGGCTAGGAGTACACAGATCCTCCCAGATCGCTCTACCAGCTTTCCTATCCTCTTCCATAGCATCAAACGAGTTGATAAGACAAATTCTTCCTGATACCCTCAGTGACTCAGCAGGAATAGAAGACTCTAGCTGTGCCAGTGCCATCACCGAATGGGAGACTCTTGCTGCTCCAGCACTAAACCCTAGTGCAGCACTGGCTCACAAACAGTCAAGCTGGGATGGCCCGATCGCTGAAAAGGTGCTTGCCAACATGCTCAGGGCTGCAACATCAAATAGGGAGATTGTCCGTCTCCAGGCTGTGAGCGCACCTCACTCCGGGGACTTACTCCAAACAGTTCCCATATCGGCAATGGGAACGCGACTCGATCCTAAGACCCTCCGTATTGCAGTGGCTCTGCGCCTTGCTGCCCCAATTCACACAGAATATACGTGTATTTGCGGCGAAGGGCAAGCAGACCAATACGGTCTACATGGTCTTAACTGTTCCAAAACCAAGGGCTGACATGCAAGACACAATGAGGTCAACGACATCATTAAGAGAACCCTTGCTACAGCTGAATGCCCTGCCGAGAGGGAGCCCCAATCACTAGCAGCCAACAATACCCACAACCCAGCAAACTGCCCCGACGGGATCACCATCTATCCTTGGAAGAATGGCAAGGGACTATACCTGTGTGTCCACACTGGCTGACACCTATATCCATCACAGTGTGGGGCAACAGGGAGGAGCTGCTGACCACAGGGAGGAGTACAAGATCAGCAAGTACAGGGACATTAGCCAACAGTATCAATTTGTCCCAGTGGGATCAGAGACCTTAGGATCATGGGGAAAAAAATGCCACACGTTTCCTTAAAGAATTGGGTTCCAGACTCATCGACACCACCAGGGACCCAAGGGCAGCCACTTTCATGTTCCAGCGCCTCAGCGTAGCCATCCAGAGGGGAAATGCTTGCTGCATACTTGGCTCACGTCCAGCCTCGGAGGAGCTGGAGGAAATTCATGATCTTTGATACATTGTGCCATTGTATTCATGTTTATGTTTTTTTCTGTAAATGTATTCTGCTTATTAATAAATGTTCACATAGAATATAAAATATATAGGGGGTGGTAGGAGAAGAAAATATTCAAATAGCTCCGGGGAGAACCTTGAGTTTTCCCTGAGGTACGTTTATTGTCTTCTCTGAGGATGAGGGTCCCCATTCCAGCTATAGAGGTGGTACTTCCGTATATATGAAAGTTTATATATATATATATATATATATATATATATATATATATATATATATATATATATATAATATATATATATATATATATATATATATATATATATATATATATATATATATGTCTTGCCGAATAGGCAGAACTTGCGATCTTGGCTTAAATAGCAACGTTCATCTTGCCATATAGGACAAGCGAAAATTTGTGTATGCAATAATTTCTCCAAAATCATTCTGAACCTAACGAAAAAAATATATTTCACTGTGTTTGTTTAGTATTAAATAACTGGTTCAAAATTGAAATTTTTTACATTAACATTAATAAAAAAAATATATCTTTAAACGTATAAGAGAAAATTTTAGAAAGGACTTAATTTTAAATGAGTTCTTGTTAATTGACCAATCTTACATATTCGGCACGACATATATATATATATATACATATATATATATATATATATATATATATTATATATATATATATATATATATATATATATATATATATATATATATATATATATATATATATATATATATATATATATATATATACACTGATCTCTGGCCGATGAGAACTCGAACCTACGAACCTTTGAACAAGGCTCGCAGTATTTTACCGACCATATCACACTGAACCAATACGTTGGCGCCCAGCTCACGCTAGACGTTTTTATCCAAGGCAGCCAGCTTAAAGCTTTTCATCTTATCCTCTGCATGCATCGACCGACTAGAGATTTTTACAATGCTTAGAATTCGCAAGAACAGGCGAAATATTCACAAACACAGATCTCTGGCAGTGGCGTCGTAAAGCGGGGTGCGGGCCGCCCCGGGTGACAGTATTTGGGGGGTGACACTATAGAGCCTCTAAAGAAGGTGACACTAATGTCCAAAACAGTGCTGTACCAACATAAGAGAAGAATCCTTCGTTTCTATAGCCTATAATATATTAACAAAGTACAAATAATTCCATATAGGGAAAATCATTGATTTTGATGATTTGATAGATGATTGAAGACAAGGAAATGTAAGATCAGATTCACTGAGATGTTACCTGGACTCAAGGTCAAATCGGAACTACTGTTTTTCTTTATTTTTCAAGTTTTTATTAATTTTTTTTTGTTTTTTGGCATTGTTGAAGATGAATAAATGTAGGATGTGTTGATGTACTCCAAGTGGCATTTGAGTTTGTTTCCTCAGTATTACTACGATTATTTATTTTATCATTAATAAAGTTGAGAAGTATTCTCCTGTTCGGTTTATGGTCCTTAAACGTTCTCATTGTTAAACATTACTTACTGGTCATGTAGTAGTGACGTAACTGGAGTTTACTCCCCCCATCCCCCCGCCCTCGAATTTTATGTGGGTGACACGAGAGATGCCGCCCCGGGGGACACCAACTCTAGCGACACCTCTGAATTCTCTGGTAAAGCACTGGGTACCTTGTTCCAACGTTCGTAGGTTCGAGTCTCCTTCGGCTAGGGATCAGTGTTTGTGAATATTTCGCCTGTTCTTGCGAATTCTAAGCATATATATATATATTTATATATATATATATATATATATATATATATATATATATATATATATATATATATATATATATATATATATATATATATATATAAACAAGTCGGCCGTCTCCCACCGAGGCAGGGTGACCCAAAAAAAGAAAGAAAATCCCCAAAAAGAAAATACTTTCATCATCATTCAACACTTTCACCACACTCACACATTATCACTGCTTTTGCAGAGGTGCTCAGAATACAACAGTTTAGAAGCATATACGTATAAAGATACACAACATATCCCTCCAAACTGCTAATATCCCAAACCCCTCCTTTATATATATATATATATATATATATATATATATATATATATATATATATATATATATATATATATATATATATATATATATATATATATATGTATATATATATATATGTATGTATGTATGTATGTATGCATGTATGAATATGTACACATTTTATTTTGTCCCTATTTTATTGTGCAGACGAAATGCGGCCTTAGGACTTACGAGCTAAATCTTAAACCTAATAAATTAGCTATCATAACTCCGTGTTTACGTGGGTTCACCGGTTTTTCTATTAAATGGCTTAAAAATACCTAGTAGCTGTGTGTTCATTAGACAAAAAATAAAATCAGTAAACATGATCACCTGCACAACAGTACAGTAGTTGTCCACCTTAGGCTGGATGAGCGTCGTCCGCGTCCTCAAGAATACATACAAATAAAGCGTCTTGACATATTGAGAAGAAATAGATTTCATGTTTGTAAGCTCCTCTGTTCCTGGTCTTTGAAGCTTTACCCGCTGATCGACCCTTAGGAAAATTTTCCCTAGACGAATTCCTGGAGGTGATGATATTTTCTTTGAAATGGTTGGCACCTTCACAACGCAGCGTTGAGCTTTACATGACAGGTAGATCAATGATGATGATTAAAGTAGTGGGAGCTGTGGAAGAAGAAATTCCCAGTGGGACTGGATTCCCTTATACCCTGAAGGAAATGTGTTACAAGTTTTCTCAAAGAATTGAGTTCCAGACTCGCTAAAACTACTTAGAGTTGAGGGTTTCTCGCTTTCCTACTCCAGCGCCTCTGTGTGATGATACAAAAAATTATTATTATTATTATTATTATTATTATTATTATTATTATTATTATTATTATTACTACTATTATTATTATTATTATTATTATTATTATTATTATTATTATTATTATTATTATTATTATTATTATTAATTGTATTAATGGGGGAACACTAATTCCAAAAGGACCATACAATACCTGGGAATGAAAGGGAATCAGGTTTGACCCAAAGAAGAAAAGTTACCCTCCCCTTCTTTGGATCAAGAGCCCTTCGGTGGCATTAAGGTACCTCTCTTCAAAGGTGCAGAGGGCTAGTTAATTTAAGGGTGGGAGTCAAAGAATTACAGAGGTACATAATTGGCTCAGGTACTGGACCGCAAAGTTTTGATAACTGAACAAGTTACAGAGGTAATCAACTGTTTACATGTTTATGTCTGGTCACACTCGTAATGAGTTATTTATGTAAATATTAATTAGATCACACATACACACACAGACACACACAGAAAACACACACACACACACACACACACACACACACACACACACACACACACACACAAACACAACACACACACACACACTTACACACACTTACACACACACACACACACACACACACACACACACACACACACACACACACACACACACACACACACACACACACACACACACACACGCAAATAAAAGTGGTAATGCTTTATTTACATAGCGGAAACGCCTATTTTGTCATAGGCTTTATTCCTTGAATAAAGCCTATGACAAAATTTACCACCGGTAACTTAAACTTTGGTGTAGTTTACACAAGTTTCTATGTGCAGGACCATTAAAGTATAATGAACAAACAGCTAAGGGAAAATATGTATATTTCGACTTCTAAGATCCTCTTCATCAGATTATGAAAATGAGAGAAATGCAAGTTTATGAAAGGGTCAGGTGACATGTTACGCGAAATGTGATGGAGTAACTGTATATGTTACGTAATTTGTTCCATCATTTAAAAAAGGAGTTATCAGACTATAATACGTACGCACAAAAAAATGAAATGAAATTAAAATCTCGCCATATTGTGAAATAACAAATTGCGTAAGGAGTTCTGGGGTACCCAGCCGCCGCCATTGTAGTTGAGAGTCCAGAAGTGTAACATCTTAAAACACAACAGTGAAACATAAGCACAGGAGTCTCTAACATCTGCTTTCATTTATCCTTCCGTCTAGTTTCACTGCAGGTATGTGTTGTGATACATATTACATTAATAATGTATAAAAGTAACAAATCAGTGTAATGCCGAAACTCGATCCTCGGTGTGAAAGTTGGTGAGTCCACGAAAGAGAGAGAGAGAGAGAGAGAGCTGGCAAGGACAAGGAAGAAGGGCAGAGAGCTAGAGAGGCCAAGGCAGGAAGGTTGCATAATAGCAGCTAAACACAGCTGCCCCCTCAGCCGTGACAATTAGATGGCTGTAAATCGGCGGAGTCATGCACGGGGATAGCCATGCAACGGATCAATAGTTCTGCATGTCTGCATTGTTTACCCAACCTCCCCTCCCTCACCCACACTCCCAGCCTTCACCTACCCTCCACTCACCACCCTCCCCTCATCTCCCATGCCTACTTTCCCCTCCCCTCACCACCCTCTCCTTGTGACCTCCACCTACCTCTTCCACCCCCGTGGCACCCCCCGTCTTCTCTCTCTCTCTCTCTCTCTCTCTCTCTCTCTCTCTCTCTCTCTCTCTCTCTCTCTCTCTCCTCTCTCTCTCTCTCTCTCTCTCTCTCTCTCTTTTTCTCTCTCACACAAAGCCACTCTAGGACCCCTCCTCCAAACTGAGCTTCTTTTCTGTCCCTTTTGTCCCTCTGTTTAGGTGTTTTCTTCTGACGTTGACACTCTATCTTCGACTCACTTACCGATCCTGCCTTCATAAAACGCTGCAATTATTTGTCCTCGAACAGTATTCGCTTAGCCCTTACCAACCCACCGAAATCCCCATATTTACTCGGGCCCTATTCGACTCACTCACGCGCTGTCTAACTCACTCGTGCCATATGAAACATACTCGAGCATTATATAACACACTCGGACTCTATTTAACCCATTTGGGCCTTCTCCAATCTATTCGAAGTCTACTTAACCCATACCAAAGCCCATAGCATAGCCCCTGTCCAACACTGTCGAATCCTATCCCATGTATGTTCACGTCTATCCATCATTGGGTTTCTGTCCTCCCACTCGCCTCAGCTTTCACCATCTTATTGATTCTAATCATTCTCATTTCCTTTTCCCACCTGCAAAGTTTGCTATGTCATGTCTTGTGTTCTCATTGCACTTAATCCTCTCGGTCTTCCAAGGCTGTCTTCTTCCTTACTCCACCCCACTAGAGGACAACCTGGACTATGTCCCTGAATTTACTTTTTCTCCCCAGATGGTAGTTTGCCTCCGATCTTTTCTAAACATCTCCCGGTTGCATTACCTTTGTCTTACTAATTGGCTAAACTTAATATCCACCAATATGATCAGTGGATACTAATGATTTGTGAATTAGGCAGCTGTGCAACACTTGATGGACTCATCAGAATGACTCCAGCCTGAGAGACTGATTACCTCAATCTCCTCCTGATCTTCAACAGTTCTTCTCTGTATTGGACTGAAGAAGTCACTGGTTGGGAAAACGTTTCCAAAGTAAAGATACCCAAGTGTTGCACAAGTGTCTAATTAATCGATCTGTGGGTTCTCTGATTAATTTTCTACACATGTAGGTTTCTCCTGTTGGTAAGTCATTTATAGGCGCTAGGAACCATATGGGGCCTAGTACCGATCCACTAGCTACATTCCTATCCCGATACTTCGTCTTATAATATATTTCTCTTTTCAGTCAAGTATTCCATAAACCTATAAAAACGTACATATAGCCAGAGATAACCAAATTATAAGAAAAGCTTCAATAAGCTCGAGGCCTAGTTGTGGACCGGGCCGCGGGGGCGTTGATCCCCCGAATACCCTCCAGGTAGACGTCTAGCAACGAGGTGGAAAACAATAACAATGAAATAAATCAGCGAATGTGTGGGGTTTGAACCCAGGGCAGGTGAGTCCTAGAACTCAGAGGCCAGTGCGCTAACCACTCGGCCAGCTGCTCTAGTAAGATTCCCTCATTTGTTATTAGGATTACGTGAGTAAGAAGGAAACGTTCAAATCTTAACGATTTATCACCGTTGGTTCGAAAATGGGCTGTATTACTGCTCAAGGAACTTATTCCTCCACGTCTCTGGGGCCTCATGGGATCCCAGTTTTCCCAGCTTATTTGCAATTGGTTAAATCCCCTAATTTAATTAATTTAGCCCTGGTTCTGCTTTCTGCCTCAGTAATTTCTCCTCTGCTATTCTTGCTACATTGTTTCTGTCGTATTCTAGTCTGGGTTATCTATTGATTACTGACGGAGTTTCGATGACAGCCCTAAAGAAACCGTTGCAGTCCAGGATTATCAGTACTCTGAATCTCCAGCTGTTTCTGATTAGCGTTGACGTTTTTACTCTTGTGTGTGAGTACGAGCCATTTAATCAAGATGTTCCGTAATCCAACGGTTATACTAGGCATTATTATTATTATTATTATTATTATTATTATTATTATTATTATTATTATTATTATTATTATTATTATTATTATTATTATTATTATTATTATTGTTGTTATTACCTTTATTATTATTATTATTTATTAACTCATTGGCCATTTCCCACCAAGGCAGGGTGAACCGAAAAGAAGAAACACTTTCATTATCATTCACTTCATCACTGTCTTGCCAGAGGCGCGCCTACACTACAGTTTAAAAACTGCAACATCAACACCCCTCCATCAGAGTGTAGACACTTTACTTCTCACCTCCAGGACTCAAGTTTCCCTGAATTCCCTGAATTCCTTCATAAATATTACACTGCTCACACTCCAACATCATGTCAAGTCATAAAAACCATTCGTCTCCACTCGCTCCTATCTAACGCGCTCACGCACGCCTGCTGGAAGTCCAAGCCCCTCGCACACAAAACCTCCTTTACCCCATCCCTCCAACATTTCATAGGCCAACCCCTACCCCGCCTTCCTTCCGCTACAGATTTATACGTTCTCTGAGTCACTCTAATTTATTTCATCGTCTTTAAATGTCCGAACCTCAACAACACTTCTCAACCCTCTGGATAATACTTTTAGTAACCCCACGCCTCCTCCTAATTTCCAAACTACTGATTCTCTGCATTATATTTGCACCACATATTGCCCTCAGACACGACAGCTCCACTGCTTTAAGCCCTCTCCTTGTTGCAACATTCACCACCCATGCTTCACACCCATATAAAAGCATTGATATAACTATACTCTCATACAGTTCCCTCTTTGCTTCCATGGATAATGTTCTTTGTCTTCACAGACTCCTCAGTGCATCACTCACCTTTTTCCCCCTCATCAATTTTATGATTCACTTTGTCTTTCATAGACCCATCTCCCGACAAGTTCAGTCCTAAATATCTGAATACATGCACTTCCTCCATGCTACCCCTTCCCCTCGAATCTGATATCCAATCTTTCATTACCTAAATTTTTTGTTATCCTCATCACCTTATTCTTTTCTATATTCACTTTTAATTTCTTTCTTTTACATACCCTTCCAAACTCGGTCACCAACCTCTGCAACTTTTCTTCAGAATCTCCCAAAAGCACAGTGTCATCAGCAAAAAAGCATCTGTGACAACCCCCACTTTGTGTTAGATTCTTCATCTGTTAATCCCACTCCTCTTGCCAACACTTAAACATTCACTTCTCTTACAACCTCTTCTGTAAATATGTTGAACAACCATGGTGACATCACACATTCCTGTCTAAGACTTACTTTTACTGGAAATAATCGCCCTCCAACATGCTCTAACCTGAGCCTCACTATCCTTGTAAAAGCTCTCCACTGTTTTCAGTAAACTACCTCCTATCCAAATATTTGCAACATCTGCCACATTGCCTCCTATCCACCCTATCATACGCCTTTTAAAAATCCATAAATGCAACAAAAACCTCTTTGCTTTTATCTAAATACTATTCAGTAAACACTTGGTCTACACACCCCCTATCCTTCCTAAAGCCTCTTTGTTCATCAGCGATCCTGCTCTCCGTCTTACTCTTAATTCTTTCAATAAAAACTCTACCATAAACTTTACCAGGTATAATTTTTGCACTCTCTTTTGTCCTCTTTGCCTTTATACAATGGGAATATGCATGCTCTCTGCCTAGGTACCTTACCTTCTTCCATACATTTATTAAATAAAAGCACTAACCACTCCTAAACAATATCCCCACCTGCTTTTAACATTTCTGTCTTTATCCCAACAATCCCAGCTACTTTACCCCCTTTCAGTCTACCTACTGCCTCAGGCACCTTCCCCCACACTCACAACTGTTTTTTTTTTCACTTCTACAAGATGTTATACCTCCCTGTCCAGTACACGAAATCACAGCTTCCCTATCTTCAACATTCAACAGTTCCTCAAAATATTCTCCCCATCTTCCCCATACATCCAGCTCTCCGTCTAATAACACGTCTCTCCTATTTTTAACTGTCAAATCCATTCGTTCCCTAGGCTTTCTCAGCTTATTAGTCTCACTCCAAAACTTTATCTTATTCTCAACAAAATTTGTTGATAGCATCTCACCCACTCTCATCTGCTCTCCTTTTACATTCCTTCACCACTCTTAGCCTCTCTTTTTGTTTCCATATAATCCTCTCTCCTTGTATCACTTCTGCTTTGTATAAAAACCGCTTATATGCTAACTTTTTCCTCTTACTACTCTCTTTACCTCATCATTCCACCAATCGCTCTTCTTCCCTCCCGCACCCACTTTCCTGTAACCACGCACTTCTGCTACACACTCTTACACTACATTCTTAAATCAACTCTATACTTCTTCAACCTCATTGTCTATACTCCCATTAGCCCATTTTTCTTCCAATAGTTGTTTATATCTTGCCCTAACTACCTCCTCCTTTAGTCTATAAACCTTCACCTCTCTCACTTGATTCCATTCTCCTTGTATCCCATCTACTTTTTACTCTCATTGTAGCTACAACTAAAAAATACTCTGATATATCTGTGGCCCCACTATAAACATGTACATCCTGAAGTCTACCCATCAGTCTTTTATCTACCAATAAATAGTCCAACAAACTACTGTCATTACGCCCTGTACCATATCTTGTTTACTTATTTATCCTTTTTTTCTTAAAATATGTTTTATCTATTAACAAACCCATTTCTATACAAAGTTTAATCAAAGGCCCCCCATTTTTTGGCACCCCAAGTTTACCTACCACACACTCTCTAACCATTTCTCCTACTTTAGCATTTAAGTCCCCTACCACAATTACTCTTTCACTTAGTTCAAAAGTTCCTAAACATTCGCTTAACATCTCCTACAGTCTATCTCTCTCCTCTACACTTCTTCTCCAGGTGCATACACACTTATTTTGACCCACTTTTCGCATTTGACCCATATTTTAATACACATAATCCTCTTTTCCTTCCATTATATTTAAAAAAAAAAGGTCTAAACTCTTGTGGGACATACAGAGATGCAAATATATATCAGCTAGTTCTTTTTTTCCTTGTTTCGCACCAAGTGTAATACCGTTTAAATGGTAATATTCCCCTCAGTATTGATCCAGTAAAGCTCCGGTGAGTGAGAGATGAAGTGCAGCTACCCGAACTGTAGCTCCTCGTCATTCATCTTGAAAATGTGTTGTTTGATATGGAAAAAAATGCTTTCCGTCAACCTGGAAAACTGTGGCCTACTTAAGCCGTGGAGAAGCTCCTTCCATGATAGTGGCAATGACAGAGAAAATTAGTGGGGTTCTTGCAAATCCCGGGTTGACATTACGTTTTAATTCACGTATGTATCTTCAAATACCGAGCGGGGGATAAAATGCATTTTCGAGGGTTCGTATGATAAACGATGGACAGAACCTACTTTTAGCGATAAGCCTGTTTATATTAAATATAAGAAGGTTGATTTTAAAACAAACTCATACAAGTTCGTTTCATTATTGTGCTTATAATGTTGTGATGGCAGGGTTGCTCAACCATGACCGATTTACCAACACACCAACATGTGGTGAGTATAACCTACCCAGTCTGCATTAATAGTCTCAAACGGGTCATCTATATGAACAAGACCTGTGGGAGGAGACACTTGTTCTGTCTCCTGACGAATATTGTAACAACAATCCACTACACACTGATCGGATCATCATGTCAAGAGATAACCTTGTTGCCTCATGAATAAATCATCACCACACTTCAACAAAACCTTTTCCTTCCTCATCTCACCCTTTTCTCCCTCTTCCCAGTCTTTTATTTCTACTACCCCTAGTCTTTTCTCCCTCAAGACTTTTTTCTGTATGACCCTTGTGGGTTTAGTGCTTAGTAATAATTGTAATAATCGAAGTCTCTCTCACCCCAGCCTTTTCTCCTTTAACTTCCATTTCATTCCCCTTTTTTTTCCTTTGATCAAACTTGGTTCCCTTCTGTTCCCTATAACCCAGGCGCTGTATTACCTCTTCCCTTCCTGCGAGTTCAGCGCTTCCCCATAAATATAATAATCTCACCGTTACCACAAAAAAATCTTCACCAGAATCATGACGGATACTTGTGCTTAGCTCAGTTTTTTAACATGGTCGGGAACTCCGTGCATTACCAGGGCAGTATTGTATTGTTTTCCACGAAGCACGGTTACCATGAGGGTCATTCAGGCAGGGAATAGCGGAGGCTCGATACTGTGTCCGCTAATCTCTGCCCTGTGTCTCTCTGGTCAAACTCGAAGTGGGACAACAATACAAGGCTGATCTTGCTGCTCGATGTTGAGTAACATCATGTGTTGTGATGTGTTGCGGGAAACACCAATGTAGAAGGAAGAAAGTTACTTTTAGATTAGATTAGGTTAGGTTAGATTAGGTTAAGATAGGCTAGGTTCAATTATGATAGGTTCAGCTAGGCTAGGTCAGGTGGGGGAGTTACTGAAGAGTAGAGGAAGGGAGGGTAGGAGGGAGGGGAGTGGTAGCAAGCAGGACGCACTATGTAAATGAGCGTTTTTACCTCTAGTCTCAAGGTCAGCCTGGCGATAAATCTTGGTGTTCAGTGGTATCGGAGGGGCTGGTAGCCCTTGGTGGCGACTACATCAACCACACACCCTGCGTATCCACACTTTTAACTCCGTTCGCTTTGGTGGGTAAAACACATGTATAGCAAAGGAGATCTTTTATCGTTATATTGTTTCAGATTCAAAAAGCTTTGTCAAAAGGCTTGATTGAGGTGAAACGTCATGGCGATAATAAAAATGTCTGCTCGTGGCTCAAGTGGGAACGTCTGTGGCTCACGTCTGTTGCATCCCTGTTCACCTAACAGTCAGCAGGTACCCGGGTGTTAGGCGACCGTTGTGGGTGGCATCCTGGGGAAGAGTGTCAAAGTTTCCGCATGGAAATAGGCCATAGTGGTTTTTGGGGGTTATTGTTTGTTGACTTTAGACATTTTTTTGAGCCTTTAACTCATTTTTAAAGTAATACCGCCAGGAAGTCTTCTGACCCAGCTAAATGGTGAACTGCTGAAGAAAACCTTCGTTCTCTTGTTATATTTTTCCACTCACAACCACTCCCACTAATCAACTATTACGCAGTGCTTAACGTTAATTTCTGAACGTTTTCGCATCCACGTGGAATCCGGTTGCTTTCTGTAACAATTTTGGTTCGGTTAAATAAATCTGTAGTTAAGAATCGTCAGCCACACACAAGCAGCTTAAGAGACTCGGGCAAGACAAGTCTGGCAGTTGAGGGTCGGGGAGGGTAGTGTCTCAGGGGAAAATATGGTAGCGTTAAAATCCGGACGTTTTTCAGGTTAGGTGTGAGGGGCCAGGCTGACACCCAACACTAGTAGTTCTTTGCTCGCGCTCGCCTGTTCAGGCACCTCAGAGTGAATGATACTGTACACAGCAATTACGCTTTTATTATTATTATTATTATTATTATTATTATTATTATTATTATTATTATTATTATTATTATTGACATCATTATTCTTATTCTTATTATTATTATTGCTATTATTATTATCGTTATTATTATTATTTATTATTATTATTATTATTATTATCCGTTATTATTATATTCACGGGTAAGAGCTTAAAAAAGTAGGGTATCACACAGCTCCTGGAATGGAGAGGTTATCAGGTCTTAGTGAAGATAGCGGAGTAGCAAATCCAATTCCCTGGATCACGAGCCTTTCATCAGCACCAAGGCGCCACTACCTCCCCTCCCACTGAAAGGGACCTGCATGTGTGCTAAACAAGAACGTTAATAGTACAAGGTACGAGTATATTACACGGATTGGTGTAATCCCCCATTTCAGGGATTTAAGTATTTTTTTTATGTTAGTGGGCAGGTGACATGCTGCCTTAATGTGCCTCGTACAACCTCTATCTTTTAAACTCGAAAACAATAATAATATGGTGTGTTCTATTACTAATATATTGTATATCATGTATGTCTGTTTAGAAATCCGATAAGCTGAAGAATGAGACACTTGTGCAACATTTGGGAATCTTTACTGAGGAAACGTCTCGCAGACAGTGGCTTCTTCAGTCCAATACAAAGAAGAACGGTAGAAAAAGAGGAGTTTGAGGTAATTAGTCCCTCAGCCTGGAAACGCTGTGTTAAGTCCATCAATTTGCATTTCAGCCACTATCTGAGACCCTCTTCAACAAGCTTTTCTAGAAAGACAGCTTCAGTCGGAGATTGAAATATAGGGTAACATCTCCTCCCACCTTGACCCTACGTCATGCTGTCTCCCTCAAAGTTTAAGTTTTATACAGTGGTTATTACACTATCAATAAACGAGGAGAGGTGACTGAGGAGGAGGAAGAAAAGCAGAGAATTGCCTTTTTGACCACCCAGTTTGGCATCTTTAAAAAACTAATCTCCGTCTCTCAGTATCCGTCCTTTCATCGTCCCTTCCTCCAGCTTCTCCCTTTATTTTAATTTTTCCTTTAAATTTCTGTTCCACCGTTTATTCCTCCTCTTTCTCCGTTTTCGGCGTTACACTATTCTCAATAAAGTTACAATAAATCTTAGTTTCAGGAGGTAATTTTTTATTGTATAGTTTAATAATAATTTTCACAAGTTGCTCGGGGAAGGGGACAAGTAAAGACGCATGAATCAAGTTGCACAGTTTGTTGCACAGACAACCACAAATCTTAAATTATAAATCACACATATACTGCAGTTTTTGCCCACGCTCAAGTCAGGCTTGGGTCAGTTAAAGGGGTCTCCACGCATTGGTAATTTATAGCCGAATTTACAAACATCCATTGAAGAATAAACCTTCAAGGTATTGAGGAAGGGTTTGAATGCCGTTTAATAAGCTCTACACAGGATCAGAAACTTTTCTGCAGCTGCATATAGGGTTGGAATCTCCGCTGGGCTCCATCACTCACGTCTGCTATTCATCTGATGAAACTCTTTGTAAAATTCTCATTATGTCTCACATTACTTTTGACAAAAGTTTAATGCCACCTGTTCATTATTCAATAATGCAAAAAAAAAAAAAGGCACAGTGTACCGTTGTGTACAAATTATCACATTATATATTGGTGGCAAAATCTTAAGCGACAGCGAGAAGCTAGATGGCAGAAAGAAATCGTTTACGCGAGGCGACTTCCACTTAGACGCGATGGTATTTTAAACTTGTGCGTTTGAAAAATGTTGAAGCTGGTGGAGATTACGTCAGTCCATTAAATTTATTACCGCTTGTGTGACAAGAGTATAATTATAAATGGTGGCTTTATTTTCAACCATGTCTCTTTCCATCCCAGGCGCCTCCCTTCAGGGGCAAGTATCAGAACGTTATCTGATACTTCATACAACAAAATGGCTCACACTCACATGCAAGGTAAAATCATGCATTTTTTTGGAAATCATGAAGAACACAATTTTCTGCAGTGTTAAATTTATCATTATATTTTAATGGCAAGAACAAAAGCTTGATACATTATATTCTAATGACAAGAAAAAGATAAAGAGACAGGATAGAGAACCAGAGATAAAACAATAATTACTTACGTAGATTTGTCTCTAAAATAAAATTTATAACAATGTTGGTGAAAAAAATTTTAAGCTACAAATGAATGGGTAAAATTACAAAGGGAAAGATTTATTGTTTCTTGCGCGGTAGTTAATCTGCACATCTTGTAATATAATTTGCTCGTGTAGATGCCTAGGTAAAGGAAATTACATACTGATTAAGACGTTTAATAAGAAAAGGTTTCTCTCCGAGTGACTACTTCAGGACTAAAGAGCCAAACGTGGCAGCACGTTTCTCCATTAAATAACTCTGTCAGTATATACGTGTCTTTTTTACCTACATCTTACTGGTATCACTATGCCAGCTCCACCACTTGTAAGTACCTAGTTCCTCCGAAGACGTGTGGGTGAACTCACTAAAGTGACCAGTGCTTATCTTCTGTTATTTTTTCCCTTCACAGTATTATCCGCGTGTTGTGTGTGTGTGTGTATGTATGTATTTGTGTGTGCGTGTGTTTGTTTTTGTGCGATAAATGTTTGCTATATGGAAAAGCGGTTGAAACCTAGTGAATATTTCGACCTGTATCAGAGGCCTTCTGCAGCACGTCGAATTATTCAGTTTGTCTTAATAATTTCTTTAACAGAAATTGGGTTTATATTACACTGATTAGTGCCCTGTTGTACTTTGTTCATACACGTACACACATGAACCAGCAAGACTGGACCTAGTATTTACTTGGAGTAGTGCAGATATGAAAGACCCCTCGGGGCCAGTGATCATGTTGTTCTGAGCTTCGAATAGAGTTACAAGTGGAGAGGGAAGCAGGAAGGGCATGTAGAATGAAGTCAAATTACAAGAGCGGGGACTACATAGACATGAAGAATTTCCTGCACGAGGTTCAGTGAGACAGAGAACTGGCAGGGAGATCAGTAAATGAGATTATGGAATATATGACAACAATATACAAGGAAGCAGAGGAGAGGTTTGTACACAAGAGCAACAGAAATAATGAGAAGGCCAGGACGAGCCCTTGGTTCACCCAAAGGGGGCCAAAACCAAGTGTGCTAGAGAATGGAAGAAGTATAGAAGGCAAAGAACCCAGGAGAATAAGGAGAGCAGTCGAAGAGCCAGAAATGAATATGTTCAGGTAAGGAGGGAGGCCCAACGACAATACGAAAATAACGTAGTAGCGAAAGCCATGTCCGACCCGAAGCTGCTGCACAGTCACATCAGGAGAGAACAACAGTCAAGGACCAGGTAATCAGGCTGATGAAGGAGGGAGAGGAGCTCACATGAGATTCCAAAAAACGTATTCACAGAGACAGAAAAAGGACTCCAGAAAGACGGGGTGAAGGGGTACACCAACCATCAAGTGCCGGACACAATACATAAAACCAAGGAGGAGGTAAAGGGCTGCTAAGCGAATTAGATATCTCAAAGGTGATGGGGCCGGACAACATCTCTCCGTGGGTCCTGAGAGAGGGAACAGAGGCGCTCTGTGTACTACTAACAATAATTTTCAACACATCTATCGAAACAGGGCGACTGCCTGAGATGTGGAAGACAGCATATGTAGTCCAGCTTTTAAAAAAAGAGACAGACACGCAACATTAAACTACAGACCAGTGTCACTGACATGTATAGTATACAAAGTCATGGAGAAGATTATCAGAAGAGTGGTGGTGCACCTAAAAAGAAATAAGCTTATCAACGACAACCAGCACGGAATCAGGGACAGGAAATCCTGTGTCACAAACCTACTGGAGTTCTGTGACAAAGTGACAGCAGTAAGACAAGAGAGAGGGGTGGGTAGATTACTGTAAGAAGGCTTTTGACACAGTTCCACACAAGAGATTAATGCAAAAGCTGGAGGACCAGGCAGATATAACAGGGAAGCCACTGCAGTGGATCAAAGTACCGCAGGAAGTAGCGAGTCATGGTAAGTGACGAGGTGTCAAAGTGAGCGCCTATGACGAGCGGGGTTCCACAGGGGTCACTCCTAAGACAGGTGCTGTTTCTGGTATATGTGAATGACATGACGGAAGAAATAGATTCATAAGTGTCCCTGTTTGCAGACGATGTAAAGTTAATAAGAATTCAATCGGAGAGAGGACTAGGCAGGACTACAAAGGGGTCTGGACAGGCTGTAGGCTTTGTCCAGAAACTGGCTCCTGGAGTTCAACCTCACCAAGTACAGTCATGAAGATTGGGGAAGGGCAAAGAAGACCACAAACAGAGTTCAGTCTAGGAGGGCCAAAGACTACAAACCTCACTCAAGGAAAAGGATCTTGGGGTGAGTATAATACCGAGCACGTCATCTACTGAGGCATACATCAGCGAAATTACTGCTGCAGCATATGGGCGCCTAACAAACCTAAGGATAGCATTCCGACGTCTCAGTAAGGAATCGTTCAGGACCCTGTACACCTTGCACGTCAGACCCATATTGGGGTACGCAGCACCGGTTTGGAATTCACACCTGGACAAGCACATCAAGAAATTTAAGAAAGTGCAAAGGTTTGCAACGAGACTAGTCCCGGAGCTAAGGGGGCATGTCCTACGAGGACAACACTGGAGGACAGGAGAGATAGGGGGGACATGATAACGACATATAAAATACTGAGAGGAGTCGACATGTTGAACAGAGACAGGATGTTCCTGAGATGGGACATAGCAAAAAGAGGTCACAGTTGGAAGTTGAGTCACAGTGATGTTAGGAAGTACATCTTCAGTCATAGAGTTGTCAGAAGGTGGAATAGTGTGGAAAGTGATGTAGTGGATGCAAGATCCATACATAGCTTTAAGAAGAGGTATGATAAAGCTCATGGATCAGGGAGAGAGTGACCTAGTAGCAACCAGTGAAGAGGCGAGGCCAGGAGCTATGAATCGACCCTTGCAACCACTATTAGTGAGTACAATTAGGTTAGTAGACACATAATGTGAGAAATCACGAAAGGGCATTGAAGTTCACCCTTCTTTTCACAGTGGTTGTTCTGCATATTGTAATATCACCTGTTTACTGTGATCATATTGCACACACGCAGTGTATACATAATATATATATATATATATATATATATATATAATATATATATATATATTAATATATATATATATATATATATATATTATATATATATATATATATATATATATATATAAGAGATAGAGAGAGAGAGAGAGAGAGAGAGAGAGAGAGAGAGAGAGATAGATAGATAGATATAGATATAGATATATGCAAAAAATCGTGAACCTGCGATGCAAGATGCAAACCAACCACGGGGGCAGTTGAAAGATAACTCTAGGCCTTTCATATTGCACTCAAAATGTCAGGAGCTTGCAGTGTTGCAGGAATGAGGATAAAATCCGAGAAAACACGATTTCATAATAAAAGCATGTTCTACAAAGAGTGTTCTCTTCAGCTTCATAGAGTGGCCAGCCTGCAAATTCTGAACACTAAGTATAGTTTAGCGAAATGACAAAGCATCCGTACAAGTAACTTTGCTTGGTCACCTCGGTATTCTGAATATATTTTCACCCTGGGCTTGTTATCCTTGTAGTGGGGTACGAATCATGTTTTTTCCCTAAACTTTGTAACAAATATGTACCTAAAAATAATAATCTAATTAGGCATCATTACCGCACTCTTGCTTTGGATCTATATTAGCGACTGGTTGTCATGGCAACGAAATTGGGTACGGAGAAGCAGATTAAAAACGATAAAATTTTCCGACGTGGCAGTGTAAATTTGATTAAATTAAAATTGGAAAATGAAGCTTATAGTAATGTACTCATTACTCTTTACATTTATACATAGCTAGTGATGATGGCGCGGCAGACCGGAGTGACGCTGGTGATGATGGCGCGGTAGACCGGAGTGACGTGGTGATGATGGCGCGGCAGACGGAGTGACGCTGGTGATGATGGCGCGGCAGACCGGAGTGACGCTGGTGATGATGGCGCGGCAGACCGGAGTGACGCTGGTGATGATGGCGCGGCAGACCGGAGTGACGCTGGTGATGGCTGCCAATATAACATTTCGCAGAGTTTCCTACAAACTGCTAAAACTACGTACATCCCTTACAGAGATTTTAGATCAAACATGAATTAACAATAGACTAAAACATGTAACTGATTACAAGAGAGGAGGTGGTCACCGTTCTGACCAATATATTCAAATGAAGAGATGAGTCAGAGAATTTAAATCAAACATGTATGACCCTAAATGGATAAACAATAAGACTAAAACATCTCCTGGGCTAAAAGAGAGATGATCCCCCTACTGACCAATATATTCAATTTAAGAGAGAAGGCAGAAAACGAATAAGAAAAAACAAAAAGAAGAATATAGACTTAATGTTGCAAGGAATGAAAAACACAACTCAAGGGTTTTCCTTCAGGTATATAAGAATAAGATTAGGGGAAAAGACAGGTTTACTTAATTGTAACATAGATCAACTTACTGTTAGGGAAAAGCAAATGTCTACCATTTTTCACACTTTTTTTTTATTTAAACAAGGGAATGGTTAGGTGGTTAGTCCCTCAGTCTCGCTGCTGCTGACTACTCTGTACTCGACTGAAGAAGCCTACTGTGTAGGCGAAACTTCTCGGAATAAACTGCTATATGTGTCTTACTTAACATTGATAGCTATTGTATCACAACCGTGGTAGTGTGGAGTTGTCTGCTCTCTGTGGAGTTGTCTGCTCTCTGTGGAGTTGTCTGGTCTCTGTGGAGTTGTCTGCTCTCTGTGGGGTTGTCTGCTCTCTGTGGAGTTGTCTGCTCTCTGTGGAGTTGTCTGCTCTCTGTGGAGTTGTCTGGTCTCTGTGGAGTTGTCTGCTCTCTGTGGAGTTGTCTGGTCTCTGTGGAGTTGTCTGCTCTCTGTGGAGTAGTCTGCTCTCTGTGGAGTTGTCTGCTCTCTGTGGAGTTGTCTGCTCTCTGTGGAGTTGTCTGCTCTCTGTGGAGTTGCCTGCTCTCTGTGGAGTTGTCTGCTCTCTTTGGAGTAGTCTGCTCTCTGTGGAGTTGTCTGCTCTCTGTGGAGTTGCCTGCTCTCTGTGGAGTTGTCTGCTCTCTTTGGAGTAGTCTGCTCTCTGTGGAGTTGTCTGCTCTCTGTGGAGTTGTCTGCTCTCTGTGGAGTTGTCTGCTCTCTGTGGAGTTGTTGCTCTTGTGGAGTTGTCTGCTCTCTGTGGAGTTGTCTGCTCTCTGTGGAGTTGTCTGCTCTCTGTGGAGTTGTCTGCTCTCTGTGGAGTTGTATGCTCTCTGTGGAGTTGTCTGCTCTCTGTGGAGTTGTCTGCTCTCTGTGGAGTTGTCTGCTCTCTGTGGAGTTGTCTGCTCTCTGTGGAGTTGTCTGCTCTTGTGGAGTTGATTGCTTCTGTGGAGTTGTCTGCTCTCTGTGGAGTTGTCTGCTCTCTGTGGAGTTGTCTGCTCTCTGTGGAGTTGTCTGCTCTCTGTGGAGTTGTCTGCTCTCTGTGGAGTTGTCTGCTCTCTGTGGAGTTGTCTGCTCTCTGTGGAGTTGTCTGCTCTCTGTGGAGTTGTCTGCTCTCTGTGGAGTGTCTGCTCTCTGTGGAGTTGTCTGCTCTCTGTGGAGTTGTCTGCTCTCTGTGGAGTTGTCTGCTCTCTGTGGAGTTGTCTGCTCTGTGTGGAGTTGTCTGCTCTGTGTGGAGTTGTCTGCTCTCTGTGGAGTTGTCTGCTCTCTGTGGAGTTGTCTGCTCTCTGTGGAGTTGTCTGCTCTCTGTGGAGTTGTCTGCTCTCTGTGGAGTTGTCTGCTCTCTGCGCATCGAATAAATCGCTTCTAGCCATGTTTTTTTTTTTAATATTCTAATTATCGCACATAAATCTTCCCCAGGCATCACTTGGATGAACACGAGCTGCAAAAATCACTTTACCTTAAAACATTATGTGTATGTAGTTAGCGATGCTTGAGGCAGAGCGTCACAAAAACATTACAAATATAAAAATGAAAATAAATAATTTATCACTAAAATAAATATCTAATCAAAGTCACATTAGAAAAAAAAAATCAAACATCCATTACTGTCTGTCATCAAAGACACAACAAATCACAAAGCTTGAGGAGACACGGAGAAACATCACAAAAAATTAAACCGGACCCTATATTTTGGAATTAGGCTCCCGTCTTAAAGCCAAAGAAAACAGTAAATTTTCAAAGCACCAGAACCTCGGAAAAAGGGTTGTGGTAACGTATAGTCTGAGGTAAGAGATCTTCAGGTGTTGAGGTAGTAGTGTTCTTTCTCCAGGTCAGCACACAAAGTAGGAGCTGCAGGTGGGGATGACATGACAGGACGGATTCAGTATCTTTTGACCAACTAGTGGCCTAACATACTTGGTTCCGTTGGCCACTGTATAAAGCATAGTTCTTTAAACACTGGTCCCACGTGTAATGATTCATTAGCAGCTCAGCTAATCCCCCTGGGCAAGAGATACCAATTTCAGCCAATGGGATGAAAGACGTGTACTTAGCTCTGTGAAGACCTGTTTGCGCACTCTCTACGAATTGAAGCAAGCCCTCCATCGAGCAACTTTACCAACAGCTTAAGGAAGAATTGAGGATGGCGAAGTTGGAGATTCGGCGACTGACCGAGGAAAACAAGAAGATTCGTAGTAGTCCTCCTGTTTTGAGTCCTCAGGTCAAGAAGGGAAACTGGTCAGTGGCTGGACAGCAGGGAACGAAGTTGACGATCAAGAAGACGAATGGAAAGGTAGAAACGATGAAGAAGAAAGAGAGTGCCGTGGAAACTGTTGTGGAAACATCTAATACATTCTCAGTGCTACCCGACGAATGTGAGTCGATTACTGGGAACATCACGACGAACGACACCAAGGAAGGTAAGAATATTGTTGTTGTTGGGGATAGCCAAGTTAGGTATGTGGATAGGGCGTTCTGCTTGAAGGACAGGAGTAGGAGACAGAGAGTTTGCTTTCCTGAGGCTGGGATGGAGGATATTGTTAGCCATCTGGATGACATCATGAGAGGTAATGGGAGCAATCCCATTATCTGTCTCAGTGCTGGAGCAACGATGTTGGAGACGTAGGAGTGAAGACCTGATTAGCAGGTATAGGTCAGCAATAGAAATAATTAGGAGTAAGGGTGGGAACCTGTCATATGTGGTATTTTGCCAAGGAGAGGAGTTGGAAATGAATGGTTGTCCAGGGCAATTGGTGTCAATTGCTGGCTGGACAAATACTGTAAGGAAAATGCAGTAACATTCATTGACAACTGGGACCTCTTCTATGGCAGAAATGACATGTATGCCAGGGATGGGGTTCACTTATCTAGGTCTGGGGTGGTAGCACTGGCAACTGCAGTGGATGGGAGCAGTTAGGACTTTAAACTAGGAATAGTTGTGGTATGGGTTTTGGCAGGAAAACAGTGAAGTCCTGTGTAGTAATATTACGAGTTCTAGGGGAACCAATAATAAGCAGAACGAGGTAGATATTGAAAAAGCCAGGGACTTTGGGTTGATAAGGACAGTAAAAGGTTTAGTAGAAAAAAACAGAAATGAGCAGGAAGGGTAAAGAGAAAGGAGAGTCTTTCAATGTTTATTATGCTAATTGCCGTAGTGCTAGGAATAAGATGGACGAGTTGAGATTAGTTGCTAGTGCAGGTAACATTGATGTATTTGCCTTAACTGAGACGTGGTTTAATTCAAAAAGTCGGGACATGCCTGCGGAATGTCATTTTCAGGGTTTTAATTGTTCCAAGTAGATAGAAGTATCGGGAAGGGGGGTGGGGTGGCATTGTATGTCCGAGATCGCTAGAACTGTTGCATTGTGAAGGCTTACTCAGCCCTGTAACAACTTCAGACAGTATTACTCAGGCTGGCTCCTCCTCAGGAAAATTAATGAATAGAAAAAGAAATAATAATTCACAAGATAAACACTATTTATTAAATCAAACATAAAACAACAAAACATGAAAGGTATATCCTATTTGAAAGAAAAATGAAAAATGAAATGAATAAAATAACATTTGAACTCAACGCTAATATCTACAATGGTGTCTGGTGTTGGTGGGCCTGTTGTTGAAACCGTAGCCGTTGCTGATGATAAGGGGGGGGGGAGGTCGCAGGTGTTGGTGACCATCCACTGGCTATTCTTCACAGAGAATCGCCGTGATTATTATCCGATGACAGGAAAGCAGTTCTTTACGCTGCAATGCTGTGGAGTTATGTCCTGCACTTTCATGCGGGTGCAAGGTGTTCAATACAAAATGGGAAAAGTCTCTGGCGTTAGTCCTTTCCTTTTCTGCTCGTTGATTGCCAGGTGACCTCCTGAATCCAAGGTAGTTTGGGAGCTGTGGTCGAGTGATTTACTGTTTGACCAGAGCCCACACGTCACTTTGGGGGGGGGAGGTGGAAGGGGGGAGGGGAAGGGATAGCGGGAGCTAGACTGACCCTACTTAAACAAGCAGGGACTCAAAAACTATCACTTTAGGGGTGGGGGGGGAAAAGGCGGGAAAAACGGGGGGAGCGGCCCTTACCACCTAACTAGTGGGGCCCGCCATCAATTTGGGGTTGGGGAGAAAGGCGGGAATATCGGGAGCTAGACTGACCCTACTTAACGAGTAGCCGGCAATGAAACTATTGGTTACTATATTTCCCTTCTCTACTCCTTTCTATTGAACTTTTCCCCCTCACACTCCCCCATACCAAGACTTATAGTCAAGGAGTATAAGAAGAATAGGCGAGGAAAAAAGTTCTAACATGTGGAAGTGCGTTAAGGCAAAAAAATCTTCTACTGACTGTCACGACTTAACCAGTCAGAGAAATAATTGGATAAAACATTGATATACACAATATGGAACTTAAAACCCTGGAGTGCCAATGTCCACTCAAAAAGGCGCTGTTGGTTCCCTTAAAGTTTCTAGGTTTTATAAAAGGTTGTGGTCCTTTTTCTAAAATGAATTCTTTTCCAGCAAAAAATTTAAGTTTGGAGATACCCCACCAAGGGCTAACATTCCTTTTCTATTGTGGAGTATCTTGTTTTGCGGGAAGGAGTTTCCAGCTTAGGAAGCATACAGGGAAGGGAGTACCATCATGGATTGTAGTAACACCGCACCTAAGCCAGTTTTGGGAGGCATCAGTTCTCAGACAAAATGTTTTATTAATATTTGGAATTTAAGTATAGGGTCTTTCGCAAAGATACTTTTAATTTCATTAAAATTATCCCGAGCTACGTCGGAAATTTCCCAGGGTTCCTTCACAGACTTTTTAAGGAAGTCGGATAAGATGCCTGTAAGATCAGCAAGATTGGGGAAATAAACCGTGCATAAAAATTTACAGAACCAAGAAAGTACGCATGAGTTTCTTGGTTTTGGGGAAATTTAAATTCTAATAAGCTTTGATCTTATGGGGAGAGGCTGCAGAGAGTTATTGGGAAAGTATCAGCCCAAGATATCTAATTTGTTATACCACAAGGAAAGATTTCTTCGGCTTGGCAGTGAGGCATGTGAGCGTAACCTACGCAAAACTGATGTTAATGTTTGGATATGTTCGCCCCACGTAGATGTCATTACGTAAATGTTATCAAAATAAACTGAACATTTGGCATATTACCCAAGACATTCTCAGTTCATGTAGGTAGCACAGGCAGTTACCAAACCGAAGGGATGTTCTATACTGCATCGCCCTTGGTGTGTAGGAAAAGCGGTGTACTGTTAGAAGAAGGATCTAACATTACTTGATGATATGCCTGCGCAATATCAATCTCTGAAAGAAGGAAGCGTCATAAATTTGTGTAGATCGCTATCTATTAAGGGCATAGGTCAGCATCCACCGAGTTATAGCATTAAGGGCCCTCTGAAGTCAATAGCAAGTCTATATGATTTATCCTCCTTCTTAACCATGACTACTGGTGAGCATATGCGGGTTATGAAGGTTCAATGATCTTTAGTTTTAAAAATTTTGTCTACCTCTCGGTCAAATGCATCCTAAGGTGAACTGGAATGGGTATAATTTCCGTTTGATAGGATTGTCCGTCAATAAGTCAAATCTTATGGACTACGTGGAGGTAACACCTGGAATACAGTAAAGACGTCTGAAAAGTTACTCCACATTGAAGTATTTCATGTCTCTTATGGTCATCCAAAGATTCATTATATTAATTGGGTGGTTGCGTCCGAGTGGTCAAGAGTCACCAAGTCATGTAGTTCTTCATCTAGTCTAGTTAGAGGTGTCAATTACGCACACTTTACATTCTTCGTTGTCTTATCAAGTTCGTGTGGAAAAACTAAGTAAAAGTTATTAAGGCAGTTAACCGAATTTCTTCGGTAATATTTCTTAAGGATGTTGATATGAAAAAGCTTAGGTTTCCCTTGACTTTATGAGTAGTCAACTTTCCCACAAATTTTTAATACTTTATATGGACCTTTCCATGCTACTAATAATTTATTTGAATTGATAGGCAAAAGTACAAGGAACTTCATCTCCTACTTTAAAACTTCTCCTCTGACTTTTGGAATCAAAATAGGTTTTGTACTGGTCCATTGAAAAGCTTGGTTTTCGAAACTATGTCAGAGGTCTCCTCAAGTTTGGATCTAAGGTCAAGGAGAAACTGGTAAGAAGACTAAACCCTCAGCATTTCCCTCCTCATTAGCCCAAAAAGTCATGAAGGATGGACAGTGGACCCTGGCCTGTCTCCCATAGAGAAGTTCAAAAGGTGAAAACCCCAAAGAGTCACTGGGAATTCCCTCATGGCAAAAAAGCACAGGGTAGGTAACGATCCCACTCCTTGGTTTAAGGGAGCAAAGTTTCCTTAAAATGGACTTGAGAATCGAATGTGGCGCTCAATCCTCCCATTACAGGGGGATGATAGGGTGTGGTGAAGAGATGCTTCCCCCCAGAAGTTGGTATAGATGTTGATTAAGTGAGATGTGAATTGTGTCCACGGTCAGAAAAAATTTCTCTAGGGATGCCACTTGGAGAAGATGGACAAAAGGGCTTCAGCCACCTCTGTAGTAGTTATGGTCTTTAAGGGTATGGCTTCAGGGAAACTCAAAGCATAATCAACCAATTTTTAATATTTTATCTATGTCCCCAGATGAAAGTGGAGATAAAAGGACCAACGATGTCAATAGCTACTCTTTCAACGGTACCGTAAAGATAGGCATTTTGCCTAGGTACTCCCCTGGTACCTCGGGAGGAGGGACGTTGGCAACTTTACACGATTACAATAAGTAGTGACATCTGAGGACTTTTTTGGGCCCAAAAAATAGGTTTCCCTAATTTTTTTTTTAAGGTTTTACGATGCGAGAAATGTCCGGCCCCTGGCAGGTCATGAGCCATTTTAAGAACAGTCTCTCGCATTGACTTGGAAAACTAGATGGAATAGTCTATTTTATCTGAATTTAATTTGAATGCTGACTTGTACAGATACCTTTTATATATTCAAAATTTTTATGAAAAGTTTTCCTTTGGATAACTTGATTTTGTTTAGCGGCATTATGGCATTTTGAAGAGAAGGGCAAAATTTCGGGAAATTGACAAAGGAGTCCTTCGATATGTCTTTAAAAGGGTTAAAGTCAGGGAAAATCAAAGGGATGGACAGTAGGAGAAGCCTGGGGCTTTGGTTTTGAGCCCTAGTCAAGACAATTTATGGGATCGGAGGTGATATCTTCAGTTTCATCTAACAAGTGAACCCGGGGATCCTACTACCTCGCTTTCGAGAGTAGCATCATGGTTTTCAATCCCACATGAATCTCACGAGACATTGTCTCATCTGAACTTTCGAGGGGCTTCTCCGACTCTAAGGAAGAGGATCTGAAACACCTATGTCCATCTTTGGTGATGAGAGGGGCAACCTCGAAGGAAGAAAGGGGACCTTTTACATTACCCATTAGTTTCGGAAACAAAAAGTGATGGGAGCTAGTACGGCTTCAGACCAACCTGTGAACCATTTAGACTAATGTAACAAAAGGATGGTAGGAAAAAGTGTCCCTACGGCCCCAAATAGTCTGAAAGTATAGCGAGGAATGAGTTTCTTTAAGGTTAGGGAAAAAGCTTATCAGAAATGGGCTATACATGTGCAAACCAGTGTCTCGTAAAATGGTAGATACATTAAGTTCATTAAATGTTCCTGAACAGAAGGGTGCTTGGTCATTACAGTCTTTAAAACATCTTCCAACTTTTTGGACCTTTTTAGAAGGACAATCTGGGGCGTTTATGTCCCTTAACACCAAAACAAATGACAAACGGAATAAAAGAAGTCATTTTACTTTCCACTAGAGGCTTTGATTTCTTAAGGTCTGATGAACCCTTGCCCTTAGGGTTCGATCCCTTTAGGTCTTTTATAGGGAAATTTTGAGCCTCAGCATAAGGTCAGCAGCTCAGCAACTTCCTCAGCTTTAATCAGGTTACGCTCTCTGATGAATGTTCGTATCTGGTGGGGAAGAGCCCTCAGGAACTGGTCAGCAACCATGAAAGTCTCGAAAAGATTCATAACTATGATCAATTCCTGAATCTCTATCCAAAAGTCGAAAACGAAAGAGTGTTACCGTAACTGTTGAAAAATTCTGGCCAGGCTGTAAGGTGGCATACCTGAAATCTTTCCTGTAAGAATTAGGGTTTTTTTTTTTTTTTTTTTTTTTTTTTTTTTTGATATGCTTTTAAAGGGTTGCCTTCTTTAGTAGGTTATAATTCTATGATATCCCGCGACAAAGTTGCATGATATTCAAGGCTGTACCAGAAAAATAACATTCCTAAAACCCGGTAGCCAGGTGTCAGAGGCCATTCACAGAGGGTAGCGGTATTTTCAAACCTGATTTAAAGTATGAAGTAATGTCTTCACCTTCTGTGAAGGGAGGTAAATTAGGTGTTGGAATATGTGCACTAGCTGCATGATGTTCAATTTCTCCTTCCTTAATTGTTGTTGTGTAAATGTTAACTTTTTATTCTCTAATTCAAGGCGAGATTTTTCGAGCTCGCGATCTTTTCTCTCTCTATTAACTCGTGCTCTCTATCCTTTGCTCTTTCTTCAAGTTCTCTTAATTTAACCTGTTCCTCACGTTCTTAGCTTGTTTCCCCAGTTCCCTAGCTCTTTCCTCACGATAAGGCTATCACGCTCTTTTTGGTCTTCTCTCTCTCTTTCTAATTGTCTTTCTCGGATTTCTCTCTCAATTCTCTCTCTCTCCTTTTTCTCTTCTCTTTCGATTCTCTCTCTCTCCTTATTCTCTTCTCTTTCCCTTTCTGTCTTTCTTCTCTCTCAATTCTCTCTCTTTCAAGTCTTTCCTGGATCTTAACACTAATGAAAGATTCTAAATTTTTCCCTGTTATTCCTAACTTACTTCCAGCATTCATCCAAAACTGGTATTCATCCATACTTGCAAGAATAACTTAAACTATCAGGGGAAATGAAACGGGTATTAAAGAAAACGGAGGGTTCAATTCCTGCTCCGCTCAAACTGCTGTATAGTCCTTGTGGCTTAGCGCTTCTTTTTGATTATAATAATAATCCGCTCAAACTATAAATAAATCAGAGGGCTCGATCCCTACTTCAATTAAACAATATGTATTAACGAAAACAAAGGGTTCTATGCCCGGGTCGAGCAAACAGTAAGTAGAATGGGGTCCCTTGACCATCCAATCTTCTCACCAACAAATCAAGAGTGTCCTATGACAGTTCCCTTGATATAATGAAGAGCTCAATGAAACAAGTTGTCACTGGAAAATCTCGAGTCCCTAGAGTCTAATCCTCCAAAGTGTTTCAAGCTCACATACAATTAGGTGGCAGAATTAAATATTATATCCTGCCTGACTTGACTTACAATAAAATTTAGACTATAAAAATCACCAAATCTTTTAAATACCTGTACTGTAGTCCTACCATAGAGAATGATTACTCATGGCTGGTGGTAACGTCTGTGGTATGCGGCGTTGAAATTCCCTTGGTAGATTCGAGATGGGTTGAATCTTGATTCAGTAGAGTTGATCCCGCAAAGGGCGCCACTTGTGAAGGTACTCAGCCCTGTAACAACTTCAGACAGTATTACTCAGGTGGCTCCTCCTCAGGAAAATTAATGAATAGAAAAAGAAATAATAAAATTTACAAAGATAAACACTATTTATTAAATCAAACATAAAACAACAAAACATGAAAGGTATATCCTATTTGAAAAAAAAAATGAAAAAAGAAATGAATAAAATAACATTTGAACTCAACGCTAATATCTACAATGGTGTCTGGTGTTGATGACACTGTTGTTGAAAACCCTAGCCGTTGTGATGATAAGGGGGGGGGGAGGTCGCAGGTGTTGGTGACCCTCCATGGCTAGTTCTTCACAGAGAATCGCCGTGATTATTATCCCGATGACAGGAAGCAGGTTCTTTTTCCGCTGCAATGCTGTGGAGTTACGTCTGCACTTCATTTCAAGTGCACAGGTAGTTTAATACAAATGGAGAAGTCTCTGGACGTTAGTCCCTTTTCCTGTTTTTGCTCGTTGATTGCCAGGTGACCTCTCTGGGCATCAAGAGTGTGTTGGGAGCTGTGGTCGAGTTATTTACTGTTTGACCAGAGCCCCACACGTCCCTTTCGGGGGGGGGGGAGGTGGAAGAGGGAGGGGGAAAGGGATAGTGGGAGCTAGACTGACCCTATGTTAACAAGCAGCCGGCAATCAAACTATCACTTTAGGGGTGGGGGAGAAAAGGTGGGAAAAACGGGAGCGTGACTTACCCTACCTTAACTAGTAGCCGGCAGACAAACTATCAATTTAGGGGTTGGGGGAGAAAAGGCGGGAATATCGGGAGCTAGACTGACCTTACCTTAACGAGTAGCCGGCAAAGAAACTATTGTTACTATATATTCCCTCTCTACTCCTATCTATTGAACTTTTCCCTCACATGCATAAAAACGGGTATTAAGTCTGAAGTAACACATACAGAGTCTGTTTGGATAGAATTTTCAGAGGGCATGAAAAACTGATTTTAGGAGTGATATACCGTCCCCCAAACTTAGATAGGGACCAAGGGAGACTACTTTGGGAGGAAATTGTTAAGGCCACAAGGCACGATAATGTAGTAATTCTAGGAGACTTTAACTTTAGTCATATTGATTGGAATTTCTTGACTGGGAATTTTAGAATCATACGACTTCTTAGAAGTAGTTCAGGATTGTTTTTTGAAGCAGTTTGTGACAGAACCTACAAGGGGAAATAACCTGCTTGACTTAGTTATGGCAAACAATGAATCCCTTGTTAATAATTTAGAAATTTCAGAGGAACTGGGTGCTAGCGACCACAAATCAATTACATTTAGCATTAAATGGAAGTACGATAGTAGCGATAACTCAGTAACAGTCCAGATTTTCGCTTAGCAGATTACGATGGGCTTAGAGAACACTTATCATCTGTTGACTGGGGTAACGAAGTGAGCTATCAATATGACAGTTTTCTGAACACTATACATGCTGCTCAAAGAAACGTTTATCCCATATAAAGAAATTAGATCAAATAGAAATGACCCAAAATGGATGAATAATAGGCTCAAATATCTACTAGGGCATAAGAAAGGAATTTATAGGCGTATCAAAAGAGGTGAGGGTCATCTTATGAATCAGTATATTGACATTAAGAGGGACATTAAAAAGGGGATAAGAAAAGCTAAAAGGGACTATGAAATTAAAGTTGCTAGGGATTCTAAAACTAACCCAAAAAGTTTTTTCCAGGTCTATAGAACAAAAGTTAGAGATAAGATAGGTCCCCTTAAAAATAACTATGGGCACCTTACTGACAAAGAGAATTAAATGTGTTCGATTTTTAATAATTATTTTCTCTCAGTTTTTACACAGGAAGACACTAACAATATTCCAGTAATTAATTTTTATAGTGGGCCAGAAGAAGATAAATTATGTAACATCACAGTCATTAGTGAAATGGTTGTGAAGCAGATAGACAGACTGAAGCAAAATAAGTCGCCGGGTCCTGATGAGGTTTTTTCAAGGGTTCTTAAGGAATGTAAAATGGAGCTCTGTGAACCATTAACTAATATTTTTAATTTATCTCTTCAAACAGGTGTAGTGTCTGATATGTGGAAGATGGCTAATGTAATTCCTATTTTTAAAACAGGGGACGAGTCATTACCGTCAAATTACCGCCCAATAAGCCTGACCTCAATTGTAGGCAAATTACTAGAGTCAATTATAGCTGAGATTATAAGAAGCCATCTCGATAAGCATAGCTTGATTAATGATACTCAGCATGGATTCACAAGAGACCGGTCTTGTCTAACTAATTTATTAACTTTCTTCAGTAAAGCTTTTGAGGCTGTTGACCACGATAAAGAATTTGATATTATTTACTTAGATTTTAGTAAGGCTTTTGATAGAGTTCCGCACCAAAGACTGTTAAAGAAAGTGGCAGCTCATGGCATTGGGGGAAAAGTGCTCTCGCGGATCGAGTCATGGCTCACTGACAGGAAGCAGAGAGTGTCCATAAATGGGGTTAAATCCGAGTGGGGGGATCAGTAACAAGTGGCGTTGCACAGGGATCAGTCTTGGGCCCGTTGTTGTTTATAATGATCTTGATGAGGGAATTACTAGTGATATGAGCAAATTCGCCGATGACACAAAGATAGGTAGGATAATTGATTCAAACGTAGATGTTATGGAACTTCAGGAGGATTTAAACAAACTCTATTCTTGGTCAGAAAAGTGGCAGATGCAGTTCAATGTAGATAAATGCAAGGTTCTGAAGCTTGGGAGTGCCCATAACCCTAGTACTTATAAGTTAAATGATGTACAACTTAGCCATACAGATTGCGAAAAGGACTTGGGGGTTATGGTGAGCAGCAACCTTAAACCAAGACACACCAAGACAGCAATGCCTAAGCGTACGTAATAAGGCAAATAGATTACTGGGATTTATATCAAGAAGTGTAAGCAACAGAAGTCCAGAGGTCATACTGCAGCTTTATACATCATTAGTAAGGCCTCACCTAGATTATACAGCTCAGTTCTGGTCTCCATATTACAGAATGGACATAAATTCGTTAGAAAACATTCAGCGTAGGATGACTAAATTAATACATAGCATTAGAAATCTTCCTTATGAAGAAAGATTGAAGACTCTTAAGTTACATTCACTTGTTAGACGAAGAATGAGGGGAGACTGATCGAAGTGTATAAGTGGAAGATAGGTATTAATAAAGAGTGGATTATTAATAAGGTCTTGAGGATGTCTCTCCAAGAGAGAACCCGTAGTAATGGATTTAAATTAGATAAGTTTAGATTTAGAAAGGACATAGGAAAGTATTGGTTTGGAAATAGGGTAGTTGATGAGTGGAACAGTCTACCTAATTGGGTTATTGAGGCTAGGACTTTGGGTAGTTTCAAATTTAGGTTGGATAAGTACATGAGTGGGAGGGGTTGGATTTGAGTGGGACTTTCACATCAGAGCTTATTTCTTGGGTGGCATTGAAAATTGGGTTGGGCAAATGTTTTGTTAGTGGGATGAATTGTAAAGGACCTGCCTAGTATGGGCCAACAGGCCTCCTGCAGTGTTCCTCCTTTCTTATGTTCTTATGTTATGTTCAAACTAGATGAACCTCTAAAGTCAACAACGGCCTGGGCTACGTCAGCATTACGTTACGATACAACAGGCTGTCAAGCCACAGCTAGTAGCATAATTACAAATGTGTACCGTAACGAGGTGAGCCAAACCAAATAAACAATTCCAAAAACCCACCAAGCCCTGTGGCCTTGTCCGGGTTCGATTCCCGGCGAGGGTAGAAACATTGGGCGTGTTTCTTATACCGATTGTCTGTTCCTTATCAGTAAAATGGGTACCTGGTTGTTAGTCGACTTGTGTGGGTCGCATCTTGGGATAAAACTGACTTTAATTGCCCGAAATGCTCTTCATAACAAGGGGCTTTCTATATAGTGATATGTCACTGATGTCAGCTTGGCCTGTATAGCTTGTACATGTACTTGTAGAAATAAAAGATATTATTAGATATTATTAATGTTAGAAGTCAAACATTGGCAGAAGTGGTTCTCGGGTCGCCGGGGGAGTCATCAAGTAAAGATGGCGGAGCGACACCAAAATGAAGGTAGAAAATAACAATAATAAAATATGTATTAACATAAAGCGTCGAGATCCCTGGTCAGAATGCAATGGAAAAAGGAAGACTTGCTCAGTAAGACACTCGTATTTATATCTGTTATAATACTACAACCTTGATTTTTAGCTGTGTGCGTTGGGTAGTTAGATAGTTACCATTTTGTCATGGGCACTTGTCGATTAGACACTTGGCCTGTTGTGTGTATATGTGTGTGTTTGTGTGTGTGTGTGTGTGTGTGTGTGTGTGTGTGTGGTGTGTGTGTGTGTGTGTGTGTGTGTGTGTGTGTGTGTGTGTGTGGTGTGTGTGTGTGTGTGTGTGTGTGTTTGAGACATCATTGACGCTCTCCTACACCAGTAAGCTTTTATCCTTCCTGTTCTCCCCCTTCTTTTATTCTTTGTTATTCTCTCTCTCTTTATGTTCTTTTTATTAATATCGTCTTTGATTCTGATACTCTCATCATGGCTGCCTTTGTTCTTGTTGTTAATGTTTTTAATGCTAAACTCTTGTGTATTAAACCTTATTTAAGCTTATAAAATGAAAACAATAGCGATTCTACTTTTTATTCTGTTGTTAGGCTACATGTCCCTTTGAATATCTGTCTGTCTGTCAGTCTGTCTGTCAGTCTTTGTTTTAGTCGAGCTGACAGTCTGCCTCGTGTCTGGGTGTCAGTCTGTCTCTATTTGTCTGTCTTGTTTTTTCCTTTAATTTCGTTCTTTCTTTCTGTCATTCTGTCTGTTTATGTACACTGTCGTTTTTGTATACCTGTCTTTCTATCTGTAGCTCTGCTATATAAGCAGGTTCTCCAGAATTAGATCCCATAGAGCTGAAACTTTGCACGTGTGTAATGAATTTGCTGGATCACAGCATAAGAGTTCAAAGATCCGTCTTATAATTATACCTCCAGGCGCTGCAGGACCCGTAGGAATCTTGCAATGCTGTCGAGGTAAAGCACGCTTGATCAGAGGAGGGAGAGGAGTAGCTCTAATCCCTCGGACCGAGAGCCGTTCCCCTGTGATGTAAATGGCATAGAAAACCAATAGGTTGACGAATTAGACACCTCTGTATTGGACTGAAGAAGCCACTGGCTGGCGAAACGTTTCCTCAATAAAGATTCTAAAATATTGCCCAAGTGTCGATAAACAGGACAAGTGTTTCCTGACGCGGGTCTTAGTCACATGATGACCAGCAGCTGGAGCTTTTGGTCACCTGGCCGAGGCCTTCCGCTGCTTTACCGATCCACCCCTTTAAAAATTAAAGTTATATTTGTTATGGTAGGGAAAGCGGACCTAGATACCAGACGTTAGCAGGAGTAGGGAGGATGGATGGGTCAGCAGGAGAGCAAAAGTTCAATGGTAGGTAAATGATATCTTGCCCTTTTTTTGTTTTGGCTCGTCTTTACCGTTAAACCACCGTTACTTTTGGACCACCCTTGCCCCGAAAACACTGTTTCTATAATGCTCCGTCATTTCTGTTTACAGTTTTCCTGGACTATAATACCGTTGCATCTGCTTCACTGTTTTTCTTGGGTTACCGTTGAGCCCAATTTGCCCCTGTTTACACGCAGAGGTATATAATGAGCAATATTAAGTTTCTATCAAGTCTTTTCCAGCAAGAACTTTTAACTTTGGAGGCAAAGTATAATAATAGTAACAACAACAACAACAACAACAACTACAAAAAACTAATAATAATAATAATAATAATAATAATAATTACAATAAAATTACAACAACAACAACAACAACAACAACAACAATAATAAAAATAATAATAAAATATAATAATGAAAAAAATAAATAAATAATAATATTAATAAAATAACAATAAATTAATAATAATAATAATAACATAATAATAATAATAAAAAAATAATAATAATAATAATAATAATAAATAATAATTACCGATTCACTGTATATAATTACCGAAGGATTCTTGCACACATTTTTCAGCCTGTTTGATAGTGTCTTCCTAAGACTGTAAACATATGAATATTGGAATTCTTTGTTCAACTCTCCTCGTGATCTTCTTAAAAAACTACCAATACATTTGGTTCGTCTTTGTGCACTCCAGGTATTACTGAATACGTCTTTACATAACAATTATCACGTCTGCCAAGGCTGGCCGAAATGCTTTCTCAACTTTCGTCTCCAGTTGTGAACAAGGGCCGCGGGGGACAGCGGTCCCGAGGCCCTTGTTCCCGACCAGGCCTCCCGGTGGCTCAGGACCTTATCAACAAGGCTGTTAATGCTGGCCGGAAGCAGTCCATCGTATGAACCACAGCCCGGCTGGTCAGCAACTGATTTTAGGAAGCTATCCAGTTCCGGTACTTCGGCTTTTATTGTCCTTAGAAATACGCCTTTAGTCTATCACTGTTTCTTAAATCCATCACTACATCGTAGGTCTCTTTAGATGATAGACATACAGTAAGGACAAGTTGATGAATAAAACATTTGTTCAGCTCCTGGGTATCTTTGCTGAGTGACGTTTCGCCCACCAGGGATGGGATTTATTAATCTAATACAAAATCGTTAGAACGAAGTCATTCAGCAGAACCAGTGGAAGAACTGGAGAGATGTAACAGTAATAGTAGACGGTTGTAACGCTAGTGGGAGTAGGTTATACCTCTTTATCTAACAGTCAGGTTGTAGAATCTTGTGTATTATCTGTGCCATGATTCCCTGGTCCATTATATGGTCTTGACCCACTCTCACTAGTGGGGCCCCACCCACATCTGTTTGCGTCTGCTGTTGCTGCACCACTGTAGTTAATTCCACTGGTTCCGCTATAAAAGTCTCCGTTCTGTCTGTGTTAAACTGCTGAAACCCTGGTGGGGCGAAACGTCTCTCCATAAAGATGCCCAGGTGTTGCACATGTGTCTTAGTCCTCCACGTGGAGTCTGTGTGTTTTATAAGTGTTTTTGATGCAGCGCATGAGTGAGAGACTGCCTCTCACCCTTCCAATATATTTCACGTCCGTCACTCATATGCCATTCTTTCCTGTTTCTTATCTTACCGTCCTCCCTTTCTCCTCCCTCGACCGTTCTCTCCTCCTCCCTTCCCTCTGTCTGTCCTGTCCTGTCTGTCTCTTTCTTTCTCTCTCTCTCTCAATTCCTCTACCCTCCCTCTTCCTTCTACTGCTTATATTGTCCCTCGTTTAGTCTTTTAATCTCCTCATTTTTCTATCTAATAAACTCTCCATCATGTTTACCTTCATATTTAATTTTTTATTTCCCTTGTCCTTATGTTCCCGTCGTCTGGCTGGTTCTGTCTGACCCAGCTTATTTGTCTTTTCGTCTCTCATCCTTCCTTCCCCCCCTCCACCCTCCTTCCTCTTTCTATTTATATTCGTTCATTCCCTACCCCACCTTGTCTTGTTCTGCTCTCTCTCTCTCTCTCTCTCACTCTCACTCTCCTCTCGTCTCCTCTCTATCTCACTCCCCATCGCCGACAATGCAGCTTTTCACAAACATTCACCGCTACATTAGACCCCTCCTCTCTCCCTCTCTCTCTCTGTGACCCTTGAAAGCTCCCTCCACTGTTTTTACAATACCCTTCTCCAATGCAAACCCTTTTTCCCTCCCAGCACGCAGACAAAGAAAGCCCCCGCTCCCTCCCCTCCCCCTCCCTCCCCTCCCTTCCTCAATCCTTCCCTCCCTCTGTTACTCTTCTCCCTCTCTCTCTCTCTCTCTCTCTCTCTATCATTCTCTTCCCTCCTCTTCATCGTCTCTCCCTCCCCTCCCTCACTCACATCATGCACTTACATCAGCCTATTCTAAAGCCAGCTAAAGCAAAATTTACTGCAGTAATCCAGTAGAAGTGACGTCGGTGGTCAGTTGTGCCGGGAGAGCTGGCAGGTCTCGGAAGATTTCCGTGTGCCTATTGACGAGGCCTCGAACAGGATTTTGACTGAAGCCGGAAAGTGATCGGGCATCGTCTGCATACAGAGCTGAGAACGGAGGCGTAGGAAGGGAGGAAGGAACGTAGCGAATGAGGGAGGGAAGGAGGGATTTTAGGTTTTTTGGATTTTGCCACCGGTGTCTAGTTTATTGTGCTCGCCCATGTTCATCCTGTGAACGGTAGCACAAGAGCATGCGGATACACAAAAGGCCTAGGAACTTGGTCCCAGAAGGGTTCACAGGAATACATCTGGATTTATGTCTACAGTTCACTTAGGAGGAAGGGAAGGAATGAGGAAAGTAGGGAGGGAAGGAGGAAGGCAGGTAGAAAGGAAAGGTGGATGGGAGGAAGGTAGTAAGATCGAAGGTAGTGAGGGGCGTGTTCTCTAGGTGTTGCTCTTGCAGTTACGATTTTTTTGCATCGTCTAATAGGGTCTATACACAGAGGAGTGCATATACACGAGTGGTGTGCATATCTCATTGCTTATTTACCGACAGGTGTATATCTCATAGTATATACACTGAGAAATTCGTATACCATTGCATATACACCAACGAGAGGTGTGTATAATTTAATGAATATACAATAAGTTTAATATTTAGACATCCCCGAGGCTTACCATATTCTACCTCGTGGAACTGTGAGGACAGGAATGTAAACAACTCACAACCCACCTAACGGAAGGTTCGATTTCATTGTAAGCTAGTTCTAAACTAGCAGGCCAGTGCGTTGGCCACTGTGCCATGCCTGCCTAATAAGATTCACGAATGGTACAGTAGATAACGCACCGGCCTGCTAGTTTTTAGGACTAGTTTGGCATGGGTTCGAACCCTCTGCTCAGTGAGTTGGTACCTCGCAGTGGTAACCTAATGTTTTTTCTTTCCCCTAAGAATTCGTTCATAATACAAGAATGCCTCATCCATTTGGCTTCAAATTTTTCAGTGCTGGGGTTTGTAACTAAGGATAGGGTCATTAGCTTGTGTAGGGGGATTTCTGGTCAATGATATGTACGTCATTTCTGGTTTGGGTTTCGGTGAAATAACTTTCGAAACCTCTTCTGATCGGTTTCAAATTTTCAACGCTGGTGTATCCTACTTAGAATATGGCTAGGAGTGTTTTTTTTTTTTTTTTACATAAATCAGTTTTACAGACTCAGAACTGTTATCCTAACTCACGTCGTTTCGAAGCCCAGCCCTATCTAGGTATACTACCACCCTACAGGACGCGAACCACAACAGTCGACTAACACCCAGGTACCTACTTATTGCTAGGTGAATATGGGCAGCAGGTGTAAGGAAAAATGCCCAACGTTTCCACCCTTGCCGGGGATTGAACCATGGACACTTAGCAAGTGAGATGAGCAAGGTGAGCGCGTTGTCAACCGAGCCACGGGACACCTGTGTGTTTTTTAAGTACGAAGGTTCCTAACAGTCAATTTAATTTTTAAAGTTGTGTTGTATTTTTCACGTGAAATATCTTGACTGTTCCTCCTCGGAATGAGTTTAGCCGGTTGATGCACTTTTTTTTTTTTGCAAATTATCATAGGCTATAAATATAGGCTGTGTAGGTATAAAATTTCCAATATACTAACATAGTTATATGCTTAGATATTGACGCTTTCAGTTAGCTTCAAAGTTTTTGCACTGGTGTATTGCTGGACGGAAAGTGTATGTTGCTAGTGAGCTGCACATATCCATGGGCCCCACTGTGGGGCCCATGCTAACCTTCCTATGGTGCACAGAAATACACCTAGTTGGATGAATCTTTTTGTAGCCAGCTGTCCCAGTGGCTTACTCACTGCCTGGAATTTTACGACTCACTCACCATGGGTTCCAAACCCTACTTGTTCCGTGTGTGTTTTTTTTTAATGCATCATTAGATTAAACAATAAGATATCATTACTGAGAAAGGTTTCGCCTGCACAGCAGGGGTTATCAGTTTACAAGGGACACTTATGTAAAGTTCAGGACATTTATTAGAGGAAACATTTCGCCACGCGTGGCGAAATGTTTCCTGTAATATAGAAATAACTAAAGTGCAGTGAACTAAACGAAAGCATGATATATGTGCATTCTCTCTGAGAGCTCACTGAATTTCCAGTCTGCAGTTCTTCCAGAAAGAATGTACATACATCACACATTCATTCAGTTCACTGCACTTCCCCTTCACATCAAACATAATTGCAGAAAACGTGCGACAAATTCTTAACAACGTTAACACGAATCCAGTAGAAGGAAAACCTTCCAGTTACAACATTCTACAGGTCAGCGACGTTGCAACGAACATTTCTAAAATACTTCACAGAAAAACCTGTTAAAATACTCACCAGGTCTTCAACTACTATTAAAAACCTAGTGGAAAATCCCAAAAACGACTTTAGCACTAATGCAGAAGTGTACATAATACCATGTGGAGGATGTGACAAAATATATGTAGGGAAAACAGCGTGATCTCTGGATATTAGGACCAGGGAGCACAAGAACGCCTGCAACAGTGATGACCGTAAAAACACATGTCCGTAACAGGGAAGATGTTGGACATTTCATGAGGTTCAGTGAGGCTAGATTAGTCGCTAAGGAAGATGATTTACAACGGCGAAAGTGTATAGAGGCTGCCCTAATTCCCGTCCGTAACATTATCCAACAAAAATCCGGAAGTTACACTATATCCAAATTGCTGATCAACAGGATATTACCCATGATAAATTACACATGTGCAACTCTTGGGTATCTTTATTGAGGAAACGTTTCGCCACGCAGTGGCTTCATCAGTTCATACATAGGAGAAACTTGAAGAACAGGACTGAAAGCACTGTGTGGCGAAACGTTTCCTCAATAAAGATACCCAAGAGTTGCATATGTGTAATTTATCAACGTGTCGGTTCTCTGAACCATTCATCTGCAAAGGATGTTACCCATTCTGGAGACCATTGAAACACAATGTTGACACATCTTTCTCAAATTCAACCCATCTCACCACTTTGTACTTCTACTACCACTACTACTACTACTATTACTACTACTACTACTACCACTACTACTACTACTACTACCACTACTGCTACCACTGCTACTACTACTACTACTACTACTACCACTACTACAACTACCATTACTACTACTACCACTACCACTTGTACTACTACTAGTACTACTATTATCAGTACTACTACTACTACTATCCTCTAACAACTTACCACCTGGTTCCTGCTACTATATATATTCCTTAGTTATCACACGTTGAGAAACGTTTACTCTTATAAACGTTTACTCTAATAAGTGTTTATTTTTTCAACATCACGAAATGCCATTTTTCATTTATCAGTCTAATACATCTAATACAAAGGCATGAGGATACAGTCTATACTGGAACCAGAGGAAGAAGTGGAGAATATGACCTTCCACGAGTGGTCTCCCCGGTATAAAAGGCTCTATCCTCATTCCTTTGTGTTAAGCTAATAAAGCTGTGATACCGAAAGGTTTCTACGAAGATACCCATGAGATGCACATGTGTTTTATTAATCAACTGAAGAATGCCTCCTTTGATAGGCTCCAGTTTAGAAGAAGGATGATACCCTATAAGTTTACTAGGCTCTGTATATGGAAATTTTCATACCCATATAGTCGAAAACTAAGAATATTTGGATTTCATGCGCTAACTGGAGAATACCATTACTGGGTGCTTCGTACTTTCAAAGATATATATATATATATATATATATATATATATATATTATATATATATATATATATATATTATATATATAATATATATATATATATATAAATATATATATATATTATATATATGTCTTGCTGAATATGTAAAACTGGTCAATTAGCAAGAACTCATTTAAAATTAAGTCCTTTCTGAAATTTTCTCTTATGCGTTTCAAGATATATTTTTTTCATTAATGTTAATGTAAAAAAAATTTAATTTTGCACCAAAAGAATCTTAGAAAACTTACCTAACCTTATTATAACAAGAGCAATTAATTTTAGCCTAACCCAACTAAACATATTTTAGATTTGTTTACAGTAATTTAATACTAAACAAACACAGTGAAATAAATTTTGTTCGTTAGGTTCAGAATGATTTGGGCGAAATTATTGCATACACAAATTTCCACTTGTCCTATATGAGAAGATGAACGTTGCTATTTAAGCCAAGATGGCAAGTTCTGCTTATTCGGCACGACATATATAATATATAATTATATATATATATATATATATATATATATATATATATATATATATATATATATATATATATATATATAAAATATATATATTTAATTTATTTATTATTATCACACTGGCCGATTCCCACCAAGGCAGGGTGGCCCGAAAAAGGAAAACTTTCACCATCATTCACTCCATCACTGTCTTGCCAGAAGGGTGCTTTACACTACAGTTTTTAAACTGCAACATTAACACCCCTCCTTCAGAGTGCAGGCACTGTACTTCCCATCTCCAGGACTCAAGTCCGGTCTGCCGGTTTCCCTGAACCCCTTCATAAATGTTACTTTGCTCACGCTCCAACAGCACGTCAAGTATTAAAAAACATTTGCCTCCATTCACTCCTATCAAACACGCTCACGCATGCCTACTGGAAGTCCAAGCCCCTCGCACACAAAACCTCCTTTACCCCCTCCCTCCAACCTTTCCAAGGCCGACCCCTACCCCGCCTTCCTTCCACTACAGACTGATACACTCTTGAAGTCATTCTGTTTCGCTCCATTCTCTCTACATGTCCGAACCACCTCAACAACCCTTCCTCAGCCCTCTGGACAACAGTTTTGGTAATCCCGCACCTCCTCCTAACTTTCAAACTACGAATTCTCTGCATTATATTCACACCACACATTGCCCTCAGACATGACATCTCCACTGCCTCCAGCCTTCTCCTCGCTGCAACATTCATCACCCATGCTTCACACCCATGTAAGAGCGTTGGTAAAACTATACTCTCATACATTCCCCTCTTTGCCTCCAAGGACAAAGTTCTTTGTCTCCACAGACTCCAAAGTGCACCACTCACCCTTTTCCCCTCATCAATTCTATGATTCACCTCATCTTTCATAGACCCATCCGCTGACACGTCCACTCCCAAATATCTGAATACATTCACCTCCTCCATACTCTTTCCCTCCAATCTGATATCCAATCTTCATCACCTAATCTTTTGTTATCCTCATAACCTTACTCTTTCCTGTATTCACTTTTAATTTTCTTCTTTTGCATACCCTACCAAATTCATCCACCAATCTCTGCAACTTCTCTTCAGAATCTCCCAAGAGCATAGTGTCATCAGCAAAGAGCAACTGTGACAACTCCCACTTTATGTGTGATTCTTTATCTTTTAACTCCACGCCTCTTGCCAAGACCCTCGCATTTACTTCTCTTACAACCCCATCTATAAATATATTAAACAACCACGGTGACATCACACATCCTTGTCTAAGGCCTACTTTTACTGGGAAATAATTTCCCTCTTTCCTACATACTCTAACTTGAGCCTCACTATCCTCGTAAAAACTCTTCACTGCTTTCAGTAACCTACCTCCTACACCATACACCTGGAGTTTACCTGGAGTTTACCTGGAGAGAGTTCCGGGGGTCAACGCCCCCGCGGCCCGGTCTGTGACCAGGCCTCCTGGTGGATCAGAGCCTGATCAACCAGGCTGTTGCTGCTGGCTGCACGCAAACCAACGTACGAGCCACATCCCGGCTGATCAGGAACTGACTTTAGGTGCTTGTCCAGTGCCAGCTTGAAGACTGCCAGGGGTCTGTTGGTAATCCCCCTTATGTGTGCTGGGAGGCAGTTGAACAGTCTCGGGCCCCTGACACTTACTGTATGGTCTCTTAACGTGCTAGTGACACCCCTGCTTTTCATTGGGGGGATGGTGCATCGTCTGCCAAGTCTTTTGCTTTCGTAGTGAGTGATTTTCGTGTGCAAGTTCGGTACTAGTCCCTCTAGGATTTTCCAGGTGTATATAATCATGTATCTCTCCCTCCTCCGTTCCAGGGAATACAGGTTTAGGAACCTCAAGCGCTCCCAGTAATTGAGGTGTTTTATCTCCGTTATGCGCGCAGTGAAAGTTCTCTGTGCATTTTCTAGGTCGGCAATTTCACCTGCCTTGAAAGATGCTGTTAGTGTGCAGCAATATTCCAGCCTAGATAGAACAAGTGACCTGAAGAGTGTCATCATGGGCTTGGCCTCCCTAGTTTTGAAGGTTCTCATTATCCATCCTGTCATTTTTCTAGCAGATGCGATTGATACA
>NC_069422.1:33575369-33622869 GCF_026875155.1 Cherax quadricarinatus
CGCGCCCCCCGCGCCCCCAAGCCCGCCCCTCGCGCCCCGGGCCCTCGCGCCCGACCGCGCCTTCTGCTGCGCCTTCTGCAGCGTCGTCCCCGGGTCGCCCCCCGCGCCCCGAATTTTTTTCCAATTTTTTCAAATTTTTTTCAATTTTTTTTGTGCTCTCCTCGGATCAAATTTTTGAGGTTCCCCCTCTCCCCCACTTTCACCCACACCCCAAATTTCTTCGATTTTTTTTCTCGAAATCAAAGTCTCCATCTCCTCGGATCAAGTTTTTCTCGATATCAATAATACAAAGATTTCCCCCACCATCCACTTCTACCCTCTATGTCCAAGTATTTCTCCTCCATCTCCTCGGATCAAGTTTTTTGGATTCCTCCCTCTGGGTATAAGCATTCAAAATGGACTCCCACTTTCACCCCAATTTTTTTTTCTCTCGATAATACAAAGACTCTACTTCCTCGGATCAAATTTTTGAGGTTCCCTCTCCCACTTTCACCCCCGTCCCCAATTTTTTTTTCTCGATAATACAAAGTCTCCATCTCCTCGGATCAAGTTTTTCTCGATATCAAAGACTCCAATTCCTTGGATCAAGTTTTTCTCGAAATCAAAGTCTCCATCTCCTTGGATCAAGCTTTTCTCGATAATACAAAGACTCCATCTCCTTGGATCAAAGTTTTTCTCGATAATACCAAGACTCCATCTCCTTGGATCAAGGTTTTCTCCTCCATCTCCTCGGATCAAGTTTTTTTGGATTCCCCCCTCTGGGGGTAAGCATTCAAATGAACTCCTCCTATGGGGCATGGTGCTCTTTCTTACTACAGGTATAAACAAGTGTGACGTCACCCCACCTGTGTTTACTCGGCGGTCAGTGACGTCACGTGATGACCTCACACATACAAGCTGAATCTTGTCGACTTCCCCCTATGTCAATGACGTCACGTGATGACCCCGCACACAGGCTGAATCTTAACGACTTACCCCTACACATTTCATATACAACATAGGGAAAACATTTTCACTCTTAACCCAGGATAACCCAAATAATTTCACATTTTTTCGTTAATACCCACAACAATCTACAATTTCTTCACAAAATACAACACAAGTCTAGACATTTTTCTCGTTTTAACTATTTCATCAGAAAAAGTCACCACATCACTTATAACCACTTTTCGATAAATTCGCTTAGTCACAATTTTACATTTTTACAAAGTTAATATGCACACACACCTCATTTACTTTGAACACCTTCAAAAACACTTCATAATCATTTGAATACTCACAAAAATACCTTTGAACATTTCCAAATAACACTGAAAACACTTCCAAGACAACATTTTGAATACTCCCAAATAAGATTTGACAGCTTTAAATTTTATCTACACTTAAATTTTTTCATTAAATTACAACTCATCCCCCATACTACTCCCTCATTTTTCCAGATTTTTACAACAGAATCACAAAAACTAACTCAAACACTTTACTTTGAGCAACACCGAAAACACCATAAATTACCTTTGAATACTCCAAAACATCATTCGAACACAGCCAAATCACCACTGAATACTCCCAGAACACCTTCATAAATAAATCTTGCACATCATTTGAACACCTTTTAAAAACACCTTTGAATAGTCTCAAACACCATTTGTGTACTACTAAACACCACTGAATTCAGTCAAAACACCACACAAAATCACCATAAACTAAGATCAACATAACAACTAACACCCATTTTTCACACAAATCCCCTCAAATCACTATAAACCCAAAACGATTATCAATTTTTTATGAGTACACTCTCCTCCAACTAAGATATAACATGAACGCAAAAAACATGAACACAAACCAAACACACACGAACACTTACAACAGAATCAAGTCTTTTTTCGATAAACTCTATTCGACAAAAAACACCCACAACACCCACATCCCACATCACCCACAAAACCCCCATCACCAACCCCCCCAAATTTTTCTCGTTTTTAAAATAATTTCATCAAAAAAACGTCACAACAACCCACAACTTATAAACACTTTTCAGCAACTCTAGTTCGACACAACACCCAAAACCCCCAACCCACAACACCCCCACCCCACAATTTTTTCTCGTTTTAACTAATTTCATCAGAAAAGGTCACAACAACCCACTTATAACGTCTTTTCGGTATCTAATACAACCCTCTCCATACCCCTCTCCATCTCACTCACATTTCTTCACATCCACTCACCCGTTTCCCATCACACCTCTTCAGAACAAACACACAAAAATCACATTTCACATCCACAAATTTCTTTTCCCCACCCATCTCAAATCCACTAAAAAACACTGTAACCAAGATATTCACAAAATTCTATAACCACCTAACACACACAGACAACTCACTTTTCTTTTTAACACTACCAAAAAAAACCATCAATTCCCATTGAATACTCCAAAAATATCATTCGAACACCCCCAAAACACCACTGAATACAAACCCAAACTAAGATCAACACTACCAGCTAATATCCATTTTATAGAAATCCCCACATTTCCTCCCTACACTAAATTTCTAATAAAATCTATCCCCTTTCAACCCCACATAGTTAATATTAACTTATAACCCCCACAATTTTTCTCAGTTCATCTATTTCATCAAAAAAAAAGTCACCCGCTTTTTTGACTCAGTTAATATTCACAACATGTCACAAATTTTTTAGAAAACACCATTTTTTTTATAAATATATCACGAACACATCCAACAAAAGATATGATTTTAATCACATTTTTAGCCACATTCCTCAATTTCGGTAATATAGACAAAATTGATTGGGATAACATTTAGAACATTTCAAATTACGTTGGGAGGCACATTCAAAAATATATTGGAACACTTCCAAAATACATTAGAGTACCCAGAATTACTTTGAACGACTCCATTTTTGGATATTTCCAAATTAGCTTTGAAAATTTTATCGTAAAAATCGAACATTATTTTCTTGTTGGTAAACACACTCAATGGTAGAAATATTTCCCCTCGATTTCCAAATGAAACACATTCCCGCTCTGAGAGACTCTTGAGCTTATATGCCTTACCCCAAAGTATTGCATCATGATTTTTGTGCAATCCCCTCCAAGCGAGACCATGAAATGGTGTTCACACCCAAGGTAAAATTTAAGATAATCATCTCTTTCCAGACCAACTGTGTCCTCTTGTTCTAAAATTTGGTGAGGTCACAGGGCTGACAGACACCATGAAATTAACTTAAATGAATATAACATTTGTATTCTACCTCAATACTTTTTTTCATGGTAAGGTTTGATTGATTTAAACTTCAAACATGTCTTAAAAATTTTTATTAAACCCTTTCTCTTTTTAATGAATGAAACATCATATATTATTAATCTTGGTGTAACAACACGCTCTAAACATCATAAATCCTCCCCTCTAAGTCTTGTTCTTCCAAGCCCCGTCACATCGGTACCTGTAAATTTTAATATATTTTTTTTATTTCATTAACATATAATGGGGAGAAATTTGCACCATCACCTGTAAAAGATATAAACCAACTAAAAGTTACATATTTTTTCACTATCCCAAACATATGCTTCTCGTTAACTTAAATATCTTCCCATTCTTGACTTAAAAGCATAATCGTACTGTGTCCCCTTATTAACTTAAATGAATTAAAAGCGTCTTGTTAACTTAAATGATGTAAGTATTATGGTAGACATGATTCTTGGTGTTCAGGTAGAGAGAGAAGGTCGAAATGGTAAGTGACACATTTAATGAAGAGATAAATATGAGTTATATATATTAATTCAAATATATCTCTCTCTCTTCAAGTTATAATTACTTATACTCGAAGATATGATAATGAAATTTAAGGAAGAAGGTATTCGATCAACAATGGTTGTCAAAGAAGAAATGAAAAACATTAACCAAGGTCAAGAATTAGAAGATAATTCGAAGTTATTGTCTTCTAGAATTGAAGGAAGTGCTTGGTATCCCTCATGAGGTAAGCAAAATTATTTACCTTGTATCAGCGGTTTAATTCATTTAAATTATTATGAGGAAGTAATTATAACTTGAAGAGAGAGATATATATTTGAATTAATATATATAACTCATATTTATCTCTTCATTAAATGTGTCACTTACCATTTCGACCTTCTCTCTCTACCTGAACACCAAGAATCATGTCTACCATAATACTTACATCATTTAAGTTAACAAGACGCTTTTAATTCGTTAAAGTTAATAAGGGGACACAGTACGATTATGCTTTTAAGTCAAGAATGGGAAGATATTTAAGTTAACGAGAAGCATATGTTTGGGATAGTGAAAAAATATGTAACTTCTAGTTGGTTTATATCTTTTACAGGTGATGGTGCAAATTTCTCCCCATTATATGCTAATGAAATAAAAAAAAATATATTAAAATTTACAGGTACCGATGTGACGGGGCTTGGAAGAACAAGACTTAGAGGGGAGGATTTATGATGTTTAGAGCGTGTTGTTACACCAAGATTAATAATATATGATGTTTCATTCATTAAAAAGAGAAATGTTTAATAAAAATTTTTTAAGACATGATGAAGTTTTAAATCAATCAAACCTTACCATGAAAAAAAGTATTGAGGTAGAATACAAATGTTATATCTCATTTAAGTTAATTTCATGGTGTCTGTCAGCCCTGTGACCTCACCAAATTTTAGAACAAGAGGACACAGTTGGTCTGGAAAGAGATGATTATCTTAAATCTACCTTGGGTGTGAACACCATTTCATGGTCTCGCTGGAGGGGATTGCACAAAAATCATGATGCAATACTTTGGGATAAGGCATATAAGCTCAAGGAGTCTCTCAGAGCGAGGAATGTGTTTCTATTCGGAAATCGAGTAAATATTTCTACCATTGAGTGTGTTTACCAACAAGAAAATAATGTTCGATTTTACGATAAAGTTTTCAAAACTAATTTGGAAATATCCAAAAATGGAGTCGTTCAAAGTAATTCTGGAGTACTCTAATGTATTTTGGAAGTGTTCCAATATATTTTTGAATGTGCTCCAACGTAATTTGGAAATGTTCTAAATGTTATCCCAATCAATTTTGTTCATATTACCGAAATTGAGGGAATGTGGCTAAAAAATGTGATTTATATCATATCTTAGTTGGATGTGTTCGTGATATATTTATAAAAAAAATGAGTGTTTTCTAAAAATTTGTGACATGTTGTGAATATTACTGAGTCAAAAATGCGGGTGACTTTTTTTTCTGATGAAATAGATGAACTGAGAAAAATTGTGGGGTTATGAGTATAATATTAACTATGTGGAGTTGAGGAGATAGATTTTATTAGAAATTTAGTGTAGGGAGGAAATGTGGGGATTTCTATAAAATGGATATTAGCTGGTAGTGTTGATCTTAGTTTGGGTAGTATTCAGTGGTGTTTTGGGGGTGTTCGAATGATATTTTTGGAATATTCAATGGTAATTGATGGTGTTTTTGGTAATGTTCAAAGTAAAGTGAGTTGTCTGTGTGTGTTAGGTGGTTATAGAATTTTGTGAATATCTTGGTTACAGTGATTTTAGTGGATTTGAAATGGGTGATAAGATGCATTTGTGGATGTGAAATGTGATTTTTGTGTTTGTTCTGAAGAGGTGTGATGGGAAACGGGTGAGTGGATGTGAAGAAATGTGAGTGAGATGGAGAGGGGTATGGGGAGGATTGTATTAGAAATTTAATGAAATATGGGGGGGGATTTTACTGAAAATAAAGGTAATGTGTGAATATTTTAAAAGAATTTATAGAATTGAAAAGTTATGATATAGTATTGGAAAAGAATGGAGGGTGTAGAAACATGTCTCAGTAGTTGGGTAGTGAGATTAGTTGTTGTGAGTATAATATCAATTTATGTGGATACAAGGAGATGGGTATGGAGAGGAATTTATTAGAATTTTAGTAATGTAGGGAGGAATGTGCATTACATTTAAGATTCAATTAAAAGAAGGGGAAAAATTTGTATCGAATAAATTGTGAATAAAATGGTAAGTGATGAGGGATGTGGGTATTGTTGTCGAACTAGATATATCGAAAAAAAGATGTTATAAGTGGGTTGTTGTTGTGACTTTTTCTGATGAAATAGTTAAAACGAGAAAAATGTCTAGACTTGTGTTGTATTTTGTAAAGAAATTGTGGGTTGTGGGTGTTGTGGGATGTGGGTGATGTGGGATGTGGGTGATGTGGGATGTGGGTGTTGTGGGTTGTGGGCGTTGTTGTCGAACTAGAGATACCGAAAAGACGTTTATAAGTGGGTTGTTGTGACCTTTTCTGATGAAATTAGTTAAAACGGGGAAAAATTGTGGGGGTGTGGGTGTTGTGGGTTGTGGGAGTTGTGGGTTGTGGGTGTTGTTGTCGAACTAGAGTTGCTGAAAAGTGTTTATAAGTTGTGGGTTGTTGTGACTTTTTTTCTGATGAAATTAGTTAAAACGAGAAAAATTGTGGGGTGTGGGTGATGTGGGTTGTGGTGATGTGGGATGTGGGTGTTGTGGGTGTTGTTGTCGAACTAGAGATATCGAAAAAAGACTTGATTCTGTTGTAAGTGTTCGTGTGTGTTTGGTTTGTGTTCATGTTTTTTGCGTTCATGTTATATCTTAGTTGGAGGAGAGTGTACTCATAGAAATTGATAATCGTCTTGGTTATAGTGATTTGAGGGGATTTGTGTGAAAAATGGGTGTTAGTCTGTTATGTTGATCTTAGTTTATGGTGATTTTGGTGGTGTTTTGACTGAATTCAGTAGTGTATTAGTAGTACACAAATGGTGTTTGAGACTATTCAAAGGTGTTTTTGAAGGTGTTCAAATGATGTGCAAGATTATTTATGAAGGTGTTCTGGGAGTATTCAGTGGTGATTTGGCTGTGTTCGAATGATGTTTTTGGAGTATTCAAAGGTAATTGATGGTGTTTTTGGTGTTGCTCAAAGTAAAGTGTTTGAGTTAGTTTTTGTGATTCTGTTGTAAAAATCTGGAGAATGAGGGAGTAGTATGGGGGATGAGTTGTAATTTAATGAAATATTTAAGTGTAGATAAATTAAAGCTGTCAAATCTTATTTGGGGAGTATTCAAAATGTTGTCTTGGAAGTGTTTCAGTGTTGTTTGGAAATGTTCAAAGGTATTTTTGTGAGTATTCAAATGATTTATGAGAGTGTTTTTGAAGGTGTTCAAAGTAAAGTGAGGTGTGTGTGCATATTAACTTCGTAATATGTAAAATTGTGACTAGTGAATTTATCGAAAAGTGGTTATAAGTGATGTGGTGACTTTTTCTGATGAAATAGTTAAAACGAGAAAAATGTCTAGACTTATGTTGTATTTTGTGAAGAAATTGTGGATTGTTGTGGGTATTAACGAAAAAATGTGAAATTATTTGGGTTATCCTGGGTTAAGAGTGAAAATGTTTTCCCTATGTTGTATATGAAATGTGTAGGGGTAAGTCGACAAGATTCAGCCTGTGTGCGGGGTCATCACGTGGCGTCATTGACATAGGGGGAAGTCGACAAGATTCAGCTTGTATGTGTGAGGTCATCACGTGACGTCACTGACCGCCGAGTAAACACAGGTGGGGTGACGTCACACTTGTTTATACCTGTAGTAAGAAAGAGCACCATGCCCCATAGGAGGAGTTCATTTGAATGCTTACCCCCAGAGGGGGGAATCCAAAAAAACTTGATCCGAGGAGATGGAGGAGAAAACCTTGATCCAAGGAGATGGAGTCTTTGTATTATCGAGAAAAGCTTGATCCAAGGAGATGGAGACTTTGATTTCGAGAAAAACTTGATCCGAGGAATTGGAGTCTTTGTATTATCGAGAAAACTTGATCCAAGGAGATGGAGACTTTGATTTCGAGAAAAATTTGATCCGAGGAGATGGAGACTTTGTATTATCGAGAAAAAAAAATTCGAAAAAATTTGGGGTGGGGGTGAAAGTGGGAAGGGCAATCCAAAAACTTGATCCAAGGAGATGGAGTCTTTGTATTATCGAGAAAAAAAAATTGGGGACGGTGGTGAAAGTGGGAGGGGGAATCTCAAAAATTTGATCCGAGGAAGTAGAGTCTTTGTATTATCGAGAGAAAAAAAAATTGGGGTGAAAGTGGGAGTCCATTTTGAATGCTTATACCCAGAGGGAGGAATCCAAAAAACTTGATCCGAGGAGATGGAGGAGAAATACTTGGACATAGAAGGTAGAAGTGGATGGTGGGGGAAATTTTTGTATTATTGATATCGAGAAAAACTTGATTCGAGGAGATGGAGACTTTGATTTCGAGAAAAAAAAATCGAAAAAATTTGGGGTGTGGGTGAAAGTGGGGGAGAGGGGGAACCTCAAAAATTTGATCTGAGGAGAGCACAAGAAAATTAAAAAAAAATTGAAAAAAATCGGAAAAAAATTCGGGGAGTGGGGGCGATCCGGACGACGCTGCAGAAGGCGCAGCAGAAGGCGCGGTCGGGCGCGACGGCCGGGCGCGAGGGGCGGGCTTAGGGGCGCGGGGGCGCGGGTGGGGTGTCGTGGGGGGTCGTGGGGCGCAGGGGCGGGGGCGCGGGCGTGGGGGCGCGGGGGCGCGGGTGGGGGGTCGTGGGTGGGGGCGTGGGTGGGGGTCGTGGGTGGGGTCTGGGTGGGGGTCGTGGGTGGGGTCATGGGTGGGGGTCGTGGGCGGGGTTAAGGTCATTAGCATATAGGTGTGAAAAAGGTCATAAGCATATAGGTGTGAAAGGGAGCCACTCAGCCGCAGCCCTTTTCAGGAGGAAGCCACTCTGCCACAGAGACCGCTCAGGAAAAGGAAGCCACTCTGCCTCAGGAGTCACTGAGCCGCCTTCATCACTACTTATATATATATATATATATATATATATATATATATATATATATATATATATATATATATATATATATATATATATAAAATATATATATATATATTTATCCGTCATTGCATATACACCGAGAGTTTGCTTTTAGGGATCGAGGTATTCTTGATTTTAGTGCACAAGCGAATTAGTCTTAATGACCTTCGTGCACTCGATGCGCTGTGTATACCCAGTGGTGTGTGTGTGTGTGTGTGTGTGTGTGTACTCACCTAATTGTGGTTGCAGGGGTCGATACTCAGCTCCTGTGTGTGTGTGTGTGTATGTGTGTGTGTATCTTCAGTGTACAGGGAGTCCTCACTTAACGTCGTCGATAGATTCTTGGAAACTGCAACTTCAAGCGGAACGATGTATAGCAAAATAAATTTTCCATAGGTTAGTTGGCATAAACAAGAGTTAAGTTGCTACAGCAAGGGAGAGCCGAGAGGGTGGGCAGTAGTGCTGCACACACCTTGACTATTGGAGTATGTCGCTCTAGGGAACTATAAAGTCATATGTTTACTCTATTATTGACATTTTTATTATTTTAGGTATCACACGTTTTGCACAATTATATAAAAAACACGCTACATATCATAAAGAGCGAATATAGACAGTCATAAGGGAAGAAATTAAAAAAAAAAAACGAACAGTTACGCCGATGTATGTTCTCCATCCTGACATTTAAAAGTCTTATCATATTTTGCATTCCTGGCTGGAAATTTATTTCTTTTTCGCATCAACGTTTTAACAAAACGACGTTGAACGAAACGACGATAAGTGAGGACTTCTTGTACATATACACTGAGTGGTGTGTGTATCTCAGTGGATATACACAGTTTCCTTTACAGTATTCTTCATGTCAGTGTTTTAGCAGATTGCCACATTAGTGAGTTCCTTGAAGTGGATTACCCTTGAACCTAACAAATTAACTAACATGCTGAAAAAAAATATTATTTAGCATGTTGCCCAAACCTGATTAGTTTGTAATCACATTTAATACTCTGTTAGTCTGTATTTTGTTTTCCCCTGTGTGGGAAAAGATGGTTTTAGGTGCTTCCTTTTCATACGCTGCCTCCTCGTTTATGTTTCCAGCCTCCTTTTTGATGTTGCCGGCCTCCTCTCTGATGCTGCCGGCCTCCTCTCCGATGCTCCCGGCCTCCTATCTGATGTTTCCAGCATCCTCTCTGTTTCCAGCATCCTCTCTCAGGTTGAGGAGCTCAACATGAGATTCAAAGAAGTATTCACAGTGGAGACAGAAAGGTCTCCAGAAAGATGGAGAGGTGGGATACACCAACAAGTGCTGGACACGATACATATAACCAAGGAGGAGTGAAAAGGTTGCTAAGCGAAGTAGATATCTCAAAGGCGATGAGGCCTGATAACATCTCTCCGTGGGCCCTGAGAGAGGAAGCAGAGGCGCTATGTGTATCACTAACAAATCTTCAACACATCTATCGAAACAAGGCGACTACCTGAGGTCTGGAAGACAGTAAATGAAGTTCCAATTTTTAAAAAAGGAGACAGACACGCAGCATTAAACTACAGACCAGTTTCACAGATATGTATTGCATGCAAAGTCATGGAGAAGATTATCAGGAGAAGAGTTATGGGCCACCTAGAAAGGAATGAGCTTATAAACTACAACCAGCACAGATTCAGAGAGGGAAAATTCTGTCACAAACCTACTAGAGTTCTATGACAAGGTGAAAACAGTAAGACAAGAGATGGGTTGGTAGACTGCATTTTCTTGGACTGTAATAAGGCTTTTGACACAGTTCCACACAAGAGATTAGTGCAAAAGCTGGAGGACCAGGCAGGTATAACGGGAAGGCACTACAATGGATCAGAAAATACCTGACGGGAAGGCAGCAGCGAGTCACGGTACGTGACAAGGTGTCAGAGTGGGCGCCTGTGACGAGCGGGGTTCCACAGGGGTCAGTCCTAGGACCGATGCTGTTTCTGGTATATGTGAATGACATGACGAAAGGAATAGACTTAAAAGTGTCCCTTTTGCAGATGACGTGAAGTTAATGAGGAGAATTCATTCGGAGGAGTACAACAGAGGGATCTGGACAGGTTGCAGGCGTGGCCCAGCAACTGGCTCCTGGAGTTAAATCCCACCAAGTGCAAAGTAATGAAGATTGGGGAAGGGCAAAGAAGACCGCCGACAGAGTACAGTCATAAGAACATAAGAACATAAGAAAGGAGGAACACTGCAGGAGGCCTGTTGGCCCATACTAGGCAGGTCCTTTACAATTCATCCCACTAACAAAACATTTGCCCAACCCAATTTTCAATGCCACCCAAGAAATAAGCTCTGATGTGAAAGTCCCACTCAAATCCAACCCCTCCCACTCATGTACTTATCCAACCTAAATTTGAAACTACCCAAAGTCCCAGCCTCATAACCCAACTAGGTAGACTGTTCCACTCATCTACTACCCTATTTCCAAACCAATACTTTCCTATGTCCTTTCTAAATCTAAACTTATCTAATTTAAATCCATTACTGCGGGTTATCTCTTGGAGAGACATCCTCAAGACCTTATTAATATCCCCTTTATTAATACCTATCTTCCACTTATACACTTCGATCAGGTCTCCCCTCATTCTTCGTCTAACAAGTGAATGTAACTTAAGAATCTTCAATCTTTCTTCATAAGGAAGATTTCTAATGCTATGTATTAAATTAGTCATCCTACGCTGAATGTTTTCTAACGAATTTATGTCCATTCTGCAATATGGAGACCAGAACTGAGCTGCATAATCTAGGTGAGGCCTTACTAATGATGTATAAAGCTGCAGTATGACCTCTGGACTTCTGTTGCTTACACTTCTTGATATAAATCCCAGTAATCTATTTGCCTTATTACGTACGCTTAGGCATTGCTGTCTTGGTTTAAGGTTGCTGCTCACCATAACCCCCAAGTCCTTTTCGCAATCTGTATGGCTAAGTTCTACATCATTTAACTTGTAATAAAGTTGGTAGAATTACCGACAATATGTAAAGTAAAAGGACACAAGTGCAACTAATGTGACATTTATTGTGGCAACGTTTCGCTCTCCAGGAGCTTTATCAAGCTATTACAAACAATACATGGAAACAGAGGGTATATAAAGGCTCAGAGTGAGGTGAATACTAGTGAGGTACCATTTCGATGTTCACTAGTGGTGGTAGTAGTAGTAGTAGTAGTAGTAGTGACAAAAGTAATACAATATGGTAGAGCAATTAATTCGTACATGAGTAAAAGGATATAAAAGCTATTACTTGGGTAACATAAAAATAGGTTGGACAAATATAAACTGGAATGAGGCAGCTTGTTTCAGTGTTCACTCTCTGTGCTTTGTGTAGTATAACAGGAGAGACTATGTGATGGCAGGGTTTACTGTTTTCAGGAGGATTCTTGCTAAGACTTCGGAGATGGTGAAGTTGCCGTTGTTTTGTTTAATTGTATTCGAAACAGCGATCACTGCTGATTCGAGGCACTTGCGTCTGCGGAAATTAGTTTCTTTGATCACTAATTGGGCGTCTCTGAATTTCATGAGATAAATTGGTGGAATTTCGGTGTTGTACACAGGCGTTGTTCAGGTTATCGTTCCTACATGCGTAAATGTGTTCATTGAGGCGGGTGTCGAGGTTTCTGGCTGTTTCACCTACGTAAATCTTGTCACAGCCTCCACAGGGTATAGTGTAAACTCCTGCATTGACTGGTTCGTGGTGCTTGGATTTTGTCCTGGTTAGATCCTTTATTGAAGTGCTAGAAGCGATGGCGACTCTGGTGTTAGCTTGTGAAAGTGCTTTTGAGACGTTCAGTGCAACCTGACTGTTGGAAGAATTATAACTTTGCTGGGAGTGGTGTTGATGCGTGGAGAATTTATGATCTGAAGAGCTCTTTTCTTGCAGTCTTTGATGAAAAAAGAAGGAAAATGTAACTCTGTGAATGTTTGGTGAATGTATGTACACTCCTCGTCAAGAAACTCAGGACTACAAATTCGGTATGCTCTTAGGAAAAACCCGATGATGATGCCTTTTTTGGTCTTGGTATCTTGACTGGAATAGAAGTGTGTGAGATCATTTTTATTGGGGGGTTTCCGAAAAACTTGAAATTTTGGGTTTGTTGTCTCTTTGTAAATGAGGACCGAGGAAAAAGGTAGCTTGTCTTGGATCTTCCTTGTAAACGGGACGCGGTTCAACTGCGTTGACCTTGCCTGAAGATCCCTACATCAAAACTTTTGGAGTTATTACGGGGACATCGTCCACATGACGAAACCCAAGTGACGCTTGAAGGGGGGGGATGTTGGCGAAGTGTTCGGATCTAGGTTTTCCATGTATAAGTTGGCTGGCGGCCTTATGGGGCCCCCCTTCCCTGCCGTAGGTTTGTTTGTAGGTTTTGTTATTGAAAGAAAAACAGTTAAAATTAACACAGGGGTAAATTAAAGTCAACAAAATCTCCGGGGGTAAGGAAGTTTAAGGTCCTGTTTGCTTTACGTCGTAGAACCTGTGGTTTTTTTGGGTATACTTTTGGAAGGGGAAAATACACCAAAACTGCTTATTTTCTTGTTACGGAGGGAGATTTTACGGATGGGTTGAGAAGGGTCCCCTGAGTTTTAAGATGAGGGGGGGTGTGGTCCCCAGAAGGCGGGAAAAGATTTGGCAAGAATCCGGCTAGTTTGTGTGGAGAGCCAATTCCTGACTTTTGGGTCTGGGGGAAATATTTGTTTAGGGGTCTTGGAAAACCATAATGTGTGCTGGTTTAGGGTTGCTTGGTAAGTTTCTTCCCTTCTCTAGTGCCTTTGAGTATTTGGAAGTTTCTTGGAAGTTTCTTCCCTTCTCTAGTGCCTTTGAGTATTTGTCTGGTTTTGTATAGAAAATCTTTGGTGAGCGTCTCCCACTGTTGAGTGCTGATGGGTTCATATGCTTGTTACCAAGCAACCCTAAACCAGCACACATGTATGGTTTCCCAAAGACCCATAAACACAATATTCCTCTCAGACCAATCACGTCAGGAATAGGCAGTGCCCACACAAATACCCGGAGTTCTTGCCAAACATTTTTCCCCTGCCTTCTGGGGCCCATCACCCCGCTCTTTTAAAAACACTCAGGTGCCCTTTCTAAAACCCCACCCGAAATTTTCCACCGTAACAAGAAACAAAGCAGTTTGGATGTGACTTCCCCTTCAAAAAGTACCTCCCAAAAAAAACCCATGGGGTTTCTACGACGTAAATCAATCGGACCTTAATTTTCCCTCTCCCCCCGGGAGTTTTTGTTGCTTAATTGAATCTGTGTTAATTTCAATTTTTTTTTTAATAAAAATCTACAAAAAAACCCTACGGCTGGGAAGGGGGTCCCCCATAAGTCCGTCCTACCAACTTATACTGGAACACCAACCCGAACACTTCCCAACATCACCCTTCAAGCGTCACTTGGTTACGTCGGGGGGGACATGTCCCGTAATAACTCCAAAACTTTTAAATGACGGGACTTCGAAAGGCCAACGCGTTGAACCGGGCGATCCAGTTTACACTGAAGAAAAGGTCCAATGACAAGCTACCTTTCCTCGCTCCTCTTCCAAAGAGACAACAACCAAGATTTAATTTTCGGAAACCCCCAAAAAAAATGATTCACCACTTCTATTCCAGTCAAAACCAAGACCAAAAGGCTCATCTCGGGTTTTTCCTAAGACTACCCAATTTGTAGTTATTTCTTGACGAGGAGGACATAATTCACCAAAAAATTCACAGAGTTACATTTTCCTTCTTTTTTTATCAAAGACGCAAGAAAAAAGGGTCTTCAGATCATAAATTTCTCCACGCTCAACACCACTCCCAGCAAAATTAAATCTTCCCACAGTCAGGTTGCACGAACGTCCAAAGCACTTTCACAAGCAACCCAGAGTCCCATCGCTTCTAGCACTTCAAAAAAGGATCTAACCCGGACAAAACCAAGCACCACGAACCGTCAATGCGGGTTTTTCACATACCCCGTGGGCTGTGACAAGATTTACGTAGGTGAAACAGCCGAAACCTGACACCCGCCTCAAAGAAAACCCTTTACGCATGTAGAAGTAACCGAACAAAGCCCGTGTAAACACCGAAATTCACCCTTTTCCCCATGAATTCAAGACGCCCCAAATTTGTGATCAAAGAAATAATTTCCCCAGACCAAGTGCCCGAAACAGCAGTGATCGCTGTTTCGAATACAATTAAACAAAACAAGGCAGTTAACCCTCTCCGAAAATCTTAGCAAGAATCCTCCTGAAAACAGTAAACCCTGCCTCACTAGTCTCTCCCGTTATAACAAAAAACAAAGCACAGAGAGTGAAACTGAAACAACTGCCTCATTCCGTTTTATTTGTCCAAACCCTTTTTTTTTTTTTACCCAATAAAACTTTTTTATCCTTTTATCATGTACGAATTTAAAGCTCTACCATATTGTATTATTTTTTCACTACTACTACTAACTACTCTACAAACCCCTAGTGAACACGAAATGGTACCTCACAGTATTCACCCCACTCTGACCTTTATATACCCCCTGTGTCCCCTGTAATGTTTTTTTAAACTTGATAAAGCTCTGGGGAGCGAAAAAGTTGCCCCAATAAATGTCACATTAGTTGCACTTGTGCCTTTTCTTTACATCATTTAACTTATAAGTCTAGGGTTTTGGGCCTCCCCAAACTTCAGAACCTTGCATTTATCTACATTTAACTGCATCTGCCCTTTTCTGACCAAGAATAGTTTGTTTAAATCCCCTTTAAGTTCATAACATCTACTTTTTTAATCAATTTTTCCTACCCATCTTTTTTGAAACGGCGAAATTTTCTATATCACTAGTAATTCCCTCATCAAGTCATTGATATAATTTTAAAACAACGGGGCCCCAAAACTGATCCCTGTGGACGCCACTTTTTACAGATCCCCCTGGATTTAACCCCATTTTGACACTCTTTGCTTCCTGTCTGGGGCCGACCGATCCACGAGAACACTTTTCCCCCCAATGCCATGAGCTGCCACTTTCTTTTTCCCGTCTAGGTCGGAACCCATCAAAACCTTACTAAAATCTAAGAAATAATAAAATTTTTTACTGGTCAACAGCCTCAAAACTTTACGAAGAAAGTTTAATTTGTTAGACAAGACCGGGCCCCTTGTGAATCCCGCTAGTATATTAAAAAGCTATGTTAGAATGGCTTCTTAAATTTCTAAATTGACTCTAGTAATTTGCCCACAATTGGGTCAGGCTTATTGGGGGGGTAATTTGCGGTAAGACTTGTCCCCCCTTTTTAAAAAAAGGAATTAATTAGGCCATCTTCCACATAACAGACACAACCCGTTTGAAGAGATAAATTAAAAATATTAGTTAATGGTTCACAGAGTTCCATATTGCATTCCTTAAGAACCCTTGAAAAAACCTCATCAGGACCCGGCGACTTATTTTGCTTCAGTCTGTCTATCTGCTTCACAACCATTTCACTAGTGACTGTGATGTTACATAATTTATCTTCTTCTAGCCCACTATAAAAATTAATTACTGGAATATTGTTAGCGTCTTCCTGTGTAAAAACTGAGAGAAAATAATTATTAAAAATCGAGCACATTTCATTCTCTTTCATTCTAGGGAGGGGGGACGACGACTACAAACCTCACTCAAGGAAAGGGATCTTGGAGTGTGTATGATACCGAGCACATCTCCGAGGCGCACATCAACCAAATAACTGTTGCAACATATGGGCGACTAGCAAACCTAAGATTAGCATTCCCGCATTTCAGTAAGAACTCGTTCCGAACCCTGTACACCGTATACGTCAGGCCCATAATGGAGTATGCAGCATATACTCTTACGGGGCATGTCCTACGAGGAGAGGTTAAGGGGATTCGGCCTGATGACACTGGAGGACAGGAGGGATAAGGGGGGACATGATAACAACATACAAAATACTGAGAAGGAATCGACAAGGTGGACAGAGGCAGGATGTTCCAGAGAGGTGACACAGCAACAAGGGATCACAATTGAAAGCTGAAGACTCAGATGAGTCACATGGATGTTAGGAAGTATTTCTTCAGTCATAGAGTTACCAGGAAGTGGAATAGTTTGGAAAGTGAGGTAATGGAGGCAGGTACCATACATAGCTTTAAGAAGAGGTATGATGAAGCTCATGGAGCAGGGAGAGAATAGACCTAGTGGCGACCAGTGAAGAGGAGGGGCCAGTACAATTAGGTGAATACACACACACACACACACACACACACACACACACACACACACACACACACACACACACACACACACACACACACACACACACATACACACACACACACATTTCTAATGCTTGTGTTTGTTATGTCGCGTGATATTTTCCATAACTTCCGGTCATGCAACAGAGCTTAAAAGGAAGTTGTTACGAAGACACAAGAAACACACCACATAAATTACAATTAAACAACTTTCTAATGAGCGAGGATATATTTTCTTAAAAAAATCTTTCTTTTCGAGTTACTGGCTTGTTTACATTAGCAAGGATTTGTTTGCTGTTTCATTAAACTCGTACTGCCTACCTGGAGTCTACCTGGAGGTTGTTCTGCCTGGAGTCTACCTGGAGGTTGTTCTAAACCTGGAGTCTACCTGGAGGTTGTTCTACCTGGAGTCTACCTGAAGGTTGTTCTACCTGGAGTCTACCTGGAGATTGTTCTACCTGGAGTCTACCTGGAGGTTGTTCTACCTGGAGTCTACCTGGAGGTTGTTCTACCTGGACTCTACCTGGAGGTTGTTCTACCTGGAGTCTACCTGGAGGTTCTACCTGGAGTCTACCTGCAAGTTGTTCTGCCTGGAGTCTACCTGGAGGTTGTTCTACCTGGAGTTTACCTGCAGGTTGTTCTACATGGAGTCTACCTGGAGGTTCTACCTGGAGTCTACCTGCAGGGTGTTCTACCTCGAGTCTACCTGGAGGTTTTACCTGGAGTCTACCTGCAAGTTGTTCTGCCTGGAGTCTACCTGGAGGTTGTTCTACCTGGAGTCTACCTGCAGGTTGTTCTACCTGGAGTCTACCTGGAGTCTACCTGGAGGTTGTTCTACCTGGAGTCTACCTGGAGGTTGTTCTACCTGGACTCTACCTGGAGGTTGTTCTACCTGGAGTCTACCTGGAGGTTCTACCTGGAGTCTACCTGCAAGTTGTTCTGCCTGGAGTCTACCTGGAGGTTGTTCTACCTGGAGTCTACCTGCAGGTTGTTCTACATGGAGTCTACCTAGAGAGTGTTCTACCTGGAGGTTGTTCTACCTGGAGTCTACCTGGAGGTTGTTCTGCCTGGAGTCTACCTGGAGGTTGTTCTACCTGGAGTCTACCTGCAGGTTGTTCTACCTGGAGTCTACCTGGAGGTTGTTCTACCTGGAGTCTACCTGGAGGTTGTTCTACCTGGAGTCTACCTGGAGGTTGTCCTACCTGGAGTCTACCTGGAGGTTGTTCTACCTGGAATCTACCTGGAGGTTGTTCTACCTGGAGTCTACCTGGAGGTTCTACCTGGAGTCTACCTGCAAGTTGTTCTGCCTGGAGTCTACCTGGAGGTTGTTCTACCTGGAGTCTACCTGCAGGTTGTTCTACATGGAGTCTAAATGGAGGTTCTACCTGGAGTCTACCTGCAGGGTGTTCTACCTCGAGTCTACCTGGAGAGTGTTCTACCTGGACGTTGTTCTGCCTGGGGTCTACCTGGAGGTTGTTCTACCTGGAGTCTACCTGCATGTTGTTCTACATGGAGTCTACCTGGAGGTTCTACCTGGAGTCTACCTGCAGGTTGTTATACCTCGAGTCTACCTAGAGAGTGTTCTACCTGCAGGTTGTTCTACCTGGAGTCTGCCTGGAGGATGTTCTACCTGGAGTCTACCTGGAGATTGTTCTACCTGGAGGATGTTCTACCTGGAGTCTACCTGGAGGTTCTACCTTAGTCTACCTCGAGGTTGTTCTACCTGGAGTCTACCTGGAGACTGTTCTACCTGGAGTCTACCTGGAGATTGTTCTACCTGGAGGTTGTTCTACCTGGAGTCTACCTGGAGGTTGTTTTACCTGGAGTCTACCTGGAGGTTGTTCTACCTGGGGTCTACCTGGAGGTTGTTCTACATGGAGTCTACCTGGAGGTTGTTCTACTTGGAGTCTACCTGCAGGTTGTTTTACCTGGAGTCTACCTGGAGGTTGTTCTACCTGGAGTCTACCTGGAGGTTGTTTTACCTGGAGTCTACCTGCAGGTTGTTCTACCTGGAGTCTACCTACAGGTTGTTCTACCTGGAGTCTACCGGGAGGATGTTCTACTTTGAGTCTACCTGCAGGTTGTTTTACCTGGAGTCTACCTGGAGGTTTTTCTACCTGGACTCTACCTGGAGGTTGTTCTACCTGGAGTCTACCTTAAGGTTGTTCTACCTGGAGTCTACTGGAGGATGTTCTACCTGGAGTCTACATGGAGGTTGTTCTACCTGGAGTCTACCTGGAGGTTGTTCTACCTGGAGTCTATCTGGAGGTTGTTCTACCTGGAGTCTACCTGGAGGTTCTACCTGGAGTCTACCTGGAGGTTGTTCTACCTGGAGTCTACCTGGAGGTTTTTCTACCTGGACTCTACCTGGAGGTTGTTCTACCTGGAGTCTACCTTAAGGTTGTTCTACCCGGAGTCTACCTTAAGGTTGTTCTACCTGGAGTTTTTTTTTTACCTGGAGTCTACCTGGAGGTCGTTCTACCTGGAGTCTACCTGGAGGTTCTACCTGGAGTCTACCTGGAGGTTGTTCTACCTGGAGTCTACCTGGAGGTTCTACCTGGAGTCTACCTGGAGGGTGTTCTACCTGGAGTCTACCTGGAGGTTGTTCTACCTGGAATCTACCTGGAGGTTGTCCTACATGGAGTCTACCTGGAGGTTGTTCTACCTTCAGTCTACCCGGAGGTTGTTGTGCCTTCAGTCTACCTGGAGGCTATTCTACCTGGAGTGTGTATTACGTGATCCTAACTTGCAGTTTTTATTAGTTTCTGTATCTCATTAAGTGAGTATGTAAATTAACCCAAACTAACGTAACTTAACCTTATCAGGCTCTAATCTAAGCTCGCTAACGTTTTCTAACATAACCTAACCTAACCTTGTCAGGCTTAAGTTAATCTAAGCACACATAAGGGTCCCTAACATAACCTAATCTAACCTTGTCAAGCTTAAGCTAATCTAAGTTCACCTAACGTTCCCTAACATAACCTAACCTAACCTTGTCAGGCTTAAGCTAATAAGCTCATCTAAGGGTCCCTAACCTAACCTAACCTGACCTGACCTATCCTAACTCCTTACATGAAATTCTTATTTACCAGACTAATGCAGCTTTTCTGGGTGTGAGCGTATGGAGGTACATTCGCATATTTCAAAGTTAATATGATTCGTACACATCGTAAGAAATTATAACAGATTAATGCCCAACATTGCGCAGCAAATTAAAGAAAAATGACACCTAATTTGTGTGAAGTCATTTTAAGAACGAAAATTACAGAACATAAAATGCTAAATTAGAAGGTGTCCCACAAACATTTTCAGATCATCTCCATTTACGAGGCTTTACGAGATGCCATAAAGACGCAAACCTTGGGAAGGAGGAATGTTACTAGTGGGTCGCTCTCCTGTGAGGGTGTTTTCCATGGGGGGAAGAGGGTTAACAAGGCAGATGGGGACGCTGAAGTCTGCCAGGGTGCCAAAGTGGTGGTACTGCCGTCTACCAGGGTGCCAAAGTGGTGGTGCTGGAGTCTACAGGGAGCCTAAATGGTGGTGCTGCCGTCTACCAGAGTGCCTAAGTGATGGTGCTGCCGTCTACCAGAGTGCCTAAGTGATGGTGCTGCCGTCTATCAGTTCGCCTAAGTGGCGGTGCTGCTCTTTTTTTTTATTATCAAGAAACAGGTCAAATGTTTCCTGACGTGGACTTTAATCTGATGATCCGTAGAGTGGTGAAGCATCCGCTGGCCTGCCTGAGCTAGGTTTTCAAGCTATTTAAAAAAAACAAAGGATCACAACATCTATTTATACCTTTTGGCCCCTCCTTTCAACGCTTATCGATAGGTTTTACTGAGTTCTGGCCTCCAAGCCCAGGTCAGACTCATTCATGAAACTGTCCATAGGTGCACCATGTAGGATTGATATCAGAGCGTGTTTATTCTTCCTGTGTTAAAGAAGCAGTTACTCTCTAACTGCTTCTTTAACACAGTTAAGGTACGAAAAGATGTCTTCTTGGAGGGGCCAGGCCGAGGTTTGCAGACGGTAACTCGACACCGCCACCAGCCTTGAAACACTGCACCCAGTTCCTCACTGAACGTTCACACACACACCAACATTCTCCACGATTTCTTTCGTCTGGTGCCCAGCTTTGTGAAGCCCTATGATTTGTGCTATAGTTTCAGGTGTTAAAAACTTCCTTTTACCCATAATCAAAGATGTATAGCCCCAAAACCAAAGGGAACACTTCACAAAAGACCGTGACATCATGCTAACGGCTGCTACCGAGCAGAATGCTCTAACGAAAAAAGACCCCAATGTATGGTACCCCTTTGATTTTGATCACAGATTTATGCCGGGGCGCTCACCCGGCATAATACCATGATAAGCACTGTAGGTGTCAGATGATGCATATCTGAGAGGAAGGAAAAACACCAGACATGGAATATACCGAACATATCGCCAGAGGCGCATATAAAACGGCAGCACTTGCAAAGCTAACAAGTCTCAGAATTGCCTTTAGATTACCCAACAAGAGATCTTTCAGAAAACTGTACTGGTCATATGTTAAGGATATTGTAAACAATGCAGCGCCAGCATGGAATCCACACCTGAGACGCGTGATCAGAAGCTAACAAAGGTTCAGACACTGGCATCAAGATTGCTTCCTTGGAATTGAACGAGCCGAGTGGGGGGAAAAGTTCAAGTGTCACTGAATATAACCACATCAGAAAAGGAAACGATCAGGGGAGACATGTTAACGACATTCAGGACACTCAGATAATTGGATAGAGTGGATGGCGCCCAGACTGTTTGAAATGAGAGAGGGAGGTAGGAAAGGGTATAAATAGAAGCCAAAATCGTAGATGAGTCAAATGGATCTTACAATCTTGGGTGAGTGAACAACTGAAATATGTTGGATAAACCCAAAGGCCAACCTGCCAATTTTTAATCTAAGAGATAGGCCAGGAGCTGAGTCTGGACCCCTGATATATAACAAGATAAGTACGCATATTGCAACTCTCGCATATTTCACCTTTTCATACCTTCCCTTGCTAACCTCTCTCATTCTATATCTTTTCCGCTTCCTGTCCTCCTCTTCTTTTCTCCTTTGATTCTCCGTCTTCCACCCTATTCGTCACTTCTCTTTCCCTTCTCCTCTCCTTCAATTCCCTTCCCTTTCCCACACCTCACTCATCCCTCTTCTTCCTCTCTAATCATCTAATCACCTATCCCTCATCTCCCTCACTTCTCAGTCTTTCCTCTCTCCCGTTCCTCTCTCTCTCTCTCTCTCTCTCTCTCTCTCTCTCTCTTTCACTCTTTCTATCCTTCTACTTACTCCTTCCTCATCTCCTTTCCTCCCATCCCTAACTTTATCCTTCAAAACTCTCTTTGATGACTTTTTCATTTTCTCTCTCTCTCATCTCTCCTTCTCTTCCCTTCCCTTCTCCCTTTCCTTCCCCCTCACATTTACCTCTCCCTCACCTCTCATCCTTCACCCCTCTCTCTTCCTGTAAATCTGGACCATCTCTCCATGCAGATCGCTCGACCATACAAATTGCATTTCGCAAATCTGATTGGCAGTGCGTGTGGGTCTGGCCCCAGACAAGCCAGCCCGCGGGGCCGCCGCCCCAGCCTCACCACCTTCCTGTTAGTTCGTTTGGTTTTAGGCCTATCAGGTGTACGAGAGACATTAAGGCTGCAATTTACCTGTCATTGTGTATACCAAGAGAGATACACCTCAAGGTGTACATACGTTGTGTCTCCTTCCATATTTTCATAAACTAATGTCGTAGTTTCTTTTCCGAAGATACTTTGGAAATATTTGTTGACGGTTTCAAGGAATCATCGCCCCCGGCGCTCGGGACTAGGTCATCACGGGAACAGGTCACACTCGGGACCAGGTCACCCTCGGGACCAGGTCACCCTCGGGACCAGGTCACCCTCGGGACCAGGTCGATCATCGCTGAACTCAGGCATCTAAAATTAAAATTAAATATAAATTTGAAGGTAAAAGTTTGATTTACTGGTGTGAATGAGAAAAGGAAATAAACAAACTTTGCTGTGTGAGTGACAGATGGTTACAGAGAGAACAGGAATTTTTCAAACACTGACGGTAGTAAATGGATTCAAATTAAGGCTACCGGAGGCTGTTAAAAAATAAATAAAAAATAAAATAAAAGGGGTAGAGACCTGTATTTTGTATATTTTGCCAAGAGGTGATCCCATGACAACTCTTTCAGTCCTAGCATGAAGATTGCCACCCATTAAACCTGGTGTTAAAAAGCTCGTTTTTTTAAAGTTCAGTTCGACTGGGCTTCCTAGAATAAATCTTTTTTTTATAGAAAAGTCCGTTTCTTTATTTTTCATATTTTTTTTTTACTTATTATATTTTTTTACAATAGATTACTGACTTTTTAGTTATATATATATATATATATATATATATATATATATATATATATATATAATATATATATATATATATATATATATATATATATATATATAAATATAATATATATATGTCGTGCCGAATGGGTAAAACTTGTGATTTTGATGGCTTAAACAGCAACGCTCTTCTTGCTGAATAAGGCAAGCGAAAAATTGTGTGTGCAATAATTTCGCAAAAATCATTCTGAACCTAACAAAAAAAAATTATATTTCATTGTGTTTGTTATTATTAAATTATTATAAACTTATCTAAAATATATTTAGTTGGATTAGGCTAAATTAAATTGCGCTTGTTATAAGAACATAAGAAAGAAGGAACACTGCAACAGGTCTACTGACCCATGCGGAGCAGGCCCATGTCCCTTCCCCCGGATTAGACCAATGATCCACCCCCCATGATTAGCCCAATGACCCACCCAGTCTGGTCACCTTCACTCAAGGAAGGAGCACGGCACCACACCCAGCAGCACAAGCTAGTCAGGTCCAACTCACACCCACCCACACCCACTCATGTATTTATCTAACCTAATTTTAAAACTACACAACGTTTTAGCCTGAATAACTGTACTCGGGAGTTTGTTCCACTCATCCACAACTCTACTACCAAACCAGTGCTTTCCTATATCCTTCCTGAATCTGAATTTTTCCAACTTGAAACCATTGCTGCGAGTCCTGTCTTGGCTGGAAATTTTCAGCACGCTATTTACATCTCCTTTATTTATTCCTGTTTTCAATATAAAGTTAGGTAAGTTTTCTAAGGTTCTTTTGGTACAAAATAATTAATTTTTACATTAATATAAATGAAAAAATATATCTTTAAACGTATAAGCGAAAATTCTAGAAAGTACTTAATTTTTAAGTGAGTTCTTACTAACTGACCAATTTCACCTATGCCGTATGACATATATATATATATAATATAATATATATATATATATATATATTATATATATATATATATATATATATTATATATATATATATATATATTAAGGTAGTAGGTTGGTAGACAGCAACCACCCAGGGAAGTACTACCGTCCTGCCAGATGACTGTGAAACAGAAACCTGTAACTGTTTTACATGATGGTAGGATTGCTGGTTTTCTTTTTCTGTCTCATAAACACGCTAAGATAACAGGGATATCTTGCTACTCCTACTTACACTTTGGTCACACTTCACAGACACGCACATGCATATATATATATACATACATCTAGTTTTTCTCCTTTTTCTAATAGCTCTTGTTCTTTTTTATTTCTTTCTATTGTCCATGGGGAAGTGGAAAAGAATCTTTCCTCCGTAAGCCATGCGTGTCGTATGAGGCGACTAAAATGCCGGGAGCAATGGGCTAGTAACCCCTTCTCCTGTATACATTTACTAAAAAAGAGAAGAAGAAAAACTTTATAAAACTGGGTTGCTTAAATGTGCGTGGATGTAGTGCGGATGACAAGAAACAGATGATTGCTGATGTTATGAATGAAAAGAAGTTGGATGTCCTGGCCCTAAGCGAAACAAAGCTGAAGGGGTAGGAGAGTTTCAGTGGGGGGAAATAAATGGATTAAATCTGGAGTATCTGAGAGAGTTAGAGCAAAGGAAGGGGTAGCAGTAATGTTAAATGATCAGTTATGGAAGGAGAAAAGAGAATATGAATGTGTAAATTCAAGAATTATGTGGATTAAAGTAAAGGTTGGATGCGAGAAGTGGGTCATAATAAGCGTGTATGCACCTGGAGAAGAGAGAAATGCAGAGGAGAGAGAGAGATTTTGGAGATGTTAAGTGAATGTATAGGAGCCTTTGAACCAAATGAGAGAGTAATTGTGTAGGGGACCTGAATGCTAAAGTAGGAGAAACCTTTAGAGAGGGTGTGGTAGGTAAGTTTGGGGTGCCAGGTGTAAATGATAATGGGAGCCCTTTGATTGAACTTTGTATAGAAAGGGGTTTAGTTATAGGTAATACATATTTTAAGAAAAAGAGGATAAATAAGTATACACGATATGATGTAGGGCGAAATGACAGTAGTTGTTGGATTATGTATTGGTAGATAAAAGACTGTTGAGTAGACTTCAGGATGTACATGTTTATAGAGGGGCCACAGATATATCAGATCACTTTCTAGTTGTAGCTACACTGAGAGTAAAAGGTAGATGGGATACAAGGAGAATAGAAGCATCAGGGAAGAGAGAGGTGAAGGTTTATAAACTAAAAGAGGAGGCAGTTAGGGTAAGATATAAACAGCTATTGGAGGATAGATGGGCTAATGAGAGCATAGCAATGGGGTCGAAGAGGTATGGGCTAGGTTTAAAAATGTAGTGTTAGAGTGTTCAGCAGAAGTTTGTGGTTACAGGAAAGTGGGTGCAGGAGGGAAGAGGAGCGATTGGTGGAATGATGATGTAAAGAGAGTAGTAAGGGAGAAAAAGTTAGCATATGAGAAGTTTTTACAAAGTAGAAGTGATGCAAGGAGGGAAGAGTATATGGAGAAAAAGAGAGAAGTTAAGAGAGTGGTGAAGCAATGTAAAAAGAGAGCAAATGAGAGAGTGGGTGAGATGTTATCACAAATTTTGTTGAAAATAAGAAAAAGTTTTGGAGTGAGATTAACAAGTTAAGAAAGCCTAGAGAACAAATGGATTTGTCAGTTAAAAATAGGAGAGGAGAGTTATTAAATGGAGAGTTAGAGGTATTGGGAAGATGGAGGGAATATTTTGAGGAATTGTTAAATGTTGATGAAGATAGGGAAGCTGTGATTTCGTGTATAGGGCAAGGAGGAATAACATCTTGTAGGAGTGAGGAAGAGCCAGTTGTGAGTGTGGGGGAAGTTCGTGAGGCAGTAGGTAAAATGAAAGGGGTAAGGCAGCCGGGATTGATGGGATAAAGATAGAAATGTTAAAAGCAGGTGGGGATATAGTTTTGGAGTGGTTGGTGCAATTATTTAATAAATGTATGGAAGAGGGTAAGGTACCTAGGGATTGGCAGAGAGCATGCATAGTTCCTTTGTATAAAGGCAAAGGGGATAAAAGAGAGTGCAAAAATTATAGGGGGATAAGTCTGTTGAGTGTACCTGGTAAGGTGTATGGTAGAGTTATAATTGAAAGAATTAAGAGTAAGACGGAGAATAGGATAGCAGATGAACAAGGAGGCTTTAGGAAAGGTAGGGGGTGTGTGGACCAGGTGTTTACAGTGAAACATATAAGTGAACAGTATTTAGATAAGGCTAAAGAGGTCTTTGTGGCATTTATGGATTTGGAAAAGGCGTATGACAGGGTGGATAGGGGGGCAATGTGGCAGATGTTGCAAGTGTATGGTGTAGGAGGTAGGTTACTGAAAGCAGTGAAGAGTTTTTACGAGGATAGTGAGGCTCAAGTTAGAGTATGTAGGAAAGAGGGAAATTTTTTCCCAGTAAAGGTAGGCCTTAGACAAGGATGTGTGATGTCACCGTGGTTGTTTAATATATTTATAGATGGGGTTGTAAGAGAAGTAAATGCGAGGGTCTTGGCAAGAGGCGTGGAGTCAAAAGATAAAGAATCACACACAAAATGGGAGTTGTCACAGCTGCTCTTTGCTGATGACACTGTGCTCTTGGGAGATTCTGAAGAGAAGTTGCAGAGATTGGTGGATGAATTTGGTAGGGTGTGCAAAAGAAGAAAATTAAAGGTGAATACAGGAAAGAGTAAGGTTATGAGGATAACAAAAAGATTAGGTGATGAAAGATTGAATATCAGATTGGAGGGAGAGAGTATGGAGGAGGTGAACGTATTCAGATATTTGGGAGTGGACGTGTCAGCGGATGGGTCTATGAAAGATGAGGTGAATCATAGAATTGATGAGGGAAAAAAGAGTGAGTGGTGCACTTAGGAGTCTGTGGAGACAAAGAACTTGTCCTTGGAGGCAAAGAGGGGAATGTATGAGAGTATAGTTTTACCAACGCTCTTATATGGGTGTGAAGCGTGGTGATGAATGTTGCAGCGAGGAGAAGGCTGGAGGCAGTGGAGATGTCATGTCTGAGGGCAATGTGTGGTGTGAATATAATGCAGAGAATTCGTAGTTTGGAAGTTAGGAGGAGGTGCGGGATTACCAAAACTGTTGTCCAGAGGGCTGAGGAAGGGTTGTTGAGGTGGTTCGGACATGTAGAGAGAATGGAGCGAAACAGAATGACTTCAAGAGTGTATCAGTCTGTAGTGGAAGGAAGGCGGGGTAGGGGTCGGCCTAGGAAGGGTTGGAGGGAGGGGTAAAGGAGGTTTTGTGTGCGAGGGGCTTGGACTTCCAGCAGGCATGCGTGAGCGTGTTTGATAGGAGTGAATGGAGACAAATGGTTTTTAATACTTGACGTGCTGTTGGAGTGTGAGCAAAGTAACATTTATGAAGGGATTCAGGGAAACCGGCAGGCCGGACTTGAGTCCTGGAGATGGGAAGTACAGTGCCTGCACTCTGAAGGAGGGGTGTTAATGTTGCAGTTTAAAAACTGTAGTGTAAAGCACCCTTCTGGCAAGACAGTGATGGAGTGAATGATGGTTGAAAGTTTTTCTTTTTCGGGCCACCCTGCCTTGGTGGGAATCGGCCAGTGTGATAATAAAAAAAAATAAATATATATATATATATATATATATATATAATATATATATATAATATATAATATATATATAGTCAGAATTATACTTGATAAAAACAAGTTAACTGTTAGCTAATGATGTGTTCAAGACATCAGTCTTGATGGTAGGCTGAGGGACTGATTACCTCGAACTCCTCATCCTTCACCTTTCTCTGCATTGGACTGAAAAAGCCACTGGTTGACGGAACGTTTCCAGAATTAAGATATCCAAATGTTGCACAAGTGTCTCATTTATCAACTTGTCGGTTTTTCTAAACCAGTAATTGAGTAAGACAGAGCTGGAGACTGGAAGGAGCTTGGCCACACAAAATAAAACCAGGGAAATGAACAGTAACGCAGACACTACTGTCAAAAATTAAGTTCATAAACTGAAAGACTCGGAAAACAATTGAAAAATTGTAATGTCATGGCTAAAGAAAACGTAATCAGGTAATGAGCGTTTTGAAGAGTAAGCGAGTCATACAGTAAGTGTACCCGGTACAACTAGTGTTGCCAGGGAGCTTTACAAGCTCACCTTCACCACCATTCAAGTTAAGTGTACCCGGTACAACTAGTGTTGCCAGGGAGCTTCACAAGCTCACCTTCCCCACCATTCAAGTTCAAGGGAAGTGCAACCTCGTGATCTAATTGCTCTATTGAATCCATTAATTTATGTCCTTTGAAAGAGAAAATAGACAGTTTTGTGCACAAAATTACCGAAGCAATACATTCCTTTAATGATTTATATGAATTTGAGTTATGTTGCGCCGTATTAATGTTTACAGTAACAGCATAAATATTTTTTTTAAATTACTGTATTTTTGACCAACCTAAAAAACATTAACAAACGATTAAGAGCTCGGGATTGTTTCGCGGGCTTGATCCGGGTAGCACCCCGGGTAGTACCCCGGGTAGCACCCCGGATAGAGCCCCAGATAGCTACATGCGACAACACTGCATTAATTAACCCCTAAAATACTTGTTTTTATTATAATAATTTTAATTGCAAAGGCCAATTTAAGCACATTATCTGTAATACCTCATGAAAATCAATCTGCTTGTTTAATTCGAAAATTACGAGGCAAATATATACAACTTTCTTGAAATAGTTTTGCCAACACCAGTATTTTCCCTATTCCTTCAAAATATTGCAAGTTGTTAGCTACAGGTAGACACAGCAACAAGTTGGTGTTCTTCTGCTATGGCATTCAAGAATCTTATAATACGTCGTTAAAATTATCATTAAAGAACGAGGGACCAAGCACTTCCCCTGTACACAAATAACCCGCACATAGAAGAGAGGAGCTTACGACGACGTTTCGGTCCGACTTGGACCATTTACAAAGTCACACTAACCAGAATTGGAGCAGGACGGCTATATATAGGCAGGAAGAGGTAGTGGTGGTAGTAGTAGAAGCAGCAGCAGCAGTAGTAGTAGTAGTAGTAGTAGTAGTAGTAGTGGTAGTAGTAGTAGTAGTAGTAGTAGTAGTAGTAGTAGTAGTAGTAGTGGTGGTGGTAGTGGTAGTAGTGGGGAATTAAGGAGGAGGAGCCAGTCAAATACAAAGAAAGGGGAGCACTGCAAGGCAGTTAGGTGCCCACAGAGGGAGAGTAAGTGCACAGAGGTGGGGGAAAGGGGAAGTGATGAAATAAATAAGGAACAGAATCACGAGACAGAAGAAAGACAACCCAGAGGAGAAAAAAAAGAAGGGAAGGGGAAGAGGGAGAAGAAGAAAAAAAAATGAGGAATCAGATTAAGTCACGGTGTTCTGAAGTTTGGAGCATTTTACAATGTAGTGGGAGAGGAAGGCATCTACAGAGACGAAGCCACGACTAAGATTCATACAATTAAAGTTGTGTATTAGAGAGGATTCAGCTAGACTCACGAAATCGTAATGACACGATTGCAAACAAACCATACCACGGGCGGGATTTGAACCCGCGGCCAGAGAGTCTCAAAACCAGCTAGCCACTGTGGCTAGCTGGTCCAGTGGCTAACGCGACGGTCTGGAGTTTTGAGACTCTCTGACCGCGGGTTCAAATCCCGCCCGTTTTATGGTTTATTCAACTAGACGGCGACTGTTAGAGTTGGAAGTAGGGAAGTCAGTTATAGCGGAAGACCATTATTATTTTCCATTATTTTCCATTGCTTCTTTCCACCGTTTTTGCACTCTTCTTTAATTATAATGCAACATATTGTTCCTTTTTTCAAGTATATTACTTTTTTCTTCTAATGTTGGTATACTCATTTCTAGCTTGTTTGTACATCTGGCCAATTTTTGGGTAGGAGCACTTTCTGTACTAGTTCCAAGATTATTCATTCTTTCTGACGGCTTTCTAGCAGCCTAAAGGTATTGTACCAAACGAACTTCAAAGCAGCCGAAAGGCTTTCAATCTAACCTTTCCAACAACCGAAAACTTTCAATCCAACCTTTCCAGCAGCCTAAAGGCTTTCAGTCTAACCTTTCCAGCAACTGTTGTTGAATAATTCGATAGTTTTTGCGTATGTACCACAACAGAATCCGTACTCGAACTGCACAGGCGAAGATTAAAGCACCTTTGTTTTGCCACCGAAAGAAAAAAATTCTACATGTAAGATCCGACGATCAGAAGTTTTCCCATCAGAGTTGTTGTTTGTTGGTCTTGGCGTTGCTCCGGGTGTGTGTAAGACAGCGTCTGGGATATACTCTGACGTCTGTGTCTTTGTTGTCTGGAACTGATATTTCCTGTGTGTTTTCCCTATGGTTTTGTTAGGTATGTGGTTGTGGCATAATGTGTGAGGTACTGGTGTATGATTTTGTGGCACTAGACTAGATATATTCTTCTGTTTCAAAAAGTGTATAATGGTATGTGAAGCTATGGTATACCGGTTACAATGTAATGTGCTAGAAAGGGTATCGTACTAGGTACCGTTTAGTATTTAAAACCCGAGAATCGTGTGGTATTTCATATTAGGTATCGCAGAGTGTTGTATATTGGATACTATCTTGTGTTTTAAACTGAATAAAGTGTAATGATAATAGGTTGAGTATTCCTCTGGTCACTAGTGACTGATACCTGGGGAAGCAGTAGTCAGGTTTAAGAAGTGACTTATTTATCGCTTCAACTGACACAACTGCTGATTTAAGAAATAAACATATATAACTTGGGTGGTTTGGTGAATGCCGGATCTCTTCAAGGGAGAGTGATTCAACACCACTGAATGGCTCTTCATCCAGGAAATTAAAGCTGTCTACTCTTTCCTTGGATTAAACTGCATTACCTATCATTCTAAGGTTCTGGATGAACGCCCTACATAGGTTTAACCGTTGCCCATGATTTTAATAATAATAATAATAATAATAACAATAATAATAATAATAATAATAATAATAATAATAATAATAATAATAATAATAATAATAATAATAATAATAATAATAATATGTGTAACTAATGAGTAATAAACGCTTGTCAGTGCTCTAATACCCACATGGAGACAGAAATACAGAAGACTAATTGATCTGTATATTTCGATCCCCTTCTGGGATCCTCTTCAGCAGATGATAATAATAATATATTTACTGCGTAATTGTACTATACTCAGGCTTGTTGTTGGCTTCAGGATGTTTGTGTATAAAGTGTCTGTCAGACGGGGTTCAGTGGGGGGATAAGTCTTATTGATAAGCATTCTCGCCTCCCACACCAAACCTGAGCACCATGGGAGGACGACACAAGGCGGTACCTTGATTAACGAAAATAGGAGAGAGTTGGCAAGAGTGTAAATTGTGTAAACTTTGCGATGACGCCCATCACCACTCAACCCTCCTCGGCCACCTGGGATTTATAAACTCTCAAAGGCCTGAAAGTTCTTAGCACAATTCGATGCTAGACACAAGAGCACGTACGTGCCCATTCACACGAACACAAGAACGAACACACACACACACACACACACACGCATGCGCATACAACAGGCCTAGTGTCTAATCGACATGTGCCTAGGACAAAATGGTAACTAACACACACACACACACACACACACAAACACACACACAGAATTCAGTCGGATGAGGATAAGGCAGGACTATAGAGAGATCTGTACAGGCTGCAGGCCTGGTCTAGCAACAGGCTCCTGGAATTCAACCCCACAAAGTGCAAAGTCATGAAGATCAGGGAAAGGCAAAGAAGACCGCAGACAGACTACAGTCTAGGGGGCCAACGACTATAAACCTCACTCAAGAACAAGGATCTTGAAGTGTGTATAATACCGAACACATCTGAGGCGCACATCAATCAAATAACTGCTGAAGCATATGGGCGACTAGCGAACCTAAGAATAGCATTCCGACATCTCAGTAAGGAGTTTACCTGGAGTTTACCTGGAGAGAGTTCCGGGGGTCAACGCCCCCGCGGCCCGGTCTGTGACCAGGCCTCCTGGTGGATCAGAGCCTGATCAACCAGGCTGTTGCTGCTGGCTGCACGCAAACCAACGTACGAGCCACAGCCCGGCTGATCCGGAACTGACTTTAGGTGCTTGTCCAGTGCCAGCTTGAAGACTGCCAGGGGTCTGTTGGTAATCCCCCTTATGTGTGCTGGGAGGCAGTTGAACAGTCTCGGGCCCCTGACACTTATTGTATGGTCTCTTAACGTGCTAGTGACACCCCTGCTTTTCATCGTTCCGAATCCTGTACACTGTTTACATTAGGCCCATATTGAAGTAAGCAGCTCCAGTTTGGAATCCCTTACCTGGCAAAGCACATCAGGAAACTAGAGAAAGTGCAAAGCATTGCAACGAGACTAGTCCCGGAGCTAAGGGGCATGTCCTACTAGGAAAGGTTAAGAGAATACAACCTGACGATACTGGAGGACAGGAGGGATAGGGGGGAACATATAACGACATATAAAATACTGAGAGGAATCGACAAGGTGGACAAAGACAGGATGTTCCAGAGATGTGACACAGCAACAGGGGGGTTACAATTGGAAGTTGAAGAATCAGATGAGTTACAGGGATGTTAAGAAATATTTCTTCAGCCATACAGTTGTCAAGAAGTGGAATAGTCCGGAAAGTGAGGTAGTGGATGCAGGTTCCATACATAGCTTTAAGAAGAGGTATGAAAAAACTCATGGAGCAGGGAGAGAGTGGACCTAGTGGCGACCAGTGAAGAAGCGGGGCCAGGAGCTATGAATCGACCCATGCAGCCACAATTAGGTGAATACACACACACACACACACACACACACACACACACACACACACACACCGCACACACACACACACTACACACACACACACCACACCACACACACACACACACCACCAACCCAACTGAACACTCTAAACCAAAACCCACAACTGTTCCCTCTGCCCCCAACCCCCACATCACAAACTTTATCCCTACAGCTCCCCCATATGGGTACTCTGACCCCACCCCCTCATCACAACCCCTCATAGGCCCCTCTCAAGGCACCCACTCCCATAACCCCAATATTCTCCCAGGAACACAGTGGCAGAAAAGAAACTGAAGGTTTGGTACACGAACGCGGACGGAATAACGAATAAATATGAGGAGTGACACGAAAGAATAAATGAGAAATCCCCTGACATCATAGCAGTCACGGAAACGAAGCTCACTGAGACAATAACAGATGCAATCTTCTCACTGGGATATCAGATCCTGAGGAAAGATAGAAGGAGTAGAAGGGAAGGAGGGGTTGCACTGCTCATAAAAAAACCAATGGCGATTTGAGGAAATGGAAGGCACGGACGAGATTGGTGAAAGGGACTGTACAGTAGGTACAATTCAGTCTGGGGAACATAAAGTAGTCATTGGAGTGATGTATAACCCACCACAGAACTGCAGGTCAAGAGAGGAATATGAAGAGAACAAAAAAGCGATAGTGGACACACTGGCTGAGGTGGCAAGAAGAGCTCACTCGAGCAGAGCAAAGTTACTGGTTATGGGCGATTTCAACCACAGGGAGATTGACTGGGAAAACCTGGAGCCACATGGGGGTCCCGAAACATGGAGAGCCAAGATGATGGATGTGGTATTGGAAAACCTCTTGCAATAACATGTTAGGGACACTACCAGAGAGAGAGGGGAGAATGAACCAGCAAGACTGGACCTTGTGTTCACCCTGAACCGGTCAGACATTGAGGACATCACTTATGAGAGGCCCCTTGGAGTTAGTGATCACGTGGTTCTGAGTTTTTGAATATATTGTAGAGTTACAAGTGAGAGGGTAACAGGAATTGGATGGGAAAAGCCAAACTATAAAAGGGGGGACTACACAGGTATGAGGAACTTCCTCCAGGAGGTTTCAGTGGGACAGAGAACTGGTAGGATCGTCAGTAAACGAGATGATGGAATATGTAACAACAAAATGCAAGGAGGCAGAGGGAAGGTTTGTTCCCAAGGGCAACAGAAATAATGGGAAGACCAAAGCGAGTCCTTGGTTTACCCGAAGGACAAAACTAAGTGTACTAGACAATGGAAAAGGTACATGAGGCAAAGGACCCAGGAAAATAAAGAGATAGTCGAGGAGCCAGAAACGAGTATGCACATATAAAGGAGGGAGCCCCAGCGACAGTATGAAAACGACATAGCATCAAAAGTCAAGTCTGACCCGAAACTGCTGTATAGCCACATTAGGAAGAAGACAACAGTCAAAGACCAGGTGATCAGGCTGAGGACAGAAGGTGGGGAACTCACAAGTAACGATCAAGAGGTATGGGAGGAGCTCAACATGAGATTTAAGGAAGTATTTACAGTGGAGAAAGGAAGGCCTCTGCAAGGACAGAACAGAGGGGGACACCAACAGTTATTATACCAACAAGTGCTGGATGACATACATACACCTGAGGAGGAGGAAGTGAAGAAGCTGCTAAAGGACCTTGATACCTCAAAGGCAATGGGACCGGACAACATCTCCCCGTGGGTCCTTAGAGAGGGAGCAGAAATGCTGTGTGTCCCACTAATCACAATCTTCAACACATCCCTTGAAACTGGGCAACTACCTGAGGTATGGAAGACGGCAAATGTAGTTCCCATTTTTAAAAAAGGAGACAGAAAAGAGACACTAAACTATACACCAGTGTCACTGACGTGAATAGTATGCAAAGTCATGGAACGGAACAAGACTATAAACGCCAACCAGCACGGATTTATGGAAGGCAAATCCTGTGTCACAAACCTTCTGGAGTTTTATGATAAAGTAAAAGAAGTAAGACACGAGAGAGAGGGGTGGGTTGAATGCATCTTCTTGGACTGCAAGAAGGCAGATGAAGATCTGGCAGGACTTCAAAGAGACCTGGACAGGCTGGACACCTGGTCCAGCAACTGGCTTCTCGAATTTAACCCCGCCAAATGCAAAGTCATGAAGATTGGGGAAGGGCAAATAAGACCGCAGACGGAGTATAGGCTAGGTGGCCAAAGACTGCAAACCTCACTCAAGGAGAAAGATCTTGGGGTGAGTATAACATCGAGCACGTCTCCGGAAGCACACATCAACCAGATAACTGCTGCAGCATATGGGCGCATGGCAAACCTGAGAATAGCGTTCCGATACCATAGTAAGGAATCGCTCAAGACACTGTAAACCGTGTACGTCAGGCCCATACTGGAGTATGCAGCACTTGTTTGGAACCCACACTTGATCAAGCACGTCAAGAAATTAGAGAAAGTGCAAAGGTTTGCGACAAGGTTAGTTCCAGAGCTAAGGTAAATGTCCTTTGAAGAAAGGTTAAGAGAAATGGGCCTGACGACACTGGATGACAGGAGGGTTAGGGGAGACATGATAACGACATACAAAATCCTGCGTGGAATAGACAAGGTGGACAGAAACAGGATGTTCCAGAGAGGGGACACAGTAACAAAGGGTCACAATTGGAAGTTGAAGACTCAGACGAATCACAGGGATGTTAGGAAGTATTTCTTCAGTCATATTGTTGTCAGGCAGTGGAATAGCCTAGCAAGTGAGGTAGTGGAGGCAGGACCTGTACAGAGCTTTAAGATGAGGTAATATAAAGCTCATGGAGCAGGGAGAGAGAGGACCTAGTAGCACTCATTGAAGAGGCGGGGCCAGGAGCTGAGTCTCGACCCTGCAACCACAATTAGGTGAGTACAATTAGATGAGTGCACACACACACACGCACACACGCACGCACACACACACACACACACACACACACACACACACACACACACACACACACACACACACACACACACACACATGCATTGACTCTTCCCTGACAGCAGACAGGTCAACACCGAGCCCCTGAGTCCTCCCGTGACCTGCAACATCCCCCAACCACACCCAGGAATTTCCTCGCCTCTCCTCCCCCCCCCACCAATCTACTCCCCGCTGTCCATTTCCTCCAGCCATATCCCTGATCACTCCAAATACGCTCCACAACATGACTGCTCAAGGATCCACCGTCTTAAACCATCAGAGAATATTCCCCATTCACCCAGAAAGGAGAGATACCCTCGGGATAAAAGGCCCCGAAATACTACCAGACACTCTGCACTTAGTGGGATCAGTGCACTACACACTAAGCATTAAGTGTCAAAAGAGTTAAACGAAGGAATAAGAACTGGTTTACAAATGCAAACGACATTGCAAACAAACGCAGGGAGCCTGGAGGAGAGACGTTGTAGACAAGTTATAACAGACAAATCTAGACTAAGGATCGTACCAGAAGTACATAACCGTATGATTTCAGTAGAAGGTGCACTGTGCAGCTCTAGCTAATAAAAGATTTTAGAGACCTGAACACAGGTTCTTTAGGATGTTATACGCAACTTACGTTAGGCTTATCTTGGGGTATGCGGCGCCATCATGGAGCCCACAATCCTACGCAATGAGATTGGTACTAGAATTGAGGGAATAAATGGAATACGAGTAGAAATTTAAGGACCTAATCCTGACAACAGAAACAGGGAGAAAGACCAGGGGAATTATCATGACTTACAAAATCTTTTGAGATTAGATAGAGCTAATAGGGACAGGCTGTTTGAGATTCGCGGAGAGGGAGGCAAGGAACAGAAGGCAGAGTAAGTTGCAGATGAGCTACTGGAACGTTAGTCTGTTAGCTTCAGGGTGGCGTGTAAGCTAAATAAGGTGGCGAGGGCAAACAACTTACACAGTTTCAAGAATAGGTATGATCGGGTCTTGGTGTCCAGGAATCAGTACGGCCTATTGGTGTGAATAAATGGTTTATAAAAACCGACACATAGTGGCTTCTTCAGTCCAGTGCAGGAAAAGGTGGAATAAGAGGAGGAGTTTGAGGTAATTAATCCCTCAGCCTTGAGTCGATGTGTTCAGTCTATCAGTCTTAACAAGAGTGCAGCATATTCGTGGAGATGGAGCCTATGTACTGATGAGAGATGAGGTGGAGCAGTGGTAGACGGAGTCACCAGCGAAAAAGGCACTAATGGAAGTAGGTCGTGTTTATGGATTGAGACAAGTTTTAAAGAAATTACTGCATTAAGATTCCAAGATGTTACTCTGTCTCGAACATATATAGTGAATAATGGCTTTTAAAATACGGACACATGATTAATGAAGACTTGTTCCACCTCACTCCTCTCAACAAAATAAGCTCCTTTCGGAATATTTGCACTTTTGTCAAGGACTGATGGACTTGAAACACATCGATCAAGCTGAGGGAATGATTACCAAATCCTTCTCTTAAAAAAAAAACCATACACGGCGGGGGATAGAACCCGCTATCAGACTCAAAACTCCTTCACTATTCCACTTTTTCCTGCACTTGACTGAAAAGCCACTGTGGCAAACAATCCAGAATAAAGATACCACAATGTCAAAAGTGTCTCATTATCGACGGCCTAGTTAGTAAAAGAGCTCAAGGCAGGTGGGCTCACACACACACACACACACACACACACACACCAGATAATTTACTCTACCTAAAACATTGTCTCGTGAAAAACTGTAGCGTCTTAGAGTTTATGTTTTCTTTTGGGGTCCATTACAACAACTTTGTTACTGTGTTGTGGCGACAAAGTATGCGTCTAATCAACCAGACGGTCTAATCAATTGGCCAATTCCAGGCGGTAGTTTCAGCGGCATAACAAACCGGCATGCAGACGACTTACCTTCCCTCTCACTCCTCCCAAAAGCACCACCATATATAAGAGTTAGTGCACAATCGCCAGGCAGCTTAAACACCCGTTGAGAAGGGACCTTTGCAGTTAAGTTAGGCTGGGATGAAACCTCGACGGCTCTCTGGGGGTAATTTGGAACTTTACCATCATCGCCAAATGAGGCTCTTAAGGTTCGCCGGGGGTCTGTCGCCAAGATTATATTTGCACACGCTACCCAGTTATTGCCCTATATTTTTCCGTAATGGAGATGACGAAAGCTTTTCTGTCTGATAAATAGGAAGCGGGAGTTTTCCTCTTCTCCCTCCCCCCCCTCTTTTCCCCCTTCCCCACCACTCCCTTTTCCCTGTTCGAGCACATAAGCCGGGGATTGAGATTGTGGGAAGAGGAGCATATTGGGAGGTGATCTTTAGGCTATTAAACTTTAGATTAACAGATCGCACGAGAGGTGGACAAAGGTGTTCACCATCGGATATAAATATTTATCTATCCCCAAACAATACCCACACACACACACATCACACACACACACACACACAACAACACACTACACACACCCCACACACCACACAATAAACCCACCCAATAACAATGTATCCTTTGCCCCACCCCCATAGAAACCCACAGAAAACCCACACACTGTACCCCCTACCACCATCCCCTTAACCACAACCCCCACTCCCACTGTAACCTCCCATAGGCCCTCTGCCCCCACCACCCCCACACCACAGACCCCACCCCCACAGCATCCCCCTATAGCCCCCGGCCAGGGCACCTGCTCCCCCAAACCCACCTTTCTCCCAGGACCACAGTTATAGAAAAAAAGTTGAAGGTTTGGTACACAAACGCGGATGGAATAACGAATAAATGTGAGGAGTGCCATGAAAGAATCAAGGAGATATCCCTAGACATCATAGCAGTCACAGAAACAAAATTCACTGGGACAATAACAGGCGCAATCTTCCCACCCAGATATCAGATCTTGAGGAAGGACAGAAGGAGCAGAGGGGGAGGAGGGGTTGCACTGCTCATTAAAAACCGATGGGGGATATCAGGAAATGGAAGGAATGGACGAGATTGGAGAAAGGGAGTACATAGTAGATACACTTCAGTCAGGGGAACATAAGGTAGTCATTGCAGTAATGTATAACCCACCACAGAACTGCAGGAGGCCGAGAGAGGAATATGATGAGTGCAACAGAGCAATGGTGGACACAGTAGCTGAAGTAGCAAGAGGAGCTCACTCGAGTAGAGCAAAATTACTGGCTATGGGCGACTTCAACCACAGGGAGATTGATTGGGAAAACCTGGAGCCACATGGGGGTCCTGAAACATGGAGAGCCAAGATGATGGATGTGGTACTGGAAAACCTCATGCACCAACACCTTAGGGACACTACCAGAGAGAGAGGGAAGGACGAACCAGCATGACTGGACCTTGTGTTCACCCTTAGTAGCTCAGACATCGAGGACATCACATACGAAAGGCCCCTTGGAGCTAGTGACCACGTGGTTCTGAGCCTTGAATCCATCGTTGAGCTACAAGTGGAGAGGGTAAAAGGAGTAGAAAGGGAAAAGCCAAACTATAAAAGGGGGGACTACACAGGTATGGAGACCTTCCTGAAGGAGGTTCAGTGGGAAAGAGAGCTCGTAGGAAAGCCAGTAAACAAAATGATGGACAACGTAACAGCAAAATGCAAGGAGGCAGAGGAAAGGTTTGTTGCCAAGGGAAACAGAAATAATGAGATGACCAGGATGAGCCATTGGTTTACCCGAAGATGTAGGGAGGCAAAAACTAAGTGCGCTAGAGAATGGATAAAAGTACCCAGGCAAAGGACCCAGGAAAATAAAGAGATTAGTCGAGGAGCCAGAAACGAATATGTAGATAAGGAGGGAGGCCCAGCGGCAGTACGAAAACGACATAGTATCGAAAGTCAAGTCTGACCCGAAACTGCTTTACAGCCACATCAGGAGGAAGACAACAGTCAAGGACCAGGTAATCAGGCTGAGGAAACAAGGTAGGGAACTCACATGAAACGACCAAGAAGTATGTGAGGAGCAGGAGCTCAACACGAGATTTCAGGAAGTATTTTTTACAGTGGAGGCAGAAGGGACACTGGGAAGACGAAACAGAGGGATACACCAACAAAGGATATACCAACAAGTGTTGGATGAAATACACACAACCGAGGAGGAAGTGAAGCAGCTCCTAAGTGACCTTGATACCTCAAAGGCTGTGGGACCGGACAACATCTCTCCGTGGGTCCTTAGAGAGAGAGCAGAGACTCTGTGTGTGCCACTAACCACAATCTTCAACACATCCCTTGAAACTGGGCAGCTACCTGAGATATGGAAGACGGCAAATATTGTCCCCATCTTTAAGAAAAGAGACAAACGAGGCACTAAACTATAGACTAGTGTCACTGACGTGTATAGTATGCAAAGACATGGAGAAGATTACCAGGAGAGTGGTGGAGCACCCGGAACGGAACAAGGTTATAAACGACAGCCAGCACGGATTCATGGAAGGCAAATCCTGTGTCATAAACCTACTGGAGTTTTATGGCAAGGTAACTGAAGTAAGACATGAAAGGGAGGGATGGGTTGATTGCATTTTCTTAGACTGCAAGAAGGCCTTCGACACAGTTCCTCACAAGAGATTAGTGCAGGCACATATAACAGGAAGGGCAATGCAATGGTCCAGAGAATACCTGACAGGGAGGCAACAGCGAGTCATGGTACGTGATGAGGTATAACAGTGGGCGCCTGTGACGAGCGGGGTCTCACAGGTCAGTCCTGGGACTAGTGCTATTCTTGGTATATGTGAATGACATGACGGAAGGTATAGATTCAGAAGTGTCCTTGTTTGCAGATGATGTGAAATTAATGAGGAGAATTAAATCAGACGCGGACCAGACAGGTCTACAAAGAGACCTGGACAGGCTGGACGCGTGGTCCAGCAACTGGCTCCTAGAATTTAACCCTGCCAAATGCAAAGTCACGAAGATCGGGGAAGGGTAAAAATGACTGCAGACAGAGTATAGGCTAGGTGGCCAAAGACTGCAAATCTCACTCAAGGAGAAAGATCTAGGGGTGAGTATAATGCCGAGCACGTCGCGAGAAGCACACATTAACCAGATAACTGCTGCGGCATATGGGCGTCTGGCAAACCTGAGAATAGCGTTCCGGTACATCAGTAAAGAATCGTTCAAGACTCTGTACACTGTGTACGTCAGGCCCATACTGGAGTACGCAGCACCAGTTTGGAACCCACATCTGGTCAAACACGTCAAGAAATTAGAGAAAGTGAAAAGGTTTGCAACAATGCTAGTTCCAGAACTAAGGGAATGTCCTACGAAGAAAGGTTAAGGAAAATTGACCTGACGACACTGGAGGACAGGAGACATGATTACGACATACAAAATACTGCGTGGAATAGAGACAGGATGTTCCAGAGATGGGACACAGAAACAAGGGTCACAATTGAGAAATTGAAGGTTCAAATGAGTCAGAAGGATGTTAGGAAGATTAAAATTCTTCAGCCACGGAGGATAGGAACTGTGACATACAATTGCGTGATAGGGGAAGGTTAGGAACCAAAATAAGACGAGGTATAATGAAAGCTCATGAGCAGGGAGTAGGAGATTCATTCAGCCTCAGTGTAGGAGGGGTTGGCAGGACTGTGTCTCGACCTGGAACCAAAGTAAGGAGATACAATAGTATGAGTACACACACACGACCCATACACAGACAAGCCACAACGTGCCAACACCCTCAACCACAATAGTACACACAATTAGTTGATCACACACACACACACACACACACACACACACACTAACAGAGCTAGCTGAGTACACACGTGTACACTATCGGAATGGGATCCATTAGAATGCTATATACGTTACAGTCAGTAAAAAAAATAAAAAAATATATGTAACAAACTATACACTGAGAATAGAACAACACAAACATGACTCTCCTCCAGTAGCTGAATTATCCATACTGGTTTATTGCTTATTTTGGATAACAACAATAATATTCTTAGGATGAAGGTGGTAAGAGAAATGAGGCAACTAAGGCAAATAGCTTACACAGTTTCAAAAATAGGTATGATCGGGTTTTGGCCACCAAGACCCGATCATACCTATTATTATTAATATTATTATTAGCATCAATTATATTAATTTATATTATATGATGATGATATTTCCCCGTAATTATGTATATATCAACCTTAATTTTTAAAGGGGTGGACTGGTAAGCCAGTGGAAGGCCTCGGCCACATGACCAGAAGCTCCAGCGGAGGCTCATCATATGACTAAGACCCGCAGCAGGAAACAATTGCCCTATTTCCTGACAAATCTTACCTAACCTAACGTTTCCCCATAAGAGGTAACCACACACTTTAGATTCAACGAGGCTGTCAAACAGTGGGCGTTACTGAATCTCTTCGGGAAGTTTCACCTCTACCCATTTTTTTCCCCTCGGGACTGACTGGCAGAGAATTATAACTTGAACATAGTAGGATGTCGGGGGCGGCTAATCACCTCAGGAAACTGATAAGGTTACAACAGAGGGATGCTGTAGCATTTAATGAAGACAGTAAGGGAGAGCAATCGATAGGCTAGATTAAAGTATCGAGAGTGAATCGTAGGATAAATTTACAGAGTATAATGAGGGGATTAGGAAAGGAAGATAATTATATATGTAGTAAAAAATAAATAATGAAACGTAGGAAACGAAGGGGAATTGGAGTGACATGAAATATTAAGACCAAAGGAAATGCTAAAAGAGGAGAGAGGGCTATAGCTGTCTTTATCAGACATGGTTAAAGCCGACCTTAATAATATGAACATTTTCAAAGAAGTTGTGAGATAATCTGCACTAAAAGACATGAAATAAAAAGTTCGGAGTCGGGGGAGGAATAAATCTGTAGGAATTTTACTTCAGAAACAGCGAAAGGAGTGGAGGGTGGCCAACGAGAGAGAAATTTAAAATATACTAAAAACACGCAAACAAGAGTACGAAAAGGAAATGACAGCTTTTTTTTTATATAGAGAGGAATACAACATGAAGAAGAAATGCTTGCTGAAGTTATGGTGACGAGTGAAACAAGAAAAAAAGCGAGGCAATAGTAAGTGTATCTCAAAGATACGGACAGATATAGAGTGTATAGAGGACTGAACAGGCAGAAAGCTAGGAAGACGGCAGAAGAGATGGGAGAAAGATGGATGGAGTGCTACACTTCACAGAAAAGAGAAAAGAGACAAGAAAAACAGTCATTTTAAGGGAACCAAAGAGTGAGGGCCCCCTACTTTATTGTTGACGGATGCTTCATCCTCCCACACGCATCTGTCAGTCCCATCCAGTCATCCCTCACATTCCTACCATCCACATCCCTTCATCCACCTTCTGCTTCCCTTACCTCCACTGTTCTACCATTACATTCTTTCATCTACCCTCTACTACTCCTAATTCTACACTCCTACCAAACCATCCTCTTATCTACCATCTACTATCCCTACATCCATGCTCTTCTACCATCTCATCCCTACCCTACTTTTACACTCTCCTATCACCCCCATCTACTTTTCCACTTTTTTGCTCATCCAAACACTGCCAGACATAAAGTTCCCAGTTCCTATGATATTCATTACGCCCCTTCATAAGACTCATATCACCCATTCCTCTACTCATTTCCCTCATCTCTCTGCTCACACATTCTCATCATTTCTACCACCTAACATTTCCCTTCCACCATCAAACACACAAGCTATTTCGATCATTTACGAGCCACCACCACCAATCCAAGTCCCTCTCTAAAATTCTACACATCCACTCATAGTACACATCTCCCTTACGAAAACACTCTCACCCATTTCTCAACAAAAAATCAATCAGGTATCTAATTTTATTTGAGTCACTATAATGCATTTATTCTACCACCATTCAGTCTATAATCAAAGTGGATGCTATATACAGATAACCCGCACGTAGGAGAGAGGAGCTTACGACGACGTTTGGGTCCGACTTGGACCATTTACGAAGTCACAGTGTGACTTCGTAAATGGTCCAAGTCGGACCCAAACGTCTTCATAAGCTCCTCTTTCCTATGTGCGGGTTATTTGTCTATTGTTCCAGTCACGGTATTGTGCCTTCTCGTTCTTTTCAAGTGGATGTTACCTTCAGCTTCCGTTCCTACTTCTAGCTCCTGAGCAACTCTCTTCTCTACTACTCCCTCTTTCTCCGTGCTCTCCGCATTTGTGATCCTCAGTTCCTTGAATCAGAAATTTCCACTCTTTATAATTCATTTTCCCGTCTTGGTTACCCTTCCCATTTCAGACTCTGCCTTCTCACGTGCTAAACGGAATTTCTTCTTTCCCACACTCTCTACCCCTGGGAACTCTTCTGTCCTCTGCCTTCCCTACATTTCCGGTCTTTCTAATCTCAACAACTCTCTCCGTTCCTTAGACATCAAACTTACTTTCCGCCAGACTAACACTCTTCGCACTAATCTAGTTTATACCTCTCCTCCCTCTATAGATGCTCCTGGTGTCTACTCTATTTCTTGTTCCTCCTGTCCTCTTCGGTACTTTGGAGAAACTGGCCGATCTCTTTCTGACAGACTTAGGGAGCACAAAAGTAGTGTTAGGCTTGCCGACACCAACAATTCTCTTTTCTGTCACGCCAGAGATCACAATTATCCTATTGACTGGTCTTCTCCTAAAACTGTCTTCTCTACTTCCAACTTTTACAGTCGCCATCTAGTTGAATCCTCCTTTATACACAACTTTCCTTGTATGAATCTTAGTCCTGGCTTCGTCTCGGTAGATGCCTTCCTTTCCCACTACATTGTAAAATGCTCCAAACTTTAGAACACCCGTGACTTAACATGATTCCTTTTTCTTCTTCTCCCTCTTCCCCTTTTCTCTTTCCTCTTTCTCCTTTGGGTTGTCTTTCTTCTGCCTTGGGTATTTGTTCCTTCATTATTTCCCCCCCCAATGTGTTCTTGCTCCTACCCTCTGTGGGCGTGTAGCTTCCTTGTAGTGCTCCTGCACTGGCTCCACCATACCATTATTACCTTCACTATTACTGCCTTCTACCTCCACTACTACTACTACTACTACCATCTCCTGGCCTACATATACTCTCTCTTCTCCTTTTCGTTAGTGTGACTTTGTAAATAGTCCAAGTCGGACCAAAACGTCGTCGTAAGCTCCTCTCTTCTATGTGCGAGTTATTTGTGTGTCGTTCCAGTCACGGTATTGTGCCTTTTTCTGTTATTTAATCAGCCACAAAAATCAAAGCAGAAAGAAAGCAAATACCAGTGGAAACACGATAAGACTGCACTTTATGACAATGTGGTTGACGATAAATCAGATACAATCTACATTACACACACAAAAAAAAAAACATGCCTGTAATTATTTAAACTTAGCGAAGAATAAAGGAATTACAAAATCTTATAAATCGAGACTAGACATATCAGAAACACTAAAAGCTGTGAGACTCAAAGTAAATATGCCAGTAAAGTATAGTGCATCGTAGAAGTCTAGACCTATAGGAGAAAATACTCAGTTTAAACTTAGTTCATTTATAAATCAAAATAAATGCCAATAACAACCAAATTAATTCTTGTACAAAGGTTTTCAAGCCTTTTTTGATCAGGACACAGGGATCTGAGAGCAGCACTTCTAATGTTCTCATACAATACAGAGTTGATGCTATTTGTGGCCCCTCTTATGGTACACCTTATACAAGCCTCACCTAACAGCAGGACCCATAAGAAAGTGTATAATGTTTCTCTATGAAAACAAGAGGTTCGGTAGACGGTGTAAAATGCATCCCCCTCCCCTAGAGAAAAGTAAAGGTGCCACGAGTGGACTAAGAGATAATAAGTGTAAGGGGTTCAAGACTTTTCAATAGCCTCCCTTCATACATGAGGGGGGGATTACTAACAAACTCCTGGCTGTCTTGAAGAGGGAACTTGATAAGTTCTTCAAATCAGTTCCAGATCAGCTGGGTTGGAGTTCGTACATCAAGTTGCTTGCTGCCAGCAACAACAGCCTGGTTTATTAGGCCCTGATACACCAAGAGGCCTGATCTTGGACCGGGTCGCAGGGGCTTTGACCCTTCAGGTAACTGTGCAATAAGAACCAATGAAAAACTCCTGAGTATAATGTTTAAAGTTTCTTGTGTACGAACAACAAAAAAATTAATACTAATTCAAAATGTCAGTGAAGTCACATAAATTTTTAATTATTACGTATGTTAATAAAAGATTAAATTTTTTGGCAGTTTAATGAAGTTCCCTGAATTACTGATATTACAGTCTCTACGTTAATGACATTAACAGAATATAATTATTTATAATTGAAAATTTATTGGTAAGATGGATGCGAAGAGAGAGAGAGAGAGAGAGAGAGAGAGAGAGAGAGAGAATATGTATGTGTATGTGTAAGACACACTGGACACAGAGGTGTGTATTGTAGAGCAGCTCTGACATGGCTGACCACTTACCACAGGAGAGGAGTTGTGTTCACATGCACTCCACACCAGCAGTTCAATGGCTTTCTGCGCAATGGAACATAATTATTATTAAGTACCAAGGCGATACATGCATGTAAACTGCTGCAGTTTATATAGTGTAGCATGTATAATTTGTTTAAATTAAATGTTTCTTTAGGGAAAAGTGATTTTAACAGGATTTGTCAAATGAGCAAACAGCCGCCACTCCCTCAATTACGCCATTCTGGGCAAATCACAAATGTATTGTTTGTTAACTACAATACTCGTATTTTTACAACAAAAGTGTATGCAACTAGTATAAAGTTAGCTCGGAAAAGTTAGCGTATTTCGGCATACATCACACTGATTTGAGTTTATTTTTTTAACGTCAACGAATTATACTGGTAGAACAAGAAATTATCTGGAGAACGAGAGATATGGAGGCAGACATGACAGATATCGTGAGAGACCATACTGAAGGAACGATGAGTCAGCTGGACTGGACGTAATATTCATCCTAAGTGAATCAGACCTTGGGAAAATTAGCTACACAGCCCCATTAACACACGGCGATCGTAGTGTTAAGGTTTTAATATCTGACAGAAGCGGGAAAAAAACAGAGATAAATGAGGGATTACATGGAAAAAGTTGAATACGAGAGAACTGGAAGGCGCAAACAACACAAAAATAATGGAATATTTCACTAATAATTGCAGGAGACCATGAAAAGATTCACGTTTGTCAACTC
>NC_069422.1:33627869-33670369 GCF_026875155.1 Cherax quadricarinatus
TGCCTGTCGTAAACATTTTATGGGGAGTCAACGAGTTTCCTCGTCGTAAACTTGCCTTCTCTAACGTGAAAAATGCGCCAAGAAGCCTGAGACGCGGCTGGCAAGGACCAACTCGTCATTCATTATTTTTCTCCAACCACCAAAATATTATAGTTCTCTGGTATATTTCCTATACCAGCAAAAGAAAAGTTTGACATAAGGCAATGAAAGTCAACCTATAGTTAACCAAAATAGTCTGTATTGTGCGAAACTTCATGAAAATAAAGCCAGTTTAGATTTTTTTGTTTTCCAGTGTTTTCATCTTAAGTTGATGGGAGATTTCTGCGAAATGAATCAATTTGTTAATCGCCTTTGAGTCTGGGCACGAATTAAATGACTGAAACCCTGGTGATGGTGCCCTTGCTGAGACTCTTGTTACTGGGAGTCGTGAGTACTGAACATCAAGGTTCCCAAGATAGCAAGGTGTGTTGAGAAATAAAAAAAGAGAATGGGGGAAAAATAGGAGATATTTTGCATGGGAAAATATTTTTTCAAATGGGGAGGCGCAAAAACAAGGGTTTAAGCCCCCTATGACTATCTCTTTAGTATTTTTTTTTCCACAGTGTCCAGAGAAAAATAATAATAATAATCAGATCTTCTAACACTAGTTGTAGAAGGTATGGTAATGACGACAAATTGTGGATAAAAAACTGTATACAATACCGATAAGTAGATAAGTAAGACACATGTGTAGCAGTTAGGTTTACCTGGAGGGTGTTGTGGGGGTCAACGCCCCCGCGGGTAGGTCCATGATCCCGAAGCTATTCACCTACTCAGTAGGTTTCTTCAGTCGAATACAATTTGACCGATACGGAGACAGAAGAAACAGTGCAGAGGTAAAGATTATATAATCAATCCATCACCCTTGAAGAAGTAGCTTTGAGGTGGTCAGTCCCTCTCAGTCTGAAGAAATGTTCAGCTCCAGGAGGGACTGACCATGTCAAAGCTTCAAGTCTGATGGACTGATTACATTACCTTCACCCTCTACTGCTTCTGCTGTCTCCTCTGTAAGCGACTAAATACAGAGGAGACAGCGAGTGTGTTTTACTTGAAGATAATTGTGTAGAGTTCAGGACATTTACATTATTAAAGGAAATGTTTCTAAACGAGTGAGTAGCTTGCAGTCCAGAGGACTGAAGAAACCAATGGTGACAAAAAAAAAAAAAAAAAAAAGCGTTTCTATTAATAAATGTCCTTGAGTTGTATGTAAATAAGTCTCTGTCAACTTTTGTCGCTGATATACTGCTGAAAAGTGTCATAATAAAACCCGCCTTACCTTATTTACTCCTCCTGCGCTGACTAGGTAGATCGATATCATGCAGATTTTGTACGGCCGTTGAGTCCCAAGTAAATACGATCACAGGGAGCGCCTTTCCTTCTCTTTTCTGCAACATAGCAAGCTCCTGATTATGAGTTGATTGCAACACGAAAGGCCTAGAGCTATTATTCAACTCCCCCAGGGCATCTTGTATCCCTTGCTCGCGATTTTTGCATAATATAACTGTACACACACACACACACACACACACACACACACACACACACACACACACACACACACACACACACACATTATATATATATATAATATATATATATATATATATATATATATATATATATAATATATTATTATATATATATATATATATATATATATATATATATAATTATATATATATATAATATATTATATATATATTTATTCTCCATGGGAAGTGGAACAGAATTTTCCTCCGTAAGCATGCGTGTTGTAAGAGGCGACTAAAATCCCGGAGCAAGGGGCTAGTAACCTCTTCTCCTGTATATATTACTAAATGTAAAAGGAGAACTTTTCGTTTTTTTCCCTTTTTGGGGGGGGGGGGGGGGGGGCCACCCCGCCTGGGTGGATCGGCGGTTTTGTTGAAAAGATTGAAAGAAAATATAAATATATATATATAAATTCAATATATATATATAATATATAAATATATATATATATATATATATAATGGGGAAGTCCCAAAACTCTAGGGCTGGAATGGGGACCCTCATCCTCAGAGAAGACAATAAAGGGCCTCAGGGAAAACTTAACGTTATTCCGGAGTGTTTGAATATTTTCTTCTCTTACCAACCCTTATATTGATATTTTATGTGAACAAATTTTTTAATAAACAGAATACATTTACAGAAAAATATAAACATGAATACAATGGCACAATGTATTCAAAGTTCATGAATTCCTCCAGCTCCTCCGGGCCTGAGCGAGCCAAGCAGCAGCAAGCATTTCCCGTCTGGATGGCTATGCTGAGGCGCTGGAACATGAAACTGGCTGCCCTTGGGTCCCTGGTGGTGTCGATGAGTCTGGAACCCAATTCTTTAAGGAAAGGCGTGGCATTTTTTCCCCATGATCCCAAGGTCTCTGATCCTACTGGGACAAATTGATGCTGTTGGCTTATGTCCCTGTACTTGCTGATCTTGTACTCCTCCCTGTGGTCAGCAGCTCCTCCCTGTCGCCCCACACTGTGACGGATATAGGTGTCAGCCAGTGTTTTGTCCCATATAAGAGATGCCATTCTTCCAAGGCTAGATGGTGATCCCGTTAGGGCGGTTTGCTGGGTTGTGGGTATTGTTGGCTGCTAGTGATCGGGGCTCCCTCTTGGCTGGGCATCCAGCTGTAGCAAGGGTTCTCTTAATGATGTTGTTGACCTCATTGTGTCTTGCATGCCAGCCCTTGGTTTTGGAACAGTTAAGACCATGTAGACCGTATTGGTCTGCTTGCACTTTGCCGCAAATACACGTACAATCTGTGTGAACTGGGGCAGCAAGACGCAGAGCCACTGCAATACAGAGGGTCTTAGGGTCGAGTCGCGTTCCCATTGCCGATAGGGGAACTGTTTGGAGGAAGTCCCCGGAGTGAGGTGCACTCACAGCCTGGAGACGGGCAATCTCCCTATCTGATGTTGCAGCCCTGAGCATGTTGGTAAGCACCTTTTCAGCGATCGGGCCATCCCTGCTTGACTGTTTGTGAGCCAGTGCTGTACTAGAGTTTGGTGCTGGAGCAGCAAGAGCCTCCCATTCAGTGATGGCACTGGCATAGCTAGGGTCTTCTATTCCTGCTGAGTCACTGAGGTTATCAGGAAGAATTTGTCTTATCAACTCGTTTGATGCTATGGAAGAGGATAGGACAGCTGGTAGAGCAATCTGGGAGGATCTGCGTACTCCTAGCCATCCAAGCCTGACCGGAAGTGAGGCTTGCAACCACTGTCCATCTTCAAGGGAAAGATTCAATACACTCTCTAGCATGGTCTTAAGGAGAGAGTCATATTCCTTGAGTTTTGGACTGCTGAAGGCTGGGGAGCATCTCAGAAAGTAGGTAAGTTTTGGGATTGACAGGCACCTGGTGAGTAGGTAGAAGGCATCGTGTGTGTCAATGTCTTTCATCCTGCTTTCCATCGTCCAGAGGTCTGAGACTTTTTTTTCTAGGATCAGATCGATGGCATTGGACCCAAGATGAGCACCAAGGAGAGTGTTATTGGCTGGATCAATGGCTCGTGCTCCTGGTAAAACGGCGCTAATATTCTGGATCATCTGTTGATTGGTAGAAACTATTTCACATTTGGTGGGGTTTAAAGAAAGGCCCAGGCTTTCTCTCATGTCTTTAATTTTGCTGATGTCCTCTAGGAGAGATTCTGTTGTGCCAGCTAGGGTAACATCGTCCAGGAACCAGATATTGAGCTCGCTGGAGAGTACTTCTGTGACTTCCTTGATGACCAAACAGAATAGAAAGGGGGCGAGAGGGTCCCTCTGTTGCACGCCCTCACATGAGTCAATTTCATGGTCCCCAAACAATAGTTTGTAAGTCACACTATAACACGATTCTATGAAGGGATAAAGGGAAGGGAAGTTTCTATAAACTGCTTGGAGAGCAGCATCCCTTCTGAATGGGTTGAAAGAGTTGGCAAAGTCCAATTTGACCAAGGCTTTTTCATCGGACATGTTTTTGATATATACTCGTGCTGCGTGGGCAGCTGCTTCACCGCCCTGATGAACGCCAAAACCGAGCTGAGTTGGTTTCAGCATTGCAGCAGCCTCTTGACTCACCCCTCTTACTAAAACCTTCGCAACTAGGCCCCGAAAGGGGGGTACCCAAATGCCCCTAGGCCTGATTCCCATCCTTTTTCCGGAGGGCACACAATGAGGCACCAAAGAAAAGGAAAGGGGTCTGATGGCCTCTGGGACACTGCCAGCCAGGCACAGGTTGGAAAATATATGCAAAACAACCACAGTGAAAAAATAGAGAAATTCCAAGCGCTTTCGTGACTGCTCACATTATCAAGGAGCAATTCTGAAATCACCTGTTTACTGTGATCTTATTGCATATATATATATATATAAAGATCATTGTACTATGTACGTTACATACGATCAAGAAAGAAACAACGTAAGGGTAATAAGTTTTACATGTAAACAAGAGTGGGAATATTCATGCGGTCATTGACGCTGATCTGTTTATGGAGAGTCGATGGGTGTCTATGCGTAAATTTAAATTTTATGTCAGCCGCAGACGATAATCGGTCTTTCAGATAATTTTCGTTGTGGTTTATCCATAACCCTTGTATTTGATTGTATATTTTATAGCAGTGTTGCCTCAAGGGGGCTCGTGACCTCTAGGGAAAGCCTCGGACAAGTTTCCAAAGGGGTCGCAAGATGTCAGACAACAATAGTTTGGATCAAATCCCTGATCTGTCTCTCAGGATCGCAGTTGCTAGAAACTAATGACTTTAGCGGAGGATCGTACAGAAATACGACTCTATGTCTACCATCTCAAGATTAATATCGATTAAACCAAAGGAAATAAAATGGCGATGGTTGGAGACAGCTGAGAGGCCTGCTGTGTGAAACTAGACTGAATTGACGGTAGAGGCAGGGGGTCGCTGGCCGACCCGGCCGATAAACACTGCTGTTGTACAAATTCATTTTCTGGGAAGGTTCAGCTCAGTTTCTCAGTTTCTCGTGTTGGATTTGATCTTTTTTGTATTTCAGTAAAGTAGTCGGGGTTTCTATTTATGTAGTTTTGTGTTAGTTGAAGTTGATGGTGGCTTCGTTTTTGATTAATACTATTGATGGCGCAGAAATTATAATAATAATAATAATAGTAATAATAATAATAATAATAATAATAATAATAATAATAATAAAAATTATTATTATTATTATTATATTAATTATTATTTATTATTATTATTATTATTATTATTATTATTATTATTATTATTATTATTATTATTATTATTATTATTATTATTATTATGAACATGGAAAGCACTAAACCTCTAAGGGTCACACAGCGTCTTGGGGAATGAGAGAGACGGGGATAAACAGATTTGACCCGAGGAAGGGGACGATAGTTCTAGTTCCATGGATCAAGAGCCCTTCGCCAGCATTAAGGACACCCTCCTCTCCCGTTAAAAAGTCTCAACATTCTCATATCATCGGGCATCCTAGGGAGGCAGTACCATCCATCATCACCCACCACCTTGATGCCTATGAAGGCTGTTGATCGCAGAAATTGGTGCTGTATGGCACGATCCTCGTGTTGCATAACCCTAAGCTCCATGCGTACGCGAATGCACGAAAAAAATATTTGCGTGGAGTGCGGCAGGGGTTTCTAACTCGGTTTGGTGTGGAAGATTTGAAGCGAATCTTATATATTTCCCATTCGCAAGTTATCACATAGAAACTAATATTCTGATTTCTTCAGTGAAGACGACAAATTAGGATATACGTAGCCTAAGAAACACCAGTCTTGAAGCCAAACTGTTGAGGGATTATTTTGTAGCCTTAGTGAGACAAATATCCTAAAATACACCTGTGCATTGTAGCCTCAGTGGGACAAATATCCTACAATACACCTGTGCATTGTAGCCTCAGTGGGACAAATATCCTACAATACACCTGTGCATTGTAGCCTCAGTGGGACAAATATCCTACAATACACCTGTGCATTGTAGCCTCAGTGGGACAAATATCCTACAATACACCTGTGCATTGTAGCCTCAGTGGGACAAATATCCTACAATACACCTGTGCATTGTAGCCTCAGTGGGACAAATATCCTACAATACACCTGCCTGTGCATTAATTTTGCCTGTGCATTAAGTCGCTCATAATATTCATAATTTAGGGTGACAGCAGTTGACTGAGACACAGATTATCGCAGGAAAACCTATATTAGAATTTTTCTAATGTTTCATTAAAAAAAAAGTCAAACTGTGACCAACGCAGGGCATAATAAATCCAAAATTTTCTCTTAAGTAAGATTTACCAGCGTTTAAGGTTTAAATAAGAATGAATGCATGCAAGGATTTGAAGTTTTATTAAAAACTTTGGGTACATAACGTACAAGTTTATTTTTTACAACGGTCTTGAGGACACAGAGAAATGTTATATGGTCGTTAATGAACATTATGCAGATTTAACTGTGATTTATTTCTCATCAGACGAGACATTCACCAGTTATGGCGACGATTCCAACGATGCCAAGATATTTTTTTTTAACTATTTTACTATACTGATAAATTTGCTGACACACAAACAAAACTTAATGATTACTACTCTGGTCGTAAGCTGCGTCACCTATTAAATAGTGAAGCCGTTCAGAAGAAGTGAACCAAAATTTATTTAACGTGATTTAAGGGGAGTAAAAATGATCACATTATTTTACATAAAAAATGGAGAAATCTGCGTCGTCGTCGAATTAGGAAGCGTCATTTCTTGAACGTTCGAAGCTACGTCACAGAGGGTTTTGGAAGTTATTGTCCGAGCCATTCCAGGATGCCTGTTGTTCCAAGAATTTGGCATTAGCTACCGTACACAAGTTTTGAGAAACTGAAGCCGATCGGACGAGCGAAAGAAAAATGATAAGTTGGAAGAAAAAAGAACAAGAAAAACAATTCTGGCAACTATTTAGAGGTCTCCCTCAGGGGATACTAAATTATTATAATTTTTGTAATAATGTTATCATCAAAATGTTTTGAAAATCTCCTTTCTCATCTTTATTGTTTTCATTATTTATTTCCTCTTCACAAACGCCGACCATCACAGTAACACCTGACTGGTAAAACTATTAGAGTAACACCTGACTGTGCATGAAAGGTATACATTACCGACAAGATGAAAGTTAAGACATGTGCAACATCTGGAAATCTTTATCGTAGACGTTTCGCCATCCAGTGGCTTTATCAATACAAAATCGTAGAGGGACTAGTACCGAACTTGCACACGAAAATCACTCACTACGAAAGCAAAAGACTTGGCAGACGATGCACCATCCCCCCAATGAAAAGCAGGGGTGTCACTAGCACGTTAAGAGACCATACAATAAGTGTCAGGGGCCCGAGACTGTTCAACTGCCTCCCAGCATACATAAGGGGGATTACCAACAGACCCCTGGCAGTCTTCAAGCTGGCACTGGACAAGCACCTAAAGTCGGTTTCTGACCAGCCGGGCTGTGGCTCGTACGTTGGTTTGCGTGCAGCCAGCAGCAACAGCCTGGTTGATCAGGCTCTGATCCACCAGGAGGCCGGTCCACAGACCGGGCCGCGGGGGCGTTGACCCCCGGAACTCTCTCCAGGTAAACTCCAGGTAAACTCCAGTAGAACTATATACGGTGCTCTCCACGCCACCTCCAAGGCTGAGGGACTGATTACCTAATCTTTTGTATATAGTTCTACTGTCTTCTAATTATGTCTATGAATTTGTATTTATAAAGCCACTGGATGGCGATACGTCTACAATAAAGATCACCAGATGTTGCACATGTCTCTTAAACTTTCAACACCTGACTGGTAAAACTATTTCGACGCATCTCACTGCCACAGTAGTGATTACAATATTTATTAAGTTCAACTCGAAGTTTCAAATACGTGGGAAGTATACTATGTATTTGCTTATGGTCTGGGATACATTTTCTCATATATATATATATATATTATATATATATATATATATATATATATATATAAATATAAAATATATATATATATATTAAAATATTATAATATATATATATATATATATGCAAAACAACCACTGTGAAAGAATAGAGAAATTCAAGCACTTTCGTGACTACTCACGTTATTTAAGGAATTATGAAAGTAAAGCATCCAAGGAAGGTATATAAGGGGTCTGGCCAACACCTCACTATCAGATCCCACAACAGTTAAACACCTGGGCGCGCGCCGGCCCAACTGGACAGATCCTTCGCACAACCCACCAAACAAACTATTCTACCCAAGAAAATTTAAAAAATTATTATTTGTCCAGTGTATTATTAAATTCTTCCCAAATTCTATTAATTATAAATGGATCTAGTTTATATAAAACCAAAGGAAATATTCATATTATTGTCAAAACTGCTTTTTATGAAACAAGATTCAATTATATTCCTGTCGACCATGGACTTGCTTGTTACTACTTTCTCAACTTTTTGAAAATCAATTGGATGGTAAAATCTCTTACATGAATAAATAGAGCATTGGAATCTTGTCCAGTTCTAATGCTATATTTATGTTGTTTTAATCTTAGTTCGAGATTTTTACCAGTTTGACCGTAATAAACTTTATCGCAAATTTTACAAGGAATCTTATAGACACATCCATCAGCATTTTGGGGGGAATTCTTTATCAAAAGTTTTTTTACTGTATCAAGATTTTTGAATACAACTTTAATATTAAAAGTCTTAAGAAGAGAAGGCATTTCAACCAAGTTTTCATGGTAAAGGAGAACCAACATATTTTTAGCTGAATAAGGCTGGTTGTCACAAGCCACCTACTTTTCAGACACATAATAAACCCACACATAATTCGACACATAATTACACACACACACACACACACTATATATACACACACACATACACAAACACACACACACACACACACACCACACACACACACACACACACACACACACACACAACAGGCCTAGTGTCTAATCGACATGTGCCTAAGACAAAATGGTAACTAACTAACACACTTCACTTTACTTTGATCACCTTCAAAACACTCTCATAAATCATTGAATACTCACAAAAATACCTTTGATCATTTCCAAACAACACTGAAACACTTCCAAGACAACATTTTGAATACTCCCAAATAAGATTTGACAGCTCTAATTTATCTACACCTACATATTTCATTAAATTACAACTCATCCCCCAAACTCCTCCCTCATTCTCCAAATTTTTACAACAGTATCACAAAAACTAACTCAAACACTTTGAACAACACCAAAAACACCATCAATTACCTTTGAATACTCCAAAAACATCATTCGAACACAGCCAAATCACACTGAAACTCCCAGAACACCTTCATAAATACTCTTGCACATCATTTGAACACCTTCAAAAACACCTTTGAATAGTCTCAAACACCATTTGTGTACTACTAATACACCACTGAATTCAGTCAAAACACCACCAAAATCACCATAAACAAAGATCAACATAACAGACTAACACCCATTTTCACACAAATCCCCTCAAATCATAAAACCCAAAGACGATTAACAATTTCTATGAGTACACTCCATCCAACTAAGATATAACATGAACGAAAACCCAAAAACACACACAAAACACTTACAACAAAATCAACTCTTTTTTCGATATCTCTAGTTCGACAACACACCCAAACCCCCCAACACCCACACCCCACAACACCCACAACCCACATCCCACACCCCACAACAAAAAACAACGCAAAAACTTAAACCATTTTCCAGCTCTCTAGTTCGACAACATCACCCAAACCCCACAACACCCACAACCACAACACCCACAACCCACATCACCCACCCCCACAATTTTTTCTCATTTTAACTATTTTTTTCAGAAAAGCCCACAACAACAACCCACAACTTATAACCACTTTTCAGCATCTCTAGTTCGACAACAACACCCAAACCCACAACACCCCAACCCCAAAAACCCAAACATCCCAATTTTTTTCGTTTTAACTAATTTCATTAAAAGTTACAAACAAAAACCCACAACTTACAACCACTTTTCGGTATCTTAGTTCGACAACAACCCCCACAACCCACAACACCCACATCCCACAACACCCACAACCCACATCACCCAAACCCCACAATTTTTTTCCATTTTAATAATTTTATCAAAAAAAGTCACAACAACAACCCACAACTTATAACCACTTTTCAGCATCTCAGTTCGACAACAACCCCCACAACCCACAACTCCACAACCCACAACACCCACATCCACAACACCCACCCCCCACAATTTTTTCTCGTTTTAACTAATTTCATCAGAAAAAGTCACAACAACAACCCACAATTTACAACCACTTTTCGTATCTTAGTTCGACAACAACACCCACAACCCACGCACCACATCCACAACACCCACAAACCCACATCTCCCACACCCCACAACTTTTTCTCATTTTAACAAAATTTCATCAGAAAAAGTCACAACAACAACCCACAACTTATAACCACTTTTTCAGCATCTCTATTTCGACAACAACACCCACAACCACATCACTCACAACCCAAACTCCACAACCACTTTTTTTTTCTCGTTTTAATAATTTCATCAAAAAAAATTTCCAAACACAACTCACTTACAACATCTTTTTGGGTATCTCTAGTTCGACAACAACACCCAAAAACCCACAACACCCACAACCCACAACACCCAAAAACCACAACACCCACAACCCACAATTTTTTCTCGTTTTAACTAATTTCATCGGGAAAAAGTCACATCAAAAAACCCCACAATTTTATAACCACTTTTTTGGTATCTCTAGTTCACTACATACCCACAACCCTCATCACTTACCAATTTTTTCCCACATTTTATTCGATACAATTTTTTCCCCTTCTTTTTACTGTATCTTAATGTAATACACATTCCTCCCTAATTACTAAATTCTAATAAAATCCTCTCCATCCCCATCCCTTGTATCCACATAAATTGTTTATTATACTCACAACAACTAATCCACTACCAACTACTGCGACAATGTTTCAACACCCTCCATTCTTTTCCAATATATCATAACTTTTAAATTTTCTATAATTTCTTTTTAAAATATTCACACATTACCTTTAATTTTCAGTAAAATCCCCCCCATTTCATTAAATTTCTAATACAACCCTCCCATAACCCCTCCCCATCTCCACCACATTTCTTCACATCCACTCACCCATCTCCCAACACACCTCTTCTGAACACACACAAAAATCACATTTCACATCCAAAAATTGCATCTCATCCCCCCTTCAAATCCACTAAAATTCACTAATCCAAGATATTCACAAAAACTCTAGGACCACCTAACAAACAACACACACACACACCCACACACACACACCCCACACACACACACACACACACACACACAACAACCACCCCACAAAAACCTCACTTTACTTTGAACACTTCAAAACACTCTCATACATCATTTGAGACCACCTTTTCTCAATATCTTTAAGAAATATTCTCTCATCCACAACCTTTATCAATCTCACTACAGAAAAACCCCAAGTTTAAACTTCGAACACTCTCATAAATCATTTGAATACTCACATAAACACCTTTAAAACTTTCCAAACAACACTGAAGCACTTCCAAAATATCATTTTAAATTTCTCCCAAATAAGATTTATCATCTCTAATTTTTCTACACTTACACATTTCACTAACTGAATTACAACTCATCCACCATACTACTCCCTCAGTCTCCGGACTTTGCAACATTAAACACAAAAACTAACTCATACACTTATGACACGAGACATTTTACCAAAACTAACACAAACACACCACACACACCACACTTTACTTTGTACAACGCCAAAAACAACATCAATTACCTTTGATTACTCCAAAAACATCATTTGAACACATTCAAAAAAAATCATCAAACTTCTTTGAATACTCCCAAAACACCACTGAATACTACCAAAACAGCGTCGAATTATGCCCAAACAACACTAAAAATCACCAGAAACTAAGATCAACACCACAACTAACACCCATTTTATAGAAATCCCCTCAAATCACTATAACCAAGACGATCCCCCTCACCTCAAAACCACTAAGATCGCAGAAAACACTCAATTTTTTTTTTTAAGCATTCACACAAAAAAAATCACAATCACCCAATCCATACAATATCTAATACACTCCTCTCACTACCACCAACACATACCAGCACAGATAGGGATACCTCCCATGACATCACACTCCATCCTGCGTTTTACTGGCGATCAGCGACGTCACACCCCACTTTTACTTCATTTAACTTAACGAGAGGAAGTTACTTGTTTCAACCTGTTTATCTCCAATATCTAAGATCACCACAATCAAGACGTTTCCAAAAATTTTATAACCCCCCCACTAAGATCACACATTTTTGTACCATTCTCTTAAAACAACATCATAACGAAGATCACTAAAACATCTATACTTTTATAAGATCACCTAACATTTATCTTCCTTTAATTCACCCACCAATTTTACATTTCATTCACACTTACCCCATTTCATTTAACCGAAATTACTCTCATCCAACAAACTCCTCCCTCTTCTCCAGACTTTACAACATTAGCAAAAAAAAAAAATAACTCATACACTTTGACATGAGACATTACCATAACTAACACACTGACTAACTTTGAACCAACTCTGAACATCACCAAAACACATGATCATCTTCAAAAAATACTCTGCACATCATTTGAACACCTTCAAAATACACCATCCAAACACATCCCATACTCCCAAAACACTCTTTATGTACCAAATTTACCACTGAATACTACCAAAACACCGTCAAAATCACCAGAATCTAAGTTTAGCATCACCAGCTAAAACCATTTTTAGAAATTCCCTCAAATCAACTTAACCAAGAACTCCCTCCCCATGGGCGCCAAAAAAAAAAAAAAAAAAAAAAAAATTGAACACAAACCTAATACGCAAACAATTAGTACATGATCACCATCCCAAATGAAAACATATATTGTACACACACAAAAACTAAGACAACCACCAACAACAATCACCCATGTTCACTTACCTCAAAAATCCCCTAATATCACAGAAAACACTCATTTTTTTTAAACATTCACACAAAAAAATCATATTTGACAATATCTAAGCGCACTCACCTCACTAAACCAAACCCAAAACCGATTCACTCTCACAGGACCGGCGAGGTCACCTCCAGTGACGTCACACTCCCATCTGGGTTTACTTGGTGTTTAGTAACATCACACCCAACACACCTTGTTTCAACCTGTTGTACCCTACATTATCTAAGAACACTTAACCAAGACGATTACCAGTTTTATGACCCCACCACTATATCACAGGGAAAAAAAAATCATTTTTATAATTATTCACACAAAAATGACGAGCACCAATTCGATATCATGTTTACCATCATCTATCAACACTCATCTCCAAGATCACCAAAAATCTAAGATCATGCATCTCAAAACTACTATGATCACTGAAAAAACTTATTTTTTAAACATTCGCACAAAAATAAGACATACACAAAAATACCACGACACTTCCACCAACATCTATAACATAACATGACCACTATAACATATCACCTTCACAAAAAAAAAAAAAAATAATACACAGACACCCACAACTTATAATTTCAATCACAATTTAAGACATTTAGACATACACACCAAATCTTGACATTCACCCCAATGTGGATGAGTTGTAATTTCAGTTAGTGAAATGTGTAAGTGTAGATAAATTAGAGATGATAAATCTTATTTGGGAGTATTCAAAATGATATTTTGGAAGTGCTTCAGTGTTGTTTGGAAATGTTCAAAGGTGTTTATGTGGTTTTTCAAAGATTTATGAGAGTATTTGAAGTAATTTTTGGGGTTTTTTCTGTAGTGGGGATTGATAAAGGTTGTGGATGAGAGAATATTTCTTAAGAGATATTGAGAAAAGGTGGTCTCAAATGATGTATGAGAGTGTTATGAAGGTGCTCAAAGTAAAGTGAGGTGTGTGTGTGAGTGTGTGTGTGTGTGTGTGTGTGTGTGTGGTGTGTGTGTGTGTGTGTGTGTGTGTGTGTGTGTGTGTGTGTGTGTGTGTGTGTGTGTGTGTGTGTTTGTTTTTAGGTGGTTATAGAGTTTTTGTGAATATCTTGGATATAGTGATTTTAGTGGATTTGAGATGGGTGATGAGATGCATTTGTGGATGTGAAATGTGATTTTTGTGTGTGTTAGAGAGGTATGTTGGGGGATGGGTAGTGGATGTGAAGAATGTGGTGAGATTTGGGGAGGGGTATGGGGAGGGTTGTATAAGAAATTTAATGAAATATGGGGGGGATTTTACTGAAAATAAAGGTAATGTGTGAATATTTTAAAAAGAAATTATAGAATTGAAAAGTTATGATATATTGGAAAAGAATGGAGGGTGTTGAAACATTTTCGCAGTAGTTGGGTAGTGGAGATTAGTTGTTGTGAGTATAATATCAATTTATGTGGATACAAGGAGATGGGTATGGAGAGGATTTTATTAGAATTTTAGTAATGTAGGGAGGAATGTGTATTACTTTTAAAGATACAGTAAAAGAAGAGGAAAAATTTGTATCGAATAAAATGTGATAAATTGGTAAGTGATGAGGGTTGTGGGGTAACGTAGTCGAATAGAGATACCAAAAAAGTGGTTATAAGTTGTGGGTTGTTGATGTGACTTTTTCTGATGAAATTAGTTAAAACGAGAAAAAATTGTGGGTTGTGGGTGTTGTGGGTTGTGGGTGTTGTTGTCGAACTAGAGATGTCGAAAAGACGTTTAAGTGGGTTGTTGTTTGTGACTTTTTTTGAAAGAAATTGTTAAACGAGAAAAAAATGGGGTTGTGGGTGTTGTGGGTTGTGGGTATTGTTGTCGAACTAGAGTACCCAAAAAGATGTTATTAAGTGAGTTGTTGTTGTGACCCTTTTTTGATGAAATTAGTTAAACGAGAAAAAAAATGTGGGGTTTTGGGTGTTGTGGGTTGTGAGTGATGTGGGTTGTGGGTGTTGTTGTCGGAACTAGAGATACTGAAAAAGTGGTTATAAGTTGTGGGTTGCTGTTGTGACTTTTTCTGATGAAATTAGTTAAAATGAGAAAAAAATTGTGGGGTGTGGGAGATGTGGGTTGTGGGTGTTGTGGGATGTGGGTGTTTGTGGGTTGTGGGTGTTGTTGTCGAACTAGAGATACCGAAAAGCGGTTGTAAGTTGTGGGTTGTTGTTGTAACTTTTTTTTGATGAAATTAGTTAAAACGAGAAAAAATGTGGGGGTGTGGGTGTTGTGGGATGTGGGTGTTGTGGGTTGTGGGGGTTGTGGGTTGTGGTGTTGTTGTCGAACTAGAGATGCTGAAAGTGGTTTAAAAAAGTTGTGGGTTGTTGTTGTGACTTTTTCTGATGGGAAAATTTGTTAAAATGAGAAAAAATTGTGGGATGTGGGTGATGTGGGTTGTGGGTGTTGTGGGTTGTGGGTGTTGTGGGGTGGGTGATGTTGTCGAACTAGAGATGCTGAAAAGTGGGTTTTAAGTTGTGGGGTTGTTGTTGTTGTTGTGGGGTGTGGGTGATGTGGGTTGTGGGTGTTGTGGGATGTGGGTGTTGTGGGTTGTGGGTGTTGTTGTCGAACTAGAGATATCGAAAAAAGAGTTGATTTTGTTGTAAGTGTTCGTGTGTGTTTGGTTTGTGTTCATGTTATATCTTAGTTGGATGAGAGTGTACTCATAGAAATTGTTAATCGTCTTGGTTATAGTGATTTGAGGGGATTTGTGTGAAAATGGGTGTTAGTCTGTTATGTTGATCTTAGTTTATGGTTATTTTGGTGGTGTTTTGACTGAATTCAGTGGTGTATTAGTAGTACTCAAATGGTGTTTGAGACTATTCAAAGGTGTTTTTGAAGGTGTTCAAATGATGTGCAAGAGTATTTATGAAGGTGTTCTGGGAGTATTCAGTGGTGATTTGGCTGTGTTCGAATGATGTTTTTGGAGTATTCAAAGGTAATTGATTTTGTTTTTGGTGTTGTTCAAAGTGTTTGAGTTAGTTTTCGTGATAATGTTGTAAAAATCTGGAGAATGAGGGAGGAGTTTGGGGGATGAGTTGTAATTTAATGAAATATGTAAGTGTAGATAAATTAGAGCTGTCAAATCTTATTTGGGAATATTCAAAATGTTGTCTTGGAAGTGTTTCAGTGTTGTTTGGAAATGATCAAAGGTATTTTTGTGAGTATTCTATGATTTATGAGAGTGTTTTGAAGGTGATCAAAGTAAAGTGAGGTGTGTGTGTGTGTGTGTGTGTGTGTGTGTGTGTGTGTGTGTGTGTGTGTGTGTGTGTGTGTGTGTATGCGTATTAACTTCGTAATATGTAAAATTGTGACTAGTGAATTTATCGAAAAGTGGTTGTAAGTGTTGTGGTGACTTTTTCTGATGAAATAGTTAAAACGAGAAAAATTGTGGGTTATGAGTGAAAATTGTGAGATGTTGGTGGGAGTCTGAGGGTTTGGGAGGTGAGGAGAAGGAGAGAGAGAAGGTTACTTCGTGGGGAGTGACCTGAGATGAAATAGTTAAAACGAGAAAAATGTCTAGACTTGAGGAGAGTGAATCTTTTGTAAAGAAATTGTGGATTGTTGTGGGTATTAACGAAAAAAATGTGGAACTATTTGGGTTATCCTGGGTTAAGAGTGAAAATGTTTTCCTTATGTTGTATATGAAATGCTTTGGTTGTATAATAAATAGTGTTATCCTGCATTTTAAGTTGATGTTTGCTCGATAAGATTCAGCCTATGTGTGCGGTCATCACGTGACGTCACTGACAAAGGGGGGAAGTCGACAAGATTCAGCCTGTATGTGTGAGGTCATCACGTGACGTCACTGACCGCCGAGTAAACACAGGTGGGGTGACGTCACACTTGTTTAGACCTGTAGTAAGAGAGAGCACCATGCCCCATAGGAGGAGTTCATTTGAAATGCTTACCCCCAGAGGGGGGACTCCAAAAAACTTGATCCAAGGAAGTAGAGCAGGAATATTTGGGGTGAAAGTGGGAGTCCATTTTGAATGCTTACCCCCAGAGGGGGGAATCCAAAAAACTTGATCCGAGGAGATCATAAGAAAATGAAATTAAAAAAAAAATGGGATGGGGTGAAAGTGGGAGGGGGAACCTCAAAAATTTGATCCGAGGAGATGGAGAGCACAAGAAAATGAAATTCAAAAAAAAATTGAAAAAATCGGAAAAAAATTCGGGGAGCGGGGGCGATCCGGACGACGCTGCAGAAGGCGCAGCAGAAGGCACGGGCGAGCGCGATGGACGGGCGCAAGGGGCGCGGGCGGGCGCGAGGGCGCGGCAGGCGGGTGGGGTGCCAGTCGGGCAGGCATGGGTGGGGGTTGAGGGTGAGGCAGTCGAGGGTGGGGATCGTGGGTGGGGGGTCGTGGGTGGGGGTCGGGAGTGGGGTCATGGGTGGGGTCATGGGTGGGGGTCGTGTGTGGGGTTATGGGGGGGTCGTGGGTGGGGGTCGTGAGTGGGGTCATGGGTGGGGGTCGTGTGTGGGGTCATGGGTGGGGGTCGTGGGTGGGGGTCGTGGGTGGGGGTTGTGGGTGGGGGGTCGTGGGTGGGGGTCGTGGTGGGGGTTGTGGGTGGGGGTTGTGGGTGGGGTCGTGGGTGGGCGTCGTGGGTTGGGGTCGTGGGTGGGGGTTGAGGGTGGGTTCTGGGTGGGGGTCGTGGGTGGGGGTCGTGGGTGGGGATAGTGGGTGGGGGTCGTGGGTGGGGGTCGTGGGTGGGGGATCGTGGGTGGGGGTTGAGGGCTAAGTCAAGGTCATTAGCATTATAGGTGTGAAAAGGAGTCGCTCAGGAAAAGGAGCCACTCAGCCGCAGGAGCCACTCAGCCGCCTTCAGCACTACTTATATATATATTTATTATATATATATATATATATATATATATATATATATATATTATATATATATATTATATATTTATATCGTGCCGAATATGTAAAACTGGTCAATTAGCAAGAACTCATTTAAAATTAAGTCCTTTCTAAAATTTTCTCTTATACGTTTAAAGGTATATTTTTTTCATTAATGTTAATGTAAAAATTTTTAATTTTGCTCCAAAAAAATCTTAGAAAACTTATCTAACCTTATTATAAACAAGAACAATTTATTTTAGCCTAACCCAACTAAATATATTTTATATTTGTTTACAATAATACACAAATTTTCACTTGTCCTATATGGCAAGATGAACGTTGCTATTTAAACCAAGATCGCAAGTTCTGCCTATTCGGCATGACACACACACACACACACACACACACACACACACACACACACTATATATATATATATATATATATATATATATATATATATATATATATATATATATATATATTTTATTATATATATATATATATATATATATATAATATATATATATATATATATATATATATTATATATATATATTTTATTATTATATATATATACGTATATATATATATATATATATATATATATATATATATATATATATATATATATATATATATATATATATAATATATATATATATATTATCCATGGGGAAGTGGAATAAGAATCTTTCCTCCGTAAGCCATGCGTGTTGTAAAAGTCAACTAAAATGCCGGGAACAATGGGCTAGTAACCCCTTTTCCTGTAAAGATTACTAAAAAGAATAATAAGAAGAAAATTGTTTTCTTTCTTTTTTGGGTCACCCTGCCTCGGTGGGAGACGGCCGACTTGTTGAAAAAAAAAATATATATATATATATATAGTAGGTTGGTAGAAAGCATCCACCCAGGTAGGTACTATAGTCCTGCCAGGTGAGTGTGAAATATAAACCTGTAACTGTTTTACATGATGGTAGGATTGCTGGTGTCTTTTTCTTGTCTCATAAACACGCTGGATAACAGGTATATCTTGTTACTTCTACTTACACTTAGGTCGCACTACACAGGCATGCACATGCATATATGTACATACACACATCTAGGTTTTTCTTCTTTTTTAATAGCTCTTGTTCTTTTTTATTTCCTTCATTGTCCATGGGGAAGTGGAAAAGAATCTTTCCTCCGTAAGCCATGCGTGTCGTATGAGGCGATTAAAATGCCGGAAGCAATGGGCTAGTAACCCCTTCACCTGTATACATTTACTAAAAAAGAGAAGAAGAAAAGTTTTATAAAACTGGGATGCTTCAATGTGCGTGGATGTAGCGTGGATGATAAGAAAAATGATTGCTAATATTATGAATGAAAAGAAGTTGGATTTCCTGGCCCTAAGTGAAACAAAGCTAAAGGGGGTGGCTAGTTTGAGTGTGCAGAAATAAATGGGATTAAGTCAGGAGTATCTGAGAGAGTTAGAGCTAAGGAAGGGGCAGCAATAATGTTGAAGGATCAATTATGGAAGGAGAAGAGGGAATATAAATGTTGAAATTCAAGGGTTATGTGGATTAAAATAAGGGTCGGATGCGAAAAGTGGGTCATAATAAGCTTGTATGCACCTGGAGAAGAGAGGAGTGTAGAGGAGAGAGAGAGATTTTGGTACATATTAAGCGAATGTATAGGAACCTTTGAACCAAGTGAGAGAGTAATTGTGGTAGGGGACCTAAATGCTAAAGTAGGAGAAACATTTAGAAAGGGTGTGGTAGGTAAGTTTGGGGTGCCAGGTGTAAATGATAATGGGAGCCCTTTGATTGAACTTTGTATAGAAAGTGGTTTAGTTCTAGGTAATATATATTTTAAGAAAAAGAAGATATGATGTAGGGCGTAATGACAGTAATTTGTTGGACTACGTATTGGTAGATAAAAGACTGCTGAGTAGACTTCAGGATGTACATGTCTGTAGAGGGGCCACAGATATATTAGATCACTTTTAGTTGTAGCTACAGTTCTACAAGGAAAATAGTAGCAGCAAGTAATAGAGAAGTGAATGTATATAAACTAAAAGAGGAGGCAGATAGGGTAAGATATAAACAACTATTGGACGATAGATGGGCTAGTGAGAGTATAGGCAATGGGGTCGAAGATGTATGGGGTAGTGTTAGAGTGCTCAGCAAAAGTTTGCGGTTACAGAAAAGTGGGTACGGGAGGGAAGCAGAGCGATTGGTGGAATGATGATGTAAAGAGAGTAGCAAGGGAGAAAAAGTTAGCATATGAGAGGTTTTTACAAAGTAGATGTGATACAAGGAGAGACGAGTATATGGAGAGAAAAAGAGAGGTTAAGAGAGTGGTGAAGCAATGTAAAAAGAGAGCAAATGAGAGTGGGCGAGATGTTATCAACAAATTTTGTTGAAACTATGAAAAAGTTTTGGAGTGAGATTAATAAGTTGAGGAAGCATAGGGAACAAATGGATTTGATAGTTAAAAATAGGATAGGAGAGTTATTAAATGGAGAGTTAGAGGTATCAGGAAGATGGAGGGAATATTTTGAGGAATTGTTAAATGTTTAAGAAGATAGGGAAGCTGCAATTTCGTGTATAGGACAAGGAGGAATAACATCTTGTAGGAGTGAGGAAGAGACAGTTGTGAGTGTGGGGGAAGTTCGTGAGGCAGTGGGTAGAATAAAAGGGGGTAAGGCAGCTGGTATTGATGGGATAAAGATAGAAATGTTAAAAGCAGGTGGGGATATAGTTTTGGAGTGGTTGGTGCTATTATTTAATAAATGTACAGAAGAGGATAAGGTACCTAGGGATTGGCAGAGAGTATGCATAGTTCCTTTGTATAAAGGCAAAGGGGACAAAAGAGAGTGGAAAAATTATACCTGGTAAAGTGTATGGTACAGTTATTATTGAAAGAATTAGGAGTAAGACGGAGAGTAGGATAGATGAACAAGGAGGCTTTAGGAAAGGTAGGGGGTGTGTGGACCAGGTGTTTACAGTGAAGCATATAGGTGAACAGTATTTCGATAAGGGTAAAGAGGTTTATGTGGCATTTATGGATTTTTAAAAGGCGTATGACAGGGTGGACAGGGGGAAAATGTGGCAGATGATGCAGGTGTATGGTATAGGAGGTAGGTTACTGAAAGCAGTGAAGAGTTTTTGGATAGTGAGTCTCAGGTTAGAGTATGTAAGAAAGAGAGAGATTATTTCCCAGTAAAGTAGGCCTTAGACAAGGATGTTTGATGTCACCGTGGTTGTTCAATATATTTATAGATGGGGTTGTAAAAGAAGTGAATGCGAGGGTCTTGGCAAGAGGTGTGGAGTTAAAAGATAAAGAATCAAACACAAAGTGGAAGTTGTCACAGTTGCTCTCTGCTGATGACACTGTGCTTCTGGGATATCCTGAAGAGAGGTTGGTGGATGAATTTGGTAGGGTATGTAAAAGAAAAAAAAAGAAAAGTGAATAAAGGAAAGAGCAAGGTGATGAGGATAACAAAAAGATTAGGTGAAAAAAGATTGGATATCAGATTGGAGGGAGAGAGTATGGAGGAAGTGAATGTATTAAGATATTTAGGAGTGGACGTGTCAGCAAATGGGTCTATGAAGGATGAGGTGAATCGTAAAACTGATGAGGGGAAAAGGGTGATTGGTGCATTTAGGAGTCTGTGGAGACAAAGAACTTTGTCCGTGGAAGCAAAGAGGAAAATGTATGAGAATATAGTTATACCAACACTTTTATATAGGTGCGAAGCATGGGTGATGAATGTTGTAATGAGGAAAAGGCTGGAGGCAGTGGAGATGTCATGTCTGAGAGCAATGTGTGGTGTGAATATAATGCAGAGAATTCGTAGTCCGGAAATTAGAAGGAGGTGCGGGGTTACCAAAACTATTATCGAGAGGGACGAGGAGCGGGTGTAGAGGTGGTTCGGGCATGTAGAAAGAATGACTTCGAGAGTGTATAAATCTGTAGTGGAGGGTGGAGGGAAGGCGAGGTAGGGGTCGGCCTAGGAAAGGTTGGAGGGAAGGGATAAAGGAGGTTTTGTGTGCGAGGGGCTTGGACTTCCAGCAAGCATGCGTGAGCGTATTTGAGAGGAGTGAATGGAGGCAAATGGTTTTTAATACTTGACGTGCTGTTGGAGTGTGAGCAAAGTAACATTTATGAAAGGATTCAGGGAAACCGGCAGGCTGGACTTGAGTCCTGGAGATATATATATATATAATATATATATATATATATTATATATTATATATATATATATATATATAATATATATATATATGTATGTATGTATATATATATATATATATATATATATATATATATATATATATATTATATATATATAGTTATATATATATATATATATATATATATATATATATTATATATATATATATATATATATATATGTATATATATATATATATATATATATATATATATATATATATATATATTATATATATATATATATATATATATATATATATATATATATATATATATATGCAATAAGATCACAGTAAACAGGTGATTTCAAAATATGCAAAACAACCACTCTGAAAGAATAGAGAAATTCCAAGCGCTTTCGTGACTACTCACATTATCAAGGAACTATGAAAGTGAAGCATCCAAGGAAGCTATATAAGGGGTCGGCCAGCACCTCACTATCAGATCCCACAACGGTTGCCTCGCCGCGCGTCACGTGTTTAACCGTTGTGGGATCTGATAGTGAGGTGCTGGCCGACCCCTTATATAGCTTCCTTGGATGCTTCACTTTCATAGTTCCTTGATAATGTGAGTAGTCACGAAAGCGCTTGGAATTTCTCTATTCTTTCAGAGTGGTTGTTTTGCATATATATATATATATATATATATATATATATATATATATATATTATATATATATATATATATATATATATATATATATATATATATATATATATATATATATATATATATATATATATATATATATATCGTGATCTGAGGACATACGGTGGTGTGGGTGCCTCACAGCTAATTTCATTCTACTCCCCGTTTGGTTTACTAGCCTGCATGAGCAATATATATAGTATTGTGACCACGGCGAGTAGTATTTAATCAATAACAACACTGCGGCTATCCGAGGACTCGAACCCATGTCGTTTTGGCTCGCCTCATGGTTCGAGTTCTCGGCTAGTTGTAGTGTAGTTATTGATTAAATACCATTCGTCCGTGCTTACAATAATATATATATATTGCTCGTGGAGGCTAGTACACCAAACGGGGAGTAGAATGAAATTAGGTCTGAGGCACCCACACCACCTAATGTCCTCGGATCACGGTAAAACACCTATCTCTGCTGGGTGAAGAATTTTAAATGTTTGTTTTTTATGTGTTACTTTAATAAGCGTTTTTATAAGGAGAATAAAGCTCAGATAAAAGTAAGAAGAGTCGTTCCCAATAAGACTGGAACTTGAACAAAATTATGTCTCAATGAATGTTATCGTATTTCTACACGATTTTAAGAAAAGTGAGCTCTGAAGTGTTTGGAAGAAGTTCGATGGAAGATAACGAATCTAATTTCGTCTTGGAGGTATCACAGATGATGCAGCGCTCTTGAAGGGTGAAGATGCTGTTGTTGCGGGAGGAGTGGGAGTGGTGTCTAATATAACTTCATTGTGTAGAGTTGGTCTTCGCGCTCGATCCCAAAATTTTGACTATCGGTACCATCTCCGATGAAAAATTCTCATATTGATTTTATATTAGCCCTATGTCTGTAGTTTTAGAAAATGTATGGGAGCATTGTGTAGATCTTCTATATATTGTGTTATGAACTTGTGTTTCGATGCTCTGATATTTTCTTTGTTTCGTTTATTTTTCATGGAATCAAATGATATCCCTATATTCAAATGCTCATAAAAATACTATTAAAAATAATTCGTTACCATTTTCAGTAATATTTCGTCATTAAATGTTATGTAACTTTATAAAAACATAGAAAAGTGAAAAATAAATACTTTTTGTTTAGAGTAATGCGACATGAGTGTCGTGTGCATGGTTCACTATAATTAGCATACTCCTTCAGTGAAGTGGGGGATGAGTCAGTCTCATAATCAAAGGGACTGATCTGCAAAGGAGACACTTCCCTGAGGCATTATTGATCGCCCTTTCTAACACTCTAGTCTGGAAGTCTAGTAGTTTCATCATTTTTCAACTTACTGCTCAACCTGGTGCTACTCCCGACAAGACGCCGCGATGAGGTGACTGACCGACACGCTGACCTAACTTCTCTTTCCCTACGTATACTGATAAATGATAATCTCTTAAATACTTATTGTCTGTACTGAATGGACAAAGTTCGCAGGAGAGAAACCTTAATAAAATACGCTGGTGTTGTTACTGTGTCATATTTACACTAAACTGTTCGCAATTTATTTCTTCCTATTAATAATTTAGAAAGGTTAGTTCTGTTATGTGGAGCTTCCATGAATTCCCTCTAATGACGAGTTTTGTGATGCTGCGACCCAGTAAGGGCTATGCTTAATCAAGAGTTCTGGAGCAATTAATAACCAAGTCAGGAGTGGAGCCAACATAAAGAAACAACAGCAGCGAGAGTTGTGCATTATATCTTGGAGCAGTTGCAAATATGTTTATGGAGGAGAAACATGGAATTTCGGAGGTGACAGTTTATGAGTACAGGAAAGCTTGCCGTTGACAAACTAACAATGATTGTATTATACACACATACACCGACAACAACACTTCTAATGAGTTACAAGTACGCATGATTCATTATCTCTGTGAACTACACCACACAACACACACCACACACACACACACACACACACACACACACACACACACACACACACACACACACACACACACACACACACACACACACACACACACACACACACACACACATAGGAAGAATCTGTTTGACGGGGACAAGGGGGCATAGACGGAAGCTAAAAAGAAACTTGTCTCAGTGGAATGACAGGAAGTACCTCGTCTGTCTTAGGGATGAAAAAAAGTTGAAGGAACTGCAAATTGAGGTGGAAGCAAATTCTATGAACAGTTTCAAAAGTAAACATAATAGGGAACAAGAAGCTGGAAGAGGGGCCAAGAGCTAAAACTCGACTCCCGCACCTACATATCGGTGAGTGTAACTCGCTGAGTTCATACACATATATATATTCATTCAAATATTAGCAATAAAATTAAGATGCAAAAAATATATAAAACATTGAAAAACTTATCTGTTAATATGTAGTAAAGTCATTTTCTTAATACCTTATTGATATCCTTTCAGGTGACATAGGTTCATCTGCCAACAGGAACTCCATTACCGGTGAGGCCGCCGGTGACTCCTTACGGTCGTGTAAAGTGAACTGGTCACAAGTGAGCAAGTACCCGAGGCGCCCACCCAGCGTCGCCGGGGCAAGAAATGTTGGGAAGGAGGAACAGTTTGACCATCAAGTACACGTCTTTGTTAGATGATGACGCTAAATGATCGAACAACTACTGGCGTACTAGTTGGGTTATCAGAGATAAAACAACCATTGGTATACCAGTGCTGGTATACCCTTGGTTAAATATCCTTTGATATATATAAGCCACTCCAGTTACCCATCAAAACACAAAGATTAACCACACACTATATTAGAATAAGAATTAGTAAACAAAGGGGAAGCAGATGTTTTGAAATTACATTGGCCTATTGTGGCACCAACCAGGTATTAGGGACAGTATATAAATTATATATATATATTATATATATATATATATATATATATATATATATTATGTGTGTGTGTGTGTGTGTGTGTGTGTGTGTGTGTGTGTGTGTGTGTGTGTGTGTGTGTGTGTGTGTGTTGTGTGTGTGTGTGTGTGTGTGTGTGCGTGTGTGTGTGTCGTGCCGAATAGGCAAAACCTGTGATTTTGACTTAAATAACAACGCTCTTCTTGTCGAATAAGGCAAGCGAAAATTTGTGTATGCAGTAATTTCGCAAAAATCATTCTGAACCTAACGAAACTAAATATTTCATTGTGTGTGTTTATTATTAAATTACTGTAATTACTGTAAACTTATCTAAAATATATTTAGTTGGATTAGGGTAAATTAAATTGCGCTTGTTATAAGAAGGTTAGGTAAGTTTTCTAAGGGGCTTTTGGTGAAGAATTATTAATTTTTAAATTAACATTAGCACTTGTGGTTTAGCGCTTCTTTTTGATTATAATAATAATTTACATTAACATAAATGAAAAAATATATATATATCTTTAAACGTATAAGAAAAAATATTAGAAAGGACTTAATTTTAAATGAGTTCTTGCTAATTGACTAATTTTGCCTATTCGACAAGACACATACATACACTCACACACACACACACACACACACACACACACACACACACATACACACACACACACACACACACACATACACACACACACACACACACACACACACACACACACACACACACACACACACACACACACACACACACACACACACACACACACATATATATATATATATATAATACCATATTATGTAATAAAATATTCCTATTGATAAAAAAAAATACGAAAAGATGGGTTGGTAGGGGAAGTGGAATATTCAAACGGCTTCAGGAAGAAATCCAAATATTCTTCCTTGAAGCCTTTTTATCCACTTCTCCGAGGCTATGGGTCCCACAATTTACACCAGAGGTGGACCCCATTCTATATATATATATATATATATATATATATATATATATATATATATATATATATATATATATATATATATAATATATATACATATATATGATTTTGCTTTGTTTATTTCTGGAAGGAGGAATTATGTGAGATGTGACTGGAACTGCTTTTTGTGTCATTGTGTTTGCTTGTTATATGTGGGATGGGTGACGCAGCTGTACACCAGCCTCTGTAAGATGCTTCGTTCGTAAAAGTGTGAAATTTCAGTTTGTTTTTCTGACACATTGTGTAATGCTTCTGCCTTATAGATTACCCTCCAGTAACAGCTAAGTGAAAACCCAACACGTGTGATGGGTAACCTAGATAAACCTAGTTAGTTCTTCCTATAATCCTATTAGCTGTCATCTACATCATGGTAGCTACAATACATAGTGCACTGTAGATAATTCTTATGGCAAAAAGTAGTCGTATTTTATAATTTCATTGTAGGATATTGGCTTTTGGTAAATTTGTCTATGGTGTTTTTTATGTACAAAATCATTTAAAAAATGTGTGTTTATACCTTAGACTTTTAGCATCTACTGTATATATGGTCAACTTTTTCATATTTATTCTCCAACAACAGTACATATCCATGAGTAATTTTTTTAATTATGGTACCTTTGCATGTGTCTTCTCCAACTTTGGTAAATTTGTATGTATGTATTCTATGAATTTATAATGCATTTCTTTTCGACATAAAAATTGAGCTTCTGGACAGACATGTTGTTTCACTCGTTAAACGTTAATATGTGATCATGTGCAGCATCAAGATCAGCATTTACTACGTGATATAATGTAGCTTATATACTTAATATGAGGTCAGTGCCTCATCATTCAGAATTTGACATAGTTATATATTTAACAAGGTACTTATATCATGGTGCCTTATTTCATGGTGTCTTATATCATGGTGCCTTATATCATGGTGCCTTATATCAAGTGCCTTATATCATGGTGCCTTATTTCATGGTGCCTTATATCATGGTGTCTTATATCATGATGCTTTATATAATGGTACCTTATATCATAGTACCTTATATCATGGTGTCTTATATCATAGTGCCTTATATCATGGTGCCTTATTTCATGGTGCCTTATATCATGGTGTCTTATATCATGATGCTTTATATAATGGTACCTTATATCATAGTACCTTATATCATGGTGCCTTATATCATAGTGCCTTATATTATGGTGCCTTACATCATGGTGTCTTATATCATGGTGCCTTATATCATGGTGCCTTATATCATGGTGTCTTATATCATGGTGCCTTATATCATGGTGTCTTATATCATGGTGCCTTATATCATGGTGCCTTATATTATGGTGCCTTACATCATGGTGTCTTATATCATGGTGCCTTACATCAATGGTGCCTTTTATTATGGTGCCTTATATAATGGAGCCTTATATCATGTTGCCTTATATAGTGCCTTATATCATGATGCCTTATATCATGGTGCCTTATATCATGGTGTCTTATATCATGGTTCCTTATATCATGGTGCCTTATATCATGGTGTCTTATATCATGGTGCCTTATATCATGGTGTCTTATATCATGGTGCCTTATATCATAGTGCCCTATATCATGGTGCCTTATATCATGGTGTCTTATATCATGGTGTCTTATATCATGGTACCTTATATCATGGTGCCTTATATCATGATGCCTTATATCATAGTGCCTTATATCATGATGCCTTATATCATGGTGCCTTATATCATAGTGCCTTATATCATGATGCCTTATATCATGGTGTCTTATATCATGGTTCCATATATCATGGTGCCTTATATCATGGTGCCTTATATCATGGTGCCTTATATCATGGTGCCTTACATCAATGATGCCTTATATTATGGTGCCTTATATCATGGAGCCTTATATCATGGTGCCTTATATCATAGTACCTTATATCATGATGCCTTATATCATGGTGCCTTATATCATGGTGTCTTATATCATGGTGCCTTATATCATGGTGCCTTATATCATGGTGCCTTATATCATGGTGCCTTATATCATAGTGCCTTATATCATAGTGCCTTATATCATGGTGCCTTATATCATGATGTTTTATATCATGGTGTCTTATATCATGGTGTCTTATATCATGGTGCCTTATATCATGGTGCCTTATATCGTGGTGTATTATATCATGGTGTTTTATATCATGGTACCTTATATCATGGTGCCTTATATCATGGTGTCTTATATCATGGTGCCTTATATCATGGTGCCTTATATCATGGTGCCTTATATCATGGTGCCTTATATCATAGTGCCTTATATCATGGTGCCTTATATCATGGTGCTTTATATCATAGTGCCTTATATCATGGTGCCTTATATCATGGTGCCTTATATCATGATGTCTTATATCATGGTGTCTTATATCATGGTGTCTTATATCATGGTACCTTATATCATGGTGCCTTATATCATGGTGCCTTATATCATAGTGCCTTATATCATGATGCCTTATATCATGGTGCCTTATATCATAGTGCCTTATATCATGATGCCTTATATCATGGTGCCTTATATCATGGTGTCTTATATCATGGTGTCTTATATCATGGTGCCTTATATCATGGTGCCTTATATCACGGTGCCTTATATCATAGTGCCTTATATCATGATGCCTTATATCATAGTGCCTTATAGCATGGTGCCTTACATCAATGGTGCCTTATATTATGGTGTCTTATATCATGGTGCATTATATTATGGTGTCTTATATCATGGTGCCTTATATCATGGTGCCTTATATCATGATGTCTTATATGATGGTGGGGTGTAGTGAGGAGGGTGGAGGTATCAGTCGATAATGTAAAGGGGTTAGTGCTACAGGTTAACCTGATTTCTGCTGCAGGTGAACCTGGTTCCTGCTACAGTTGACCCTGGTTCCTGCTACAGATGAACCTGGTTCCTGCTACGGATGAACTTGGTCTCTGCTACAGGTGAACCTGGTCTCTGCTACAGGTGAACCTGTTTCCTGCTACAGATGAACTTGGTCTCTGCTACAGGTGAACTTGGTCTCTGCTACAGGTGAACCTGGTCTCTGCTACAGGTGAACCTGGTCTCTGCTACAGGTGAACCTGGTTCCTGCTACAGATGAACTTGGTCTCTGCTACAGGTGAACTTGGTCTCTGCTACAGGTGAACCTGGTCTCTGCTACAGGTGAACCTGGTCTCTGCTACAGGTGAACCTGGTCTCTGCTATAGGTGAACCTGGTTCCTGCTACAGTTGATCCTGGTTCCTGCTACAGATGAAACTGGTTCCTGCTACATATGAACTTTATCTCTGCTACAGATGAACCTGGTCTCTGCTACAGGTGAACTTGGTCTCTGCTACAGGTGAACTTGGTCTCTGCTACAGGTGAACCTGGTCTCTGCTAAAGATGAACTTGGTCTCTGCTACAGGTGAACTTGGTCTCTGCTACAGGTGAACTTGGTCTCTGCTACAGGTGAACCTGGTCTCTGCTACAGGTGAACCTGGTCTCTGCTACAGGTGAACCTGGTCTCTGCTATAGGTGAACCTGGTTCCTGCTACAGTTGATCCTGGTTCCTGCTACAGATGAAACTGGTTCCTGCTACATATGAACTTTATCTCTGCTACAGATGAACCTGGTCTCTGCTACATGTGAACCTAGTTCCTGCTACAGATGAACCTGGTTCCTGCTACAGATGAACTTGGTCTCTGCTACAGGTGAACTTGGTCTCTGCTACAGGTGAACCTGGTCTCTGCTACAGGTGAGCCTGGTCTCTGCTACAGGTGAACCTGGTTCCTGCTACAGGTGAACCTGGTTCCTGCTACAGGTGAACATGGTTCATGCTACATGTGAATCATGTGAACCTGGTCTCTGCTACATGTGAACCTGGTCTCTGCTACAGGTTAACCTGGTTCCTTCTACAGGTGAACCGGGTCTCTGCTACAGGTGAACCTGGTCTCTACTACAGGTGAATTTAATCTCTGCTACAGGTGAACCTGGTTCCTGCTACAGGTGAACCTGGCTAATGCTACAGGTGACCCTGTTTTCTGTTACACGTGAACCTGGTCTCTGCTATAGGTGAACTTAGTCTCTGCTACAGGTGAACCTGGTCTCTGCTACAGGTGATCCTAGTCCCTGCTGCAGGTGAACCTGGTCTCTGCTACAGGTGATCCTAGTCCCTGCTACAGGTGAACCTGGTCTCTGCTCCAGGTGAACCTGGTTCCTGCTACAGACGAACCTAGTCCCTGCTACAGGTGAACCTGGTCTCTGCTACAAGTGAACCTAGTTCCTGCTACAGGCGAAGTACAAGGGATGTCATGTCGGTGCTTGTGATCAACGAGGACTCAAGCTACGGGAAGAATCGCTGACGGATTCATGCGATTTAAAATAGTGTCAGTTGCAGTGTTGCTCTTAGCCTCTTAATTATATCTAATGGACCATTTTTCACGTTGTTGTGACAAATATGGACGTCGATGTTTTATTCATTCACGGGGCTGTATCGTCGACCGCCTGAGAAGCATTGGAAGCACTCTTTATTAAGACTAAGCACTTCGCCATTAGCCAGACCGAGTCTTGTTGGCCGCAGTTAAATCACTGGATTATACGCTGTCTCCCCGCGCCATGGCTCAAATAATTCCCCCTCTTTAACGAGATACTCGGTGGCCAGATCCCTCGCTAATGCATCCTTACGCTGACGCAGGATCGCCTTAGCGTGGTGGGGAGGTTTGAGCTTCTTAGCCTGACTAAGAACCCGGCACCCCACGTCTTCTTTATTGGGCTTATGTTGCGAGGACTTGATCCCATTCGTTAAATTTTGCTTCGAGAGATTATGCAGGGGGTCATTTTGTGTTTTTTTCTTGTTCTCTCACCGACGCTGAGGTGGTCCACAACTTTCAACAGGGATTGGACCGTCAGTTGAACCACCTGGTGGCACTTTGAACAGTGTATTCGGTGGCTGTCTGACGACAAGTATTATCAGAGGTCATCTGCCCTTACTAGCTGAATGCCGCTGGTGCTTCTGGTGTTCCTACTGGGAGAGTCATACTGGGATGTGTCCTGGGAGGGTAAGAGTTGGGCCCTGAAAGAAAGTTGGTATTACTTGTTGCATCAGTGATTCGTTGGGACTAATGGTATGGCAGTGACTTCTTTTTTTTCTTCAGTTTTGCTCTGTCGTCTTTTTCTCTTCCATATTATCATTAATATCTGTCAAGGCACCAGCCTCATCCACTGGTTCCTCTGTGTATGCGTTTCCAGACAACCCCTGCACAGACATGGTTTTTGGCAGGAATCCAGAGCATGACTCAAATGGGCACTCGATTGCTATTGTTGTCCTTGGCTCCCATCCTGTTTTCATTTTGGTGGGCAACTCTTTAGACATAACGGTGCCGGATTCTGGTTGTTTCTGTAAGGTTGACAGGAGAATTGTTCTTCAGTTTGTTTCCAGGAAGCAGAACAAACTTTTGGGTTGTGGATTTATTACGATTTTTGCTAAACGATTGCTGACGTAAGTGGTAATCAGTTCAATGGCTCGGTGGGCGCTCGGCGCCTTAATAATTGTTCACGGATCTCACGACCCAATTCTAGTCGGGCTGGAGGCACAATATGGAGAGATCTTGCTCCTATCATTCATCAAATCTCTAAGGACAATCTTGTGATCAAGACTGCTTGACCTAGGCAGGCCAGTGCCCTCCTTTTGTATTGTGGTGGCACGTTGGAGAACATACTTACCACTGGTTATTTGAAGCAGTGTCGTGGCATCGTTTTCCAGTGATTGCTGGAGCATGAAAGTGTGGGGGGGCATTTGGTTTCTGAATCCTGCAGTGGTTGTAATTCAAAGGATTGAGATTAAGATCGGTGGTGTCCTGGTTAACACTAATTTACTGGTCCTCACATTCGACCAACCCAGAGTTTTCACTCTGTTTATATCTTGGGTGGAAAGACATGGGGGTAAAGCCATAAGTTCTATTCCCAGTACAATATTTCAGGGGCCATACGTTTGATCACCAGAAGACTATATGTAAGGCAACCAAAAATACTTGTTGTTGCTTGTGGTACTAACTTCAACACTGCCCCCACCACCCCTGAACTAATGTGTTGCAGTTTCACAACTGTTGGGGCTCCCACGAAACTAATGGCAGAACGTGTGAGGTACACAGCAGGGAGACTACACTGCTTTTCTATGTATGTATATTATATATATATATATATATATTATATATATATATATATATATATATATATATATATATATATATATATATATATACATATAAAAGCAGTTATATATATATATATATATATATATATATATTATATATATATAGGTAGTAGGTTGGTAGACAGCAACCGCCCAGGAAGGTACTACCGTCCTGCCAAGTGAGTATAAAACGAAAGCCTGTAATTGTTTTACATGATGGTAAGATTGCTGGGGTTCTTTTTTTCTGTCTCATAAACATGCAAGATTTCAGGTATGTCTTGCTACTTCTACTTACACTTAGGTCACACTACACATACATGTACAAGCACATATATACACATCCCTCTGGGTTTTCTTCTATTTTCTTTCTAGTTCTTGTTCTTGTTTATTTCCTCTTACCTCCATGGGGAAGTGGAACAGAATTCTTCCTCTGTAAGCCATGCGTGTTGTAAGAGGCGACTAAAATGCCGGGAGCAAGGGACTAGTAACCCCTTCTCCCGTATAAATTACTAAATTTGAAAAGAGAAACTTTCGTTTTTCTTTTTGGCCCACCCTGCCTTGGTGGGATACGGCCGATTTGTTGAAAAAAAAATGTGTGTGTATATATATATATATATATATATATATATATATATATATATTATATATATATATATATATATATATATATATATATATATATATATTATATATTTATATATATTATATATATATATTTCACCGAGGCAGGGTGACCCAAAAAAAAGAAAGAAAATCCCCAAAAAGAAAACACTTTCATCACCACTCAACACTTTCACCACACTAGCACATCATCACTGCCTTTGCAGAGGTGCCCAGATATATATATATATATATATATATATATATATATTATATATATATATATATATATATATATATATATATATATATATATATATATATATCCAGACTCATCGACACCACCAGGGACCCAAGGGCAGCCACTTTCATGTTCCAGCGCCTCAGCGTCGCCATCCAGAGGGGAAATGCTTGCTGCATACTTGGCTCACGTCCAGCCTCGGAGGAGCTGGAGGAAATTCATCATCTTTGATACATTGTGCCATTGTATTCATGTTTATGTTTTTTTCTGTAAATGTATTTTGTTTATTAATAAATGTTCACATAGAATAAAAAATATATACGGGGTGGTAGGAGAAGAAAATATTCAAACAGCTCCGGGGAGAACCTTGAGTTTTCTCTGAGGTACGTTTATTGTCTTCTCTGAGGATGAGGGTCCCCATTCCAGATATAGAGGTGGTACTTTTATAAAATATATATATATATATATATATATATATATATATATATATATATATATATATATATATATATATATATATTATATATATATATATATTATATATATATATATATATATATATGCATGTGCATGCCTGTGTAGTGTGACCTAAGTGTAAGCAGAAGTAGCAAGATATACCTTTTATCCAGCGTGTTTATCAGACAAAAAAGACACCAACAATCCTACCATCATGAGAGAAAGAGAGAGAAACATACAGACAGACAGACAGAGACAGACAGACAGACAGACAGACAGACAGACAGGCAGACAGATACAGACAGATACAGACAGACAGATAGAAAATGGGGTTTTCAGAGTCCAGTAGAGGTGCTTACCCCCTGCAGTTTGGCTGATCTTTCAGAAGTACATCAAACGAGGAGAAATAAAAAAAGAATTGAAAAAATCAAAAGAATTTAACATATACATAAAATAAACCCAAGAGAAACACATAGGCATTGATGGCATATATGGATTTGCCAAGACGGCTCGGGTGTGCGATGTCGTACGTCAGGTATCCACAGTAGACAACACCGACTACGTATGTCGGTGAGGAAAAACACAGAGTTCAGGACATTTATTAGAGGAAATGTTTCGCCACGAGTGACTTCTTCAGTCGGTGAGAATGATCTCTTGATAATATACTCCTGCTGGCTGACAGCTTCATAAAATCAGCTTGCGGCATAGTCAAAATGAAGTGTTCTGATTAAACAACATGTTGAAGTGTTCCTTCTAAGTGCGAGATTGATTCTGTAATAAGTTGATCAGTCGCTATTAAGTTGCAAATTCCAGCGTCTTCCGGGACTGACCAGACCACAGCTAGAGCGGGTAAAGAGATGCAAAGATTACCAGATCGTCTCACAGAATTGCAAAAATCGTTGAAGGCGAAAAAAAGGTGAAGGTACTTCAGCTTTAACATTAATGAAAGTCAGTACTGGTAAATAATAACAGTGCCATTAAATAACTCAGCCTTGAAAATCACTGTTACAGTGAACCTCAAACTGAGTGAAAGAAACACAACACTAGGAGTGCACAAGTAGTTCGCTGTTGGATTACCCTAATCTGGTCTGGAGAAAAATGACGGGGGAATCATAAAAACGTAGGAATGGAGGAACACTGCAGTAGGCCTTCTCACCCATATAAGGAAAATCTTTAACAAAACCACCTATGTATTTGTCTAACCCTTCCCCAAAGCTACCCAAGAACTTGCTTCCGTACACCCAGGCACCAGTCAAACCCAGCCCCTCTCACTCACATATTTGTCCAATCTTAGCCTCTATTATTTTACTCGGAAGATTGTTCCACACATCGACAACTCTGTTTGAAAAACCAGTTCTTACCAATGTCCTTTTTAAACTTAAATTTATATAACTAACCATGAAGCGACACCTTAATCCAAGGAGATACCCGCAACTACATATCTGCCCCACAGATGACGCTATGAATGTTCCCAAGGAACCTACCAATTGGTGTAAAATCTCCTGGAAATTTGGGGGGGGGGACATGGACCTGCTCCGCATAAATCAGTAGGCATGTTGCAGTGTTCCTTCTTTCTTATGTTCTTATGCTGAAAAGCTTAAAAAAAAAATACCTGCTCCTCACTCACACGGAGCATATTCCTTCCCGTGAAACTAGTCCTTCCTCGCCAATAGCCCCACTACTTGTCCAGGCGACCACCAGTCCTGACTGCCTGCCATTGTTGCCATCTTCGGGTCGGGGGCTTAGAGGCTGGTGAGAGTTTTCCTGGAGGAGACCCCATGGGATGAGTCTGTCAGACGGGCACCTGGTGAAGGCACAGAATGAGAGGGAGGAGCATTTTGATTCCTCTACGGGTCACTCGCCTTCTACACCTTTGAAGCGCCATTTACTACTGCCTACTGCTGGAACTAGATATCAATAGTCCGTTTCGAGAAAAAATGATGGCTCACAACCGGTGTTCCATCCCTCTGAGGCCTCGTGAGCGCCATAGCCTATACTAAAATGGCTCAAAACACCCTAATGAGTGCCATCCCTCTGCCTCTAGCTAGTACAGCTTGTCGGGTGCTCAACTATCCAAGGGGTCTGGGTCGTTTTTAGGAACTAAGAAAAATTAGAAGGCGATAATAAAGCCCTTTCAACATTCCAAGGAGTACCAATTCTGTCTCCAGCTGGGAAAGTATATAGGATACTCCACCTCGTAAAGAAAAGTCAGATGTTCCCCCTCAGCAGAAGTCAACTAAAGGATGATTAAATGGGGGATCTGGTTCCCAGGATTCTACAGTGGCCCTTTCCTCTACAAAAAAGAAGACCCACTTTCTGAAGGACATGGATATCTCCAATCGGTTTGAGTTTTTGGCTCAGTGCATTCTCTCAGGCAATGTAACTACTGGGGCATTAACACCCCATGTTCTCTTCTGAGACTATGTCAGATCAGTTCTGTGCTTGTAGGAAGTTAAACTCGGGATAAGTGAATTATCTCTAGGCTTCACGTATATTTTTTATGCCTCTGCACCCTCTCCTGGCGCAGTCGCCAAGGTAGTGGGGATTTTGGGGTATCTCGATCTCCACTCTTTTTTGTCACAGTAAGGTTTGTTTGGATGTGGCCATCCAACTGAAGTTCTGTTGGACCTGATTGTGTGCTCCTTGTACTTCCTTCAGACCGCTCTACTGATATGGTGTTCTTTGCTATCTCCATCTGCATGGCCAACTGTTTCAGTTTCTCCAATAATTTCTAACAAATTTCCTTATTTAAAATGATGTTTGATGGCTACCAGTTTTCCACTCTGAAGATGGTGGCTGTTCATTTTACCCAGGTTGGAGGCCCTGCTCTCCAGGTGCTATTCCATGGTGCTGTCCTTCTTTTTATGCAACCTGTGACATTTTTTGGAACGGTCTTTAATTTAGGCTTGACATGAGCCTCTCATATAAAGAAGCTCAAAGTGGATGCTCTGATGGTGTCAGACATTCTCAAGGTGATTCCCACTATAATTGGGGCAGATATACGGACTATTCTCCGCCTGTGCGGAGTATGGTAGCCAGATTTGATATTTGGCCAGTTCTTCCTTGCTACATTTGCTAAAATCCTGTCATCACCTAGGCTAGTTTTAGTGGTGGATTCTGTACTTGCCTTTTTAGAGTCTTTGCTCTAAGTTTTGTTAGTTTACTTGGAGCCTCCATAAAGCTAGGCTTAACTTTCCCGGTTTAGGTTCGTTGTTCCCCCTTTAACCCAGGGTTTTCCTGCAGTTTTGTGGTGGAGAAAAGGGAGGATGTTTTCAGTCATCGTGGAAAGCATCTTATGCTGTTTCATGTTCAGATACATCGCGGCTTGGATGTAGCCTCAGGTTTTCTGGCAGTCAGAAAAGATTTGTTTCTCTCATTTTTCTTTGTCTTTTGGACAGGATCTGAGGTACTCTTTTGTAGGCAGTGGTTAAGGGCCCCTAAATACTAGTTTAGGAGCCTAATTTCTTTGAACATGATTTTATTCATGTATTGGCGAGTCAAAGAGAGCGAGTATGGTATTGAATCTGTGGTAATTCTGGGTAGGAAGTGGTAATATTAACGGTTACCAAGCAGAGGTAAATGAAACCCTTACTACTTTCGTCCTGATAGCTCTTTTAGTTGGATTTCGGTTCACTGTCTAATCAGATTTCTAATGTGCTCTGTTTGTACTGGTGTAGTGTGCTCTTGTCCACCAAAATATCCAGGAATAGTTAACCCATCTCCACATACAGCTGAAGAATGTGGAGTTCTGTTGGTGACTAGGTTATGTTAGTTTCCCGGGAAATGAACTAGCAGATGCTGAGGTGAAGGCTCCTATTTCGAATTTTCCTCTCAGTGACCTCATGAGCCACATATGGAGATCTGCCCTTGAGCAGTGGTGGGCAAGTGCGTCCTACAAACAAGAGGTAATTAAGTTTTTTCATTCTTTTATTTCTCAACTGAGTACTTTTAAAATAACTATATACAAGCTTGATCTTAAGTTATTCCTTGGCATCTCAATGTATACACAATGAGAGCTTATTTTGAACTTCATCCTAAAGATTAAAATATACTTGATGTTAATGTCTCAGTGCGTTGCGACCTTAATGACTCTTGTGTAGTTGAGAGGTCTTAAACCTAAGAAACTATTAATTAACCTTAATATGGTCTGGGAGACCGGGGGCTAGACTCAGCAGATGGAGTTAGCTAGATCTATTAAGTTAATTAATTAGTTAATTCATTTAACAGAAGATTCGGTGTAAAAGAAGGGTAAGTTTTTTCACCAGGCGTAATGAACTACCCCCGAGAATTAATGATTAATATCAGGAAATAATGATTCCCGTACCTGAAATGGTTCACTAAAAGGAGTTTGCAATGGTAAGTTTCAAATTTAGTGCTTTTTCATCATGTGAACTCATACATATTCTTCAGTTACTCCAACTAATTATTAGCTTTAATGATTATTCTTGGCTACTTGTTCAACTCATCAACAATTCTACTGCCAAAATTAACTTCACTATTTTTTTTAGGACTGGGACTGTTGTTGTGTTGCAAATAATTATCAGTCATTGTAGACAGGTAACAATCATCCGGTTGCTATCTGTCTAAATTCCATCTGGATGCTTCTGGATGCCACCGGATCTGCGAAGTTGTAGTGCTACCTTATTGCTATAAATTCGGCACTGCGTGGATATCTCAGGTTCGTTGAAGACAGAAGCAGTAAGGTAAAGAGCAACACTAAAACGACTGTTGAGTCTAGTGTTCCGGAGTGTGCCTATAGAGGAATTAGGGAACACCAAACAGAAAATCCCTTACATGAGGAGCTCTCACTGCCAGGAGGCGAGCTCTATTCCCCGACACCTTCCCAAGCATTCTTAAGGCTGTGTTCTCTGTTATTTGGTTATGCAAATGCCACTGTTTTTAGTTATTAGGGAGGAGCTGGTGTGAATGAGCATCCCAGTAACCAGGCTTTTTTGTCAATATATTTATGATCCTTAATGTGAGAAATCACAAAAGCGTATTAAAATATATATATACTTGTATATATTATTTATATATATATATATATATATTTATATATATATATATATTATAAAATTTTTTTATTTACAATATATATTACCATGCAAGGACAGCCAGGGAAGGGGGGGTGGAAATCTGTAGCTCAAATTCTTTCACATTATCTCAGTGCATCTTCAGAAGCCATGCAACGCTGCAAGGTTTGAACCGAAGGAGTGAGGGAAATTTTTTTATCTCAGAACAGTGAAAAGTGATCTTGTCGCCTCCTCTGATCTCTAAGAGTGATGCCTGAGAAGTGTTTGAAGTGTACTTGAGCTAAAGATTTCATCCCTGTGGCTTGTCTTGCATATATATATATATATTTATATATAATATTTATATATATCTGATTTATATATATATATATATATATATATATATATATATATATATATATTATATATATATATATTTATATATATATATATATATTATAATATATATGATAGAAAGAAGATGATGTGGATGTTATGAATGAGGGAAGAAGCTGGAGTCCTGGCGTTTTAAGTGAAACAAGCTGAGGGGTGGGAGAGTTTCAGTGGAGAGAATGAATGGGAATTAGGTCAGGGGTTTCAAATAGCCGTTAGGTAAGAAGGAGTAGCAATATGTTGAAGGATAAGCTATGGCAGAAAAGAGGGACTATAAATGTATTAATTCAAGGATTATGTGGAGTAAATAAAGATTGGATGTGTGAAAAAGTGGGTTATAATAAGCGTGTATGCAACCTGGAGAAGAGGAAGTGTAGAGGAGAGAGAGAGATTTTGGGGAAATGTTGAGTGAATGCTTGGGAGTTTTGAATCAAGTTTTGAATCCAATGCTAAAGTGGGTAATAATGTTATGGGAAGGAGTAGTAGGAAAATTTGGGATGCCAGGGGTAAATGTAAATTGGGGAGCCTTTAATTGAGCTATGTTTAAGAACAGAAATTCGGTAATAAGTAATACATTATTTTATTGGAAAAAAGAGGATAAATAAATTACAAGGTATGATGTAGCACGTAATGAAAGTAGTCTATTAGATGATGTATTGGTGGATAAAAGGTTGATGGGATAGGCTCAGGATATACATGTTTATAGGTAGGGGCACTGATATATCGGATATTATTTAGTTGTAGCTACAGTTAGAAGTAAGAGGTAGATCGGGAAAGAGGAAGGTGGCAACAACAAGTAAAGAGGGAGGTGAATGTAAGTGGTATAAACTAAGGGAGGAGAAAAGTTCGGGTGAGATATAAGCGACTATTGGCAGAAAGGTGGGCTAGTGCAAAAGATGAGTAGCTGGGGGGTTGAAGAGGGTTGGAATAGTTTAAAAAAAGCAGTAAGTATTAGAATGTGGGGCAGAAGTTTGTGGTTATAGGAGTGGTGGGGGCAGGAGGAAAGAGGAGTGGATTGGTGGGAATGATGAAGTAAAGGGTTGATAAAGAGAAAAAGGTAGCTTATGAGAGGTTTTTACAAGCAGGAAGTGTTATAGTAGAGCAGAGTATATGTGAGAGTAAAAGAAAGGTAAAGAGAGTGGTGAGAGATTGAGAGAGTGCAAAAGGAGAAGCAGGATTGATGAGTGGTAGAGGCACTGTCAAGAAATTTTATGAAAATAAGAAAAAAATTTTGGAGTGAGTTAAACAAGTTAAGAAATCCTAGGGAAATAGGATTTGTCAGTTAAAAAACAGAGTAGAGGCGTTAGTAAGTGGGGAGATGGAGGTAATGGGTAGATGGGCGAGAATATTTTGAGGAACTTTTAATGTTATGGGAAGAAACAGAGGCAGTTAATTTCATTGCACTGGTCAGGGAGGTATACCATCTTTAGGAGTGAAGAAGAGCAGAATGTAGTGTGGGGCAGGTACCTGAGCTTTACGTAAAAGAAAGGGGGTAAGCAGCTTGGAACTGATGGGATTCATGACAGAAATTGTTATAAAGCAGGGGGGATATAGTGTTGGAGTGGTTGGTACTTTTGTTTTAATAAATGTATGAAAGAGGGGAAGGTTACCTAGGATTGGCAAAGAGCATGTTATAGTCCCTTTTATAAAGGGAAAGGGGACAAAAGGACTTGTTAAATAATTATAGAGGTATAAGCTTACTGAGTATACCAGGAAAAGTGTACGGTAGTAGGGTTTAATTGAAAGATTAGAGGTAAGACAGAAGGTAGGATTGCGGATGAGCTCATATGGTGGTTTTCAGATGTGGGTTAGGGGATGTGTAGATCAGGTGTTTACATTGAAGCAATATATGTGAACAGTATTTAGATAAGATAGGGAAGTTTTTATTTCATTTATGGATTAGGAAAAGGGCATATGATAGAGTGGAGCTAGAGGAGCAATGTGCAGATGTTGCAAGTATATGGAATGGTGGGGTAAGTTATTAAATGAGGTAAAGAGTTTTTATGAGGATAGTAGCCTCTGTTTGGGTGTGGTAGAAGAAGAGGGAGACTACTTCCCGGTATTAAAAGTAGGTCTTAGACAGGGATGTGTATGGTCACCATGGTGGTTTAATATATTTATAGATGGGGTTGTAAAGGAAGTAATGCTGGGTGTTTGGAGAGAGGGGTGGTGGGATTAAATTATAGGATATCAAATTCAAAATGGGAATGACACAGTTAAAAACTTTTGTGATGATACTGTGTTATGGGAGGATTCTAAAGATAATTGCAAAGGTTAGTGGATGAGTTTTAGGGAATGTGTGTAAAGGGTTGAAGTTGAAAGTGAAACATTAGGAAATAGAGTAAGGTGATGAGGGTGTCAAATGATTTAGATAAAGAAAAATTGGATATTCAATTGGGGAGGAGGAGTATGGAAGAAGTGAATGTTTTTCAAGATACTTGGGAGTTTGACGTGTCGGCGGATGGAAATATGAAGGATGAGGTTAATCATAAAATTGATGAGGGAAAAAAGGTGAGTGGTGCGTTGGGGTATATGTGGAGTCTAAAAACGTTATCTATGGAGGCAAAGAAGGGAAGTATGAAAGTATAGTAGTACCAACACTTTTTATATGGGTGTGAAGCTTGGGTGGTAAATGCAGCAGCGAGGAGACGGTTGGAGGCAGTGGAGATGTCCTTGTTTAAGGGCAATGTGTGGTGTAAAAATATGCAAAAAATTTCGGAGTGTGGAAATTAGGAGAAGGTGGGGAGTTAATAAAAGCATTAGTCAGAGGCAGAAGGGGGTTGTTTGAGGTGGTTTGGTCATTTAGGGGAAAAATGGATCAAAGTAGAATGACATGGAAAGCATATAAATCTATGGGGGAAGGAAGG
>NC_069422.1:33675369-33685472 GCF_026875155.1 Cherax quadricarinatus
TTGTGTTTAATAAGGTTTTAATACAAAAATTTAATATTGCAATGGGAAAACCTCCCACCAACCTTAGCGAATTGTACATGGAATTTAATTGAACAAACGCTTAACAAAAATTTTTCCTTATAAAACAAATGGTACAGATACGTGGACGATTTCTTTTCTAAACCCAAAAAAAAAAAATAAATCATTATGAAGCGACTACATAACTTCAAGAAAGTTCCACAGACAGAGCTGCTGATCATTCTACACCCAAGCCACCATCTTCGTTTTTTGTCACTACCCCTTTTTTTTTACAGTTCGAATACCTTGACGAAAAGTTCTCCCATTTGTTACTTTTGGGCGAATCTGTTAACAAATGGAAAACAAGTAGACATACTGGGAGTCTTTGGGGTTTCTCAGACGATCGTAAGTAGTCCCATGTTATGGCGCACACACCCCCCCCGGTAATTGGGCTCCCTGTTGAGTACCCTGCTATGCGCAAAACCTCCCGGTAAAAATTGGTCTCCAGTGTGGTACCCATTCAGACGCATAAAACCCGCCCGGGAATTGGCTCCATTGTGATACCCATGCTATACGCACAAACCTGCCCGTATATTTGGCTCCACGGTGGTACCCATGCTATAGCAAAACCCCGCCCGGGATTTGGTCCCATTGTGAGCATCTTTCTTTGACCAGGAACCCGGGCAAGTAACTCCTTGAGAGTCTTTTGGGGCAATACTCCATTTGCCGAATTTATAAACAATAAATCTAACACACCTAGCAGGAACATACTGTTTTACCGACAACTTTCAAAATTTTAATTCTTGCTTTGTTTTTTAAGTCAGCGTAAAGCATCTAAGTGTTTATTACAAAAACTTCCCTTCACCAAGTCCCCTCAATGATAGCTTAAGTAGAGGAAAAAAAAGTGCTAATTGAATTATACCCTCTAATAAGTTTTTTCTCTCTGTAATAGCCATTTATGAAAACATGAGGATATTCCTACACTGCCACTACTTTTCTCATTAAATTTGGAAAAAAAAAAAAGGGAAAAAAAAAAAATAATAAAGTCTTGATAAGAGCGACAATGAGCCTTCCCGTGTGGAATTAACCCAAATTTTTTCCCTGGAGTCAGTGCAGGAAACACAAGCTGAAGAGGAAAATTTGCTGATTATCTCATATTTACCATGGTTAGGGGTGCTTGTAGTCTAAAGACAAAGACCAATAAATTTGGCCAACCCAACGTGGCAGTAATCAAGGGGCCAGACACTTAATTTCTTCTTCCATCTCGCAAAAAAAAACCAGTTGCAATCTCACCTAAATTTACGATAGCTTCTAAAAAATATCGAGAGCCAAGTGCAATAATTTTTAGTGACACCCTTTGTCAGGTATTAAAACTGCATTTTAAAATAGCACTGCAGGGGCTCTCCTGATGGTTTAAAATTTAAATTTTTTCCCCGACAAAGCTACATTATACTTGAGCTTTTTTTGCACGTCCCCTTTTAGAAAAGACCCAGGGATTGATCACTTTTTTTTTTCAAAATACCTATTTTTTTACCCGCGATGAGCTGTGCTCGTTACGTTCCGTCTACGGAAGTTAGCATATTGACCTATGATGCAACAGTGGGTTTACGAAACATTTCGGCTTTCTAAAACCATTATCAGCATAAGCAAACATCAAGCCGATCGGGAAAATGTCTGCAGGAAATCGTAAATACACTTTGGCAATATCTTTGCGAAAATCAGTCCTGAACGTCAAGTAAGTGATATATTCACTGATTGTTAATTAATAGTAACGAAATTTATGCTGACTTTTAGATAGGCTAGGCAGAATTAAGATCAATTATATTACGTTAATCTGAGCAGAGTTTGGTGAGGTTATTAAGTTAGTACTGATGAACATTACGAAATATTTAAGTTAGTTCGTCTATAAGTAAAGCTGTCAGTGTAAAAATTATATATAAAATTATATAAAATATATAATATATATATATATATATATATATATATATTATAAAATATATATATATATATATATATATATATATATATATTATATATATATATATAATATATATATATATATATATATAATACACGAACAAGTGGTATTGATCAATAACAACACTGCGACTAGCCAAGAGTCGAACCCATGCTGCTTTGCCCTGCCTCATGGTGGGCGAAAACTCATGATACCTTAATCCACGGGACCACACAATCCTTAAGAGTAGCGCATCCAGCAGAACTGGATGTTGTACTCGGTACCCAAGGACATACGTTTGTGTGGATAACTCTAGGCTAATTTTATTCTACTCCCTGTTTGGTGTACTAGTACAACGAGCAGTATTTTATATTATTGTACCCACGAACAAGTCATATTGATCAATAACAACTCTGCGACTAGCCAAGAGTCGAACCCATGCTGCTTTGGCCTGCCTCATGCCATATGTCCTTGGGTAGCGAATACAAACAAGTTCCGCTGATGCACACTCTTAAGGACTGTTATTTCCCTGTTTAAGGGTGTCAGGAGTTTCGCCCACCATGAGCCCGGCCAAAGCAGCATGGGTTCGACTCCTTGGCTAGTCGCAGTGTTTGTTATTGATATATATATATATATGTTATTAATTATATATAAATATTATTGTGTGTGTGTGTGTGTGTGTGTGTGTGTGGTGTGTGTGTGTGTGTGTGTGCGCGGCGCGTGTGTGTAAAATCCGTTTCAAATCTTGGGATATTTCCTTTATGATTTAATACGTGTCTATTCACATATAATATGGCAGTGCATGAACGTTCTTAAATTATGTTATAGAGTGTTATACAGGCTGTGTTTATTTTTTTTTCATTTACTTTCTTTAAGAACATTTTTTCTTACCAAATATCCGAGTCAATAACTGGGCGTTGGATGGTGGCGCCACTCTGGTGGCGGAAAGTGCTGTTATCGATATCAACAACCTACCTGGGGATGGACTGTGGGTAGATCCATGCAGTCTATCTGTATTTCTGTTCACTAAACACTCGTTCAGAAGTGTGAATTTGTATAGAGGGTTAACCCTATTTTCATTCAGTCATTTGTTTAAAAAACACTACATTATAATATAAATATATATATATATATATATAATATATATATATATATATATATATATATATATATATATTATATATATATATATATATATATATATATTATATATATATATATATATATATCCTAGTAGTAGGTTGGTAAACAGCAACCGCCCAGGAGGTACTACCGTCCTGCCAAGTGAGTGTACAACTAAAGCCTGTAATTGTTTTACATGATGGCAGGATTGCTGGTGTCTTTTGTCTGTCTCATAAACATGCAAGATTTCAGGTACGTCTTGCTACTTCTACTTGCACTTAGGTCACACTACACAAACATGTACAAGGATATGTATACACGCACCCCTCTGGGTTTTCTTCTATTTTCTTTCTAGTTCTTGTTCTTGTTTATTTCCTCTTACCTCCATGGGGAAGTGGAACAGAATTCTTCCTCCGTAAGCCATGCGTGTTGTAAGTGGCGACTAAAATGCCGGCAGCAAGGGGCTAGTAACCCCTTCTCCTGTATATATTACTAAATGTAAAAGGAGAAACTTTCGTTTTTTTCCTTTTGGGCCACCCCGCCTCGGTGGGATACGGCCGGTGTGTTTAAAGAAAGAAAGATATTATATATATATATATATATATATATATATATATATATATAATATATATATATATATATATATATATATATATAAATATATATATATGGGGAAGTGGAAAAGAATCTTTCCTCCGTAAGCCATGCGTGTCGTATGAGGCGACTAAAATGCCGGGAGCAATGGGCTAGTAACCCCTTCTCCTGTATACATTTTCTAAAAAAGAGAAGAAGAAAAAAATTTAAAAAACTGGGTTGCTTAAATGTGCGTTTATGTAGTGCGGATGACAAGAAACAGATGATTGCTGATGTTATGAATGAAAAGAAGTTGGATGTCCTGGCCCTAAGCGAAACAAAGCTGAAGGGGGTAGGAGATTTCAGTGGGGGGAAATAAATGGGATTAAATCTGGAGTATCTGAGAGAGTTAGAGCAAAGGAAGGGGTAGCAGTAATGTTAAATGATCAGTTATGGAAGGGAAAAAGAGAATATGAATGTGTAAATTCAAGAATTATGTGGATTAAAGTAAAGGTTGGATGCGAGAAGTGGGTCATAATAAGCGTGTATGCACCTGGAGAAGAGAGAAATGCAGAGGAGAGAGAGAGAGATTTTGGGAGATGTTAAGTGAATGTATAGGAGCCTTTGAACCAAATGAGAGAGTAATTGTGGTAGGGGACCTGAATGCTAAAGTAGGAGAAACCTTTAGAGAGGGTGTGGTAGGTAAGTTTTGGGGTGCCAGGTGTAAATGATAATGGAGCCCTTTGATTGAACTTTGTATAGAAAGGGGTTTAGTTATAGGTAATACATATTTTAAGAAAAAGAGGATAAATAAGTATACACGATATGATGTAGGGCGAAATGACACGTAGTTTGTTGGATTATGTATTGGTAGATAAAAGACTGTTGAGTAGACTTCAGGATGTACATGTTTATAGAGGGCCACAGATATATCAGATCACTTTCTAGTTGTAGCTACACTGAGAGTAAAAGGTAGATGGGATACAAGGAGAATAGAAGCATCAGGGAAGAGAGAGGTGAAGGTTTATAAACTAAAAGAGGAGGCAGTTAGGGTAAAATAAACAGCTATTGGAGGATAGATGGCTAATGAGAGCATAGGCAATGGGGTCGAAGAGGTATGGGCTAGGTTTAAAAATGTAGTGTTAGAGTGTTCAGCAGAAGTTTGTGGTTACAGGAAAGTGGGTGCAGGAGGGAAGAGGAGCGATTGGTGGAATGATGATGTAAAGAGAGTAGTAAAGGGAGAAAAAGTTAGCATATGAGAAAGTTTTTTACAAAGTAGAAGTGATGCAAGGAGGGAAGAGTATATGGAGAAAAAGAGAGAAGTTAAGAGAGTGGTGAAGCAATGTAAAAAGAGAGCAAATGAGAGAGTGGGTGAGATGTTATCAACAAATTTTGTTGAAAATAAGAAAAAGTTTTTGGAGTGAGATTAACAAGTTAAGAAAGCCTAGAGAACAAATGGATTTGTCAGTTAAAAATAGGAGAGGAGAGTTATTAAATGGAGAGTTAGGGTATTGGGAAGATGGAGGGAATATTTTGAGGAATTGTTAAATGTTGATGAAGATAGGGAAGCTGTGATTTCGTGTATAGGGCAAGGAGGAATAACATCTTGTAGGAGTGAGGAAGAGCCAGTTGTGAGTGTGGGGGAAGTTCGTGAGGCAGTAGGTAAAATGAAAGGGGGTAAGGCAGCCGGGATTGATGGGATAAAGATAGAAATGTTAAAAACAGGTGGGGATATAGTTTTGGAGTGGTTGGTGCAATTATTTAATAAATGTATGGAAGAGGGTAAGGTACCTAGGGATTGGCAGAGAGCATGCATAGTTCCTTTGTATAAAGGCAAAGGGGATAAAAGAGAGTGCAAAAATTATAGGGGGATAAGTCTGTTGAGTGTACCTGGTAAGGTGTATGGTAGAGTTATAATTGAAAGAATTAAGAGTAAGACGGAGAATAGGATAGCAGAATGAACAAGGAGGCTTTAGGAAAGGTAGGGGGTGTGTGGACCAGGTGGTTTACAGTGAAACATATAAGTGAACAGTATTTAGATAAGGCTAAAGAGGTCTTTGTGGCATTTATGGATTTGAAAAGGCGTATGACAGGGTGGATAGGGGGCAATGTGGCAGATGTTGCAAGTGTATGGTGTAGGAGTAGGTTACTGAAAGCAGTGAAGAGTTTTTTACGAGGATAGTGAGGCTCAAGTTAGAGTATGTAGGAAAGAGGAAATTTTTTCCCAGTAAAGGTAGGCCTTAGACAAGGATGTGTGATGTCACCGTGGTTGTTTAATATATTTATAGATGGGGTTGTAAGAGAAGTAAATGCGAGGGTCTTGGGAAGAGGCGTGGAGTTAAAAGATAAAGAATCACACACAAAATGGAGTTGTCACAGCTGCTCTTTGCTGATGACACTGTGCTCTGGGAGATTCTGAAGAGAAGTTGCAGAGATTGGTGGATGAATTTGGTAGGGTGTGCAAAAGAAGAAAATTAAAGGTGAATACAGGAAAGAGTAAGGTTATGAGGATAACAAAAAGATTAGGTGATGAAAGATGAATATCAATTGGAGGGAGAGAGTATGGAGGAGGGGAACGTATTCAGTTTTTTGGGGGGGGGGGGGGGAAATTTGGTCACGGATGGGTTTTTATAAAAGTGAGGTAAATCATAGAATTGAGGGGGAAAAAAGAGTGAGGGGTTTCATTGGGAGTCTTTTGGGGGAAAAAGGGAACTTTGCCCTTTGGAGGCAAAGAGGGGGGGGGGGAAAAGGGGGGAAAAGGGGGGGGGGGAAGGGGAGTTTTAGTTTTCCCAAACCGCTCTTAAAAAGGGGTGTGGAACCCGTGGGGTGATGAATTTTTGCAGCGGGGGAGAAGGGGGAAAGGCAGGGGGAAAATGTAAAGTCTGAGGGGCAATGTGTGGTGGAAAAATAATGCAGAGAATTCGTATTTTTGGAATTAGGGGGGGGGGGAGGGCGGGATTCCCAAAAACTTTTTGTCCAGGGGGGCTAAAGGAAGGGTTGTTGAGGTGGTTGGGACAGTAGAAAGAATGGAGGGAAACAGAATGCCCTTAAAGAGTGTATCAGTCGTAGGGGAAAGGGAAAGGGCGGGGGTGGGGGTCGGCCTGGGAAAGGGGGTTGGAGGGAGGGGAAAAAGGAGGTTTTGTGTGCGGGGGTTTTTGGGACTTCCGGGCAGGCTTTGCGTGAGCGTGTTTATAGGAGTAAAATGGAGAAAAAATTTTTTTTTAAATTTTATTTTGACGTGCTGTTGGAGTGTGAGAAAAAATTTAACATTTATGAAGGGATTCGGGGAAAACCCGGGAAAGGCTGGACTTGAGTCCTGGAAAGGGGAAGTACAGTGCCTGCACCTGAAGGGGGGGGGGGGTTAATTTTGCATTTTTAAAAATTTGTAGTGTAAAGCCCCCTTTCTGGCAAGACAGTGATGGAGTGAATGAGGGTGAAAGGTTTTTTTTTTTTTCGGGCCCCCCTCCCTTGGTGGGGAATGGGCCAGTGTGATAAAAAAAATAAAATATGTATAATAAATATATACAAAGTCTTGCCAAATTAGGCAGAATTTTGGATTTGGCGTAAATAGCAAGGGTTCTCTTGCCATATAGGAAAAAAGTAAAAATTTTGGGTTTTATCAATAATTTCGCCAAAATCATTCTGAACCTAACGAAAAAAAAATATTTTACTGGGTTTGTTTTGAAATTAAATTACGGGTAAAAAAATTTCTAAAATATATTTATTTGGGTTTTTAGACGAAAAAAAATTTGGGCTTTTTTTTATAAAAGGTTAATAAGTTTTCTAAGATTTTTTTTGGTGAAAAATTAAAAAATATTACATTTAAAAATATAAAAAAGATATGATTAAGGGTTTGGGGTTCAGGTTTCGTACCCCTTTGTGAAAATACGCTAAATTTTTTACTTTACATATTTTTTAGATACAAATTTACTTGCTATTAGGTAAATTTATTTTTTCCGCTGACTTGGTAAAGTTTTCCCCCCAGTGAAAACGTCGTTATAATGAAAGGCTTACTGTTTTTTTTTTTGTGCTTTCACCCAATATTAATTTACCCCGAAAAAATTCTTCGAAGAGACGAGAACAAACAGTAGGTCTACTCGCTAATGCTGGGCAGGGGCCTACTCACACTCAATCATTCCCATTTTATACATAATTAAAAACCCTTCAAAAGGCAATGAGTTATTTTGTTGGGAAAATCAAAAAGTAAACTTTTTGGATAGAGCTAGATTTTTTAATTCAAGTGGGATTGGCTGGGCATCTATATTTTTTGGGTAATTTGACCTTAGAACGCATCCACCTATGTGTGCCGTTTTCTAACTTGTGTTTAAAGCTAACCAGAGAAGACAAATTTGAAATTTTTCAGGATGAGGGGCCCATTGGAACGATGGGAAAACCCGGGCGAACTTCATAAATTTAAACCCGTAAACATTTGACCAAATTTTAATAAAAATTTTTAAACATTTTCTAATGGAATTTTCCCTCATTTAGTATGAAAAACGCATTTTTTTTGGTATCCTAATTAGTGGCGCAAAATTGGTTTTGGGAGGGGCAAAAACCCAGGTTTTTTTCGTTTCGAAGTCCCCTGGGTTTCTCTAATGAAAAGAGACGGGGTATCATATGTTTCCCGGGTGCGGGTGCTGCTGATGCTGCTGCTGTTGCTGATCTGATTTCTGCGGGGTGTTGTGTTGCTGCCTTGATAATACTACTACTGCTGCGGGGTGCTGCTGTTGCCGCTCCTGATATACTTTCTACTATCCTTTCGGGGGGGCTGCGCTGCGGGGGGCTGCTGCTGCGTTCCCGATACTACTACTATTTCTGCTGCGGGGTGCTGCGGGTTTCTGCTTTCCCGAACTACTACTATACTGCTGGGGGGGTTTTGCTGTTGCTGCTCCCGAAACAAATACTACTACGCTGCGGGGGGCTGCTGCTCCGGGGGGTTGTGTTTTTCTGCTCCAGATACTACTACTACGCTGCGGGGGGCTGCTGTCGGGGGTATTGCGGTTTTCGCTCCCCGATACTACTACTACTACTGCTGCGGGGGGGTTGCTGTTCTGCTCCTGATATAAAACTACTGCTGCGGGGTGCTGCTGTTGCTGCTCCTGATACTACTTTCTACATGCTGCGAGGTTTCTTTCGCTGCGGGGGGTTGCTGTTGCTGCTCCTGATACTACTAAAATACTACTGCTTTCGGGGTGTTTCTGTTGCTGCTCCTGATTTCTACTACTACTCAAATGCCCGCGGGGTGTGCTGCTGCGGGGTTTGCTGTTGCTGCTCCCGGAAAAACTACTTTTACTACTTGTGCGGGGTGTTTTCTGTTTTCTGGTCCCCCTGATACTACTAAAAACTTTTCCCGCTGGGGGGGTGTTGCTGTTGCTGCTCCCGTACTAACTACACGCTGCGGGGTGCTGCTGGGGCTGTGCGGGGGTGTTTTCTGTTGCTTTCCCCCTGATAAAATACTAAATACTACTGCTGCGGGGGGCTGCTGTGCGGGGGGGGGGTTGGTTTTTGGGGTTTTCCCGGGGTTAAATACTACACACCTTCTGCTCGGGGGGTTTCTTTTGCTGCTCCCCCAAAAAATACTTAACCTACTGTGCGGGGGTGCTGCGCGCGGGGTGTTGCTTTTTGCTGCTCCCGATACTACAAATACTACCCCTGCGGGGGGCTGCTGTTGCTGCTCCTGATACACTACTACTACTACTACTGCTGCGGGGGGGGCTGTGTTGGGGGGTTTTTGCTGTTGCTGCTCCTGATACTAACTACTACTCTCGGGGGTGTTTGCTTTTGCTGCCCCTGATAAAACTACTCTTGCGGGGCGGGATGTTGCTGTTGCTGTCCTGTACTACTACTACTACGCTGCGGGGTGCTGCTGCGCGGGGTTTGGTTGTGCTCCTGATATACACACTACTGTTGGGGGGGTTTGTTGCTTTTTTGCTGCTCCTGATACACTACTATACTGCGGGGGGGTTTTTTGTGTTGCTGCTCCTGATACTACTACTCATTTTGTGCGGGGGTGTTTGCTTTTGGGCTGCTCCTGATACTATATACTACTGCTGCGGGGTTTTTTTGTTGCTGCCCCTGATACTACTACTACTGCTGCGGGGTGCTGCTTTTTGCGCTCCCTATACAAACCTACTACTACTATGTGCGGGGTGCTGCTGCGCGTGGTGTTGCTGTTGCTGCCCCGATACTACTACACTATCTGCGGGGGGGTGCGGGCTGTTGCTGCTCCTGATACTAACTACTATTTGTGGGGGGGGGGTGCTGCCTGCTGGGGGGGTGTTGCTGTTGCTGCTCCTGTACTACTACTACTACTGCGGGGGGTTGTTGCTTTTGGGGCGCCCTGATCCCCTACTACTACTACTACAAATACGCTGCGGGGTGCTGCTGCTGCGGGGTGTTGTGTTCTGCTCCCCTGATACTTACTACTATCTGGGGGGTTTTTTTCTCCCCTTTA
>NC_069422.1:33690972-33700972 GCF_026875155.1 Cherax quadricarinatus
AAAAAAGGTAAGAAAAAAAAATAATAGAAGTCTGTGATAAGAGCGACAATGAGTCCTCTCCCGTGTGGAATTAACCAATTTATCCCGTGGAGTCAGTGCAGGTAAACACAAGCTGAAGAGGAATTAGCTGATTATCTCATATTTACCATGGTTAGGCGTGCTTGGTAGTCTAATAGACAAAGACCAATAAGTTTGGCCAACACCAACGTGGCAGTAATCAAGGCGCCAGACACTTAATTTCTTGCTTCCATCTCGCAGAAAAAAAACCAGTTGCAATCTCACCTAGAATTTACGATAGCTTCTAAATAAAATATTCGGAGAGCCAAGTGCAATAATTTTTAGTGACACTCCTTTGTCAGGTATTAAAACTGCATTTAAAGTAGCGACTGCAGGCAGCATCTCCTGACTGGTTAATTAATTTTGCCCAGACAAAGGCTACATGTATGACTTGATGCTTTATTTGCACGTCCTTAGTAGACGACCCAGGCATGTGATCACTTTTTTTTTCAAAATACCTATTTCTTACCCGCGATGAGCTGTGCTCGTTACGTTCCGTCTACGGAAGTTAGCATAGTGACCTATGATGCAACAGTCGGTTTACGAAACATTTCGGCTTTCTATACCATTATCAGCATAAGCAGAACATGCTAGCCGATCAGGAAATGTCTGCAGGAAATCGTAAATACACTTTGGCAATATCTTTGCGAAAATCAGTCTGAACGTCAAGTAAGTGATATATTTCACTGATGTTAATTAATAGTAACGAAATTTATACTGACTTTAGATAGGCTAGGCAGAATTAAGATCAATTATATTACGTTAATCTGAGCAGAGTTTGGTGAGGTTATTAAGTTAGTACTGATGAACATTACGAAATATTTAAGTTATGTTCGTCGTATAAGTAAAGCTATCATGTAAATTATATATATATATATATATATATATATATATATATATATTTTTATATTTATTATATATATATATATATATATACATTATATATATATATATATATATATATATTATATATTTTATATATATATATATATATATTTTATAATATATATATATATTTTTATATATATATAAAACACGAAAAAGTGGTATTGATCAAATAACAACACTGCGACTAGCCAAGAGTCGAACCCATGCTGCTTTCCCCTGCCTCATGGTGGGCGAAAACTCATTGACACCTTAATCCACGGGACCACACAATCCTTAAGGTAGCGCATTCAGCAGAACTGGATGTTGTACTCGGTACCAAGGACATACTTTTGTGGGGATAACTCTAGGCTAATTTTATTCTACTCCCTGTTTGGTGTACTAGTACAACGAGCAGTATTTTATATTATTGTACCCACGAACAAGTCATATTGATCAATAACAACTCTGCGACTAGCCAAGAGTCGAACCCATGCTGTTTGGCCTGCCTCATGCAAAATGTCCTTGGGTAGCGAATACAATATCAAGTTCCGCTGGATGCACTACTCTTAAGGACTGTGTAGTCCCGTGGATTAAGGTGTCAGGAGTTTTCGCCCACCATGAGCCAGGCCAAAGCAGCATGGGTTCGACTCCTTGGCTAGTCGCAGTGTTGTTATTGATATATGTACATATATATATTTTATAAAAATATATATTTTATATATTTTTATTTATAATATATATATATTTTATATACTATATATATATATATATATATTTATATATTTATATATTTATATATTGATGTGTGTGTGTGTGTGTGTGTTGTGTGTGTGTGTGTGTGTGTGTGTGTTTTGGGGCGGGGGCGCGTGTGTGTAAAATCCGTTTCAAATCTTGGGATATTTCCTTTATGATTTAATACGTGTCTATTCACATATAATATGGCAGTGCATGAACGTCTTAAATTATGTTATAGAGTGTTATACAGGCTGTGTTATTTTGTTTTCATTTACTTTCTTTAAGTAACATTTTTTCTTACCAAATATCCGAGTCAATAACTGGGCGTTGGATGGTGGCGCCACTCTGGTGGCGGAAAGTGCTGTTGTCGATATCAACAACCTACCTGTGATGGACTGTGGGTAGATCCATGCAGTCTATCTGTATTTCTGTGCACTAAACACTCAGTTCAGAAGTGTGAATTTGTATAGAGGATTAACCATATTTTCATTCAGTCATTTGTTTAAATACACTACATTATATAATTATATTATATATATATATATATATATATATATATATATATATATATATATATATTATATATATATATATATATATATATATATTATATAATATATATATATATATATATTATATATATTATAAAATATATAATATATATATATATATATATATATATAATATATATATATATATATATATATATATATATATATGTCGTGCCGAATAGGCAAAACTTGCGATCTTGGCTTAAATAGCAACGCTCATCTTGCCATATAGGACAAGTGAAAATTTGTGTTTGCAATAATTTCGCCAAAATCATTCTGAACCTAGCGAAAAAAATATATTTCACTGTGTTTGTTTAGTATTAAATTACTGTAAACAAATCTAAAATATATTTTGTTGGGTTAGGCTAAAATAAATTGCTCTTGTTATAATAAGGTTAGGTAAGTTTTCTAAGTTCCTTTTGGTGCAAAATTAATTTTTTTTACATTAACATTAATTAAAAATATATATCTTTAAATGTATAAGAGAAAATTTCAGAAAAGACTTAATTTTAAATGAGCTCTTGTTAATTGACCAGTTTACATATTCGGCAAGACATATATATATATATATATATAAAATATATATATATATATATATATATATATATATATATATAAATATATATATATATATATAATATATATATATATATATATATAATATATATATATAATATATATATATATATAATATATATATATATATATATATATATATATCCTAGGTAGTAGGTTGGTAAACAGCAACCGCCCAGGGAGGTACTACCGTCCTGCCAAGTGAGTGTACAACTAAAGCCTGTAATTGTTTTACATGATGGCAGGATTGCTGGTGTCTTTTGTCTGTCTTATAAACATGCAAGATTTCAGGTACGTCTTGCTACTTCTACTTGCACTTAGGTCACACTACACATACATGTACAAGGATATGTATACACGCACCCCTCTGGGTTTTCTTCTATTTTCTTTCTAGTTCTTGTTCTTGTTTATTTCCTCTTACCTCCATGGGGAAGTGGAACAGAATTCTTCCTCCGTAAGCCATGCGTGTTGTAAGTGGCGACTAAAATGCCGGGAGCAAGAGGCTAGTAACCCCTTCTCCTGTATATATTACTAAATGTAAAAGGAGAAACTTTCGTTTTTTTCCTTTTGGGCCACCCTGCCTCGGTGGGATGCGGCCGGTGTGTTGAAAGAAAGATATATATATATATAATAATATATATATATATATATATATATATATATATATATATATAATATATATAAAATATATATTATATATATATATATATATTTATATAATATATATATATATATATTAATATATTATAAAATATATATTATATATACATATGTCGTGCCGAATAGGCAGAACTTGCGATCTTGGCTTAAATAGCAACGTTCATCTTGCCAGATAGGACAAGTGAAAATTTGTGTATGCAATAATTTCGCCAAAATCATTCTGAACCTAACGAAAAAAATATATTTTACTGGGTTTGTTTCGTATTAAATTACTGTAAACAAATCTAAAATATATTTAGTTGGGTTAGACGAAAATAAATTGCTATTGTTATAATAAGGTTAGATAAGTTTTCTAAGATTCTTTTGGTGCAAAATTAAAAAAAATTACATTAACATATAAAGAGATATGATTAAGGTTGGCGTTCAGGTACGTACCACTTTGTGATATACGACTGATCTTTACTTCACATATTTCAGATACAGAATTTACTTGCTATTAAGGTAATTGACTTTTTTCAGCATGACTTGGTAAAGTTCCCTCCAGTGAAACGTCGTTATAATGACGGCTTACTGTTTTTTTTAATGTGCTTTCACCCACATATTAATTTACACGAATAGTCTATGAAGAGACGAGAACATCAGTAGGTCTACTCGCTAATGCTGGGCAGGTCCTACTCACACTCAATCATTCCTACTGATATACATAATTAACTCATCTCAACATGGCAATGAGTTATTTTGTTGAAACTCAACAGTAAACTTTAAGGATAGAGCTAGATTATTTAATTCAAGTAGGGATTGGCTGACATCTATATTTTTGGGTATTAGACCTAGAACGTCATCCACCTATGTGTGCCGTTGTCTAACTTGTGTTTAAAGCTATCCAAAGAAGCACAAATTTGATTTCGGCAGGGATGAGGCCTATTGGAACGATGGCATACAGTCGAACTTCATAACTGAATCCAGTAAACATTTGACCATATAATAAAATTTAAGCATTTTCTAACTGGAATTGCCTCATTTAGTATGAAAGCGCATCTGGTATCCTAATTAGTGACGCAAAATTGGTGTGGGAGGACAAAAACGACGGTGTTTCGTTGCGAGATTCCGTGGGTTGCTCTAATGAACAGAGACGTGTATCATATGTTCCCGCTGCTGATGCTGCTGATGCTGCTGCTGTTGCTGATACTGATGCTGCGGGGTGTTGCTGTTGCTGCTCCTGATACTACTACTACTGCTGCGGGGTGCTGCTGTTGCTGCTCCTGATACTACTACTACTACTGCTGCGGGGTGCTGCTGCTGCGGGGTGCTGCTGTTGCTGCTCCTGATACTACTACTACTACTGCTGCGGGGTGCTGCTGCTGCGGGGTGCTGCTGTGTGCTCCTGATACTACTACTACTACTGCTGCGGGGTGCTGCTGTTGCTGCTCCTGATACTACTACTACTACTGCTGCGGGGTGCTGCTGTTGCTGCTCCTCATACTACTACTACTACTGCTGCGGGGTGCTGCTGCTGCGGGGTGTTGCTGTTGCTGCTCCTGATACTACTACTACTACTACTGCTGCGGGGTGCTGCTGCTGCGGGGTGTTGATGTTGCTGCTCCTGATACTACTACTACTACTGCTGCGGGGTGCTGCTGCTGCAGGGTGCTGCTGTTGCTGCTCCTGATACTACTACTACTACTGCTGCGGGGTGCTGCTGTTGCTGCTCCTGATACTACTACTACTACTACTCCTGCGGGGTGCTGCTGTTGCTGCTCCTGATACTACTACTACTACTGCTGCGGGGTGCTGCTGCTGCGGGGTGTTGCTGTTGCTGCTCCTGATACTACTACTACTACTGCTGCGGGGTGTTGCTGTTGCTGCTCCTGATACTACTACTACTGCTGCGGGGTGCTGCTGTTGCTGCTCCTGATACTACTACTACTACTGCTGCGGGGTGCTGCTGCTGCGGGGTGTTGCTGTTGCTGCTCCTGATACTACTACTACTACTACTACTGCTGCGGGGTGCTGCTGCTGCGGGGTGTTGCTGTTGCTGCTCCTGATACTACTACTACTACTGCTGCGGGGTGTTGCTGTTGCTGCTCCTGATACTACTACTACTGCTGCGGGGTGCTGCTGTTGCTGCTCCTGATACTACTACTACTACTGCTGCGAGGTGCTGCTGCTGCGGGGTGTTGCTGTTGCTGCTCCTGATACTACTACTACTACTGCTGCGGGTGTTGCTGTTGCTGCTCCTGATACTACTACTACTGCTGCGGGGTGCTGCTTTTGCTGCTCCTGATACTACTACTACTACTGCTGCTGCGGGGTGCTGCTGCTGCGGGGTGTTGCTGTTGCTGCTCCTGATACTACTACTACTACTGCTGCGGGGTGTTGCTGTTGCTGCTCCTGATACTACTACTACTACTGCTGCGGGGTGTTGCTGTTGCTGCTCCTGATACTACTACTACTACTGCTGCGGGGTGCTGCTGCTGCGGGGTGTTGCTGTTGCTGCTCCTGATACTACTACTACTACTGCTGCGGGGTGCTGCTGCTGCGGGGTGTTGCTGTTGCTGCTCCTGATACTACTACTACTACTGCTGCGGGTTGTTGCTGTTGCTGCTCCTGATACTACTACTACTACTGCTGCGGGGTGCTGCTGCTGCGGGGTGTTGCTGTTGCGGCTCCTGATACTACTACTACTACTGCTGCGGGGTGCTGCTGTTGCTGCTCCTGATACTACTACTACTACTACTACTGCTGCAGGGTGCTGCTGCTGCGGGGTGTTGCTGTTGCTGCTCCTGATACTACTACTACTACTGCTGCGGGGTGTTGCTGTTGCTGCTCCTGATACTACTACTACTACTGCTGCGGGGTGCTGCTGTTGCTGCTCCTGATGCTACTACTACTACTGCTGCGGGGTGCTGCTGCTGCTGCTCCTAATACTACTACTACTACTGCTGCGGGGTGCTGCTGTTGCTGCTCCTGATACTACTACTACTACTGCTGCGGGGTGCTGCTGTTGCTGCTCCTGATACTACTACTACTACTGCTGCGGGGTGCTGCTGCTGCGGGGTGTTGCTGTTGCTGCTCCTGATACTACTACTACTACTACTGCTGCGGGGTGCTGCTGCTGCGGGGTGTTGCTGTTGCTGCTCCTGATACTACTACTACTACTGCTGCGGGGTGCTGCTGCTGCGGGGTGCTGCTGCTGCTGCTCCTGATACTACTACTACTACTGCTGCGGGGTGCTGCTGTTGCTGCTCCTGATACTACTACTACAACTGCTGCGGGGTGCTGCTGTTGCTGCTCCTGATACTACTACTACTACTGCTGCGGGGTGCTGCTGCTGCGGGGTGTTGCTGTTGCTGCTCCTGATACTACTACTACTACTACTGCTGCGGGGTGCTGCTGCTGCGGGGTGTTGCTGTTGCTGCTCCTGATACTACTACTACTACTGCTGCGGGGTGTTGCTGTTGCTGCTCCTGATACTACTACTACTGCTGCGGGGTGCTGCTGTTGCTGCTCCTGATACTACTACTACTACTGCTGCGGGGTGCTGCTGCTGCGGGGTGTTGCTGTTGTGCTCCTGATACTACTACTACTAACTACTGCTGCGGGGTGCTGCTGCTACGGGTGTTGCTGTTGCTGCTCCTGATACTACTACTACTACTGCTGCGGGGTGTTGCTGTTGCTGCTCCTGATACTACTACTACTGCTGCGGGGTGCTGCTGTTGCTGCTCCTGATACTACTACTACTACTGCTGCGAGGTGCTGCTGCTGCGGGGTGTTGCTGTTGCTGCTCCTGATACTACTACTACTACTGCTGCGGGGTGTTGCTGTTGCTGCTCCTGATACTACTACTACTGCTGCGGGGTGCTGCTGTTGCTGCTCCTGATACTACTACTACTACTACTGCTGCGGGGTGCTGCTGCTGCGGGGTGTTGCTGTTGCTGCTCCTGATACTACTACTACTACTGCTGCGGGGTGTTGCTGTTGCTGCTCCTGATACTACTACTACTACTGCTGCGGGGTGTTGCTGTTGCTGCTCCTGATACTACTACTACTACTGCTGCGGGGTGCTGCTGCTGCGGGGTGTTGCTGTTGCTGCTCCTGATACTACTACTACTACTGCTGCGGGGTGCTGCTGCTGCGGGGTGTTGCTGTTGCTGCTCCTGATACTACTACTACTACTGCTGCGGGGTGTTGCTGTTGCTGCTCCTGATACTACTACTACTACTGCTGCGGGGTGCTGCTGCTGCGGGGTGTTGCTGTTGCTGCTCCTGATACTACTACTACTACTGCTGCGGGGTGCTGCTGTTGCTGCTCCTGATACTACTACTACTACTACTGCTGCGGGGTGTTGCTGCTGCGGGGTGTTGCTGTTGCTGCTCCTGATACTACTACTACTACTGCTGCGGGGTGTTGCTGTTGCTGCTCCTGATACTACTACTACTACTGCTGCGGGGTGTTGCTGTTGCTGCTCCTGATACTACTACTACTACTGCTGCGGGGTGCTGCTGCTGCGGGGTGTTGCTGTTGCTGCTCCTGATACTACTACTACTAATGCTGCGGGGTGTTGCTGTTGCTGCTCCTGATACTACTACTACTACTACTGCTGCGGGGTGCTGCTGTTGCTGCTCCTGATACTACTACTACTACTGCTGCGGGGTGTTGCTGTTGCTGCTCCTGATACTACTACTACTACTGCTGGGGGTGTTGCTGTTGCTGCTCCTGATACTACTACTACTACTGCTGCGGGGTGTTGCTGTTGCTGCTCCTGATACTACTACTACTGCTGCGGGGTGCTGCTGTTGCTGCTCCTGATACTACTACTACTACTACTGCTGCGGGGTGCTGCTGCTGCGGGGTGTTGCTGTTGCTGCTCCTGATACTACTACTACTACTACTGCTGCGGGGTGCTGCTGTTGCTGCTCCTGATACTACTACTACTACTGCTGCGGGGTGCTGCTGCTGCGGGGTGTTGCTGTTGCTGCTACTGATACTACTACTACTACTGCTGCGGGGTGCTGCTGTTGCTGCTCCTGATACTACTACTACTACTGCTGCGGGGTGTTGCTGTTGCTGCTCCTGATACTACCACTACTACTGCTGCGGGGTGTTGCTGTTGCTGCTCCTGATACTACTACTACTACTGCTGCGGGGTGCTGCTGCTGCGGGGTGTTGCTGTTGCTGCTCCTGATACTACTACTACTACTGCTGCGGGGTGTTGCTGTTGCTGCTCCTGATACTACTACTACTACTGCTGCGGGGTGCTGCTGCTGCGGGGTGTTGCTGTTGCTGCTCCTGATACTACTAACTACTACTGCTGCGGGGTGCTGCTGCTGCGGGTGTTTGCTGTTGCTGCTCCTGATACTACTACTACTACTGCTGCGGGGTGCTGCTACTGCGGGGTGCTGCTGTTGCTGCTCCTGATACTACTACTACTACTGCTGCGGGGTGCTACTACTGCGGGGTGTTCCTGTTGCTGCTCCTGACACTACTACTACTACTGCTGCGGGGTGCTGCTGCTGCGGGGTGTTGCTGTTGCTGCTCCTGATACTACTACTACTACTGCTGCGGGGTGCTGCTACTGCGGGGTGCTGCTGTTGCTGCTCCTGATACTACTACTACTACTGCTGCGGGGTGCTACTACTGCGGGGTGTTGCTGTTGCTGCTCCTGATACTACTACTACTAGTGCTGCGGGGTGCTGCTGCTGCGGGGTGTTGCTGTTGCAGCTCCTGATACTACTACTACCACTACTGCGGGGTGTTGCTGTTGCTGCTCCTGATACTACTACTACTACTACTACTGCGGGGTGTTGCTGTTGCTGCTCCTGATACTACTACTACTACTACTGCTGCGGGGTGCTGCTGCTGCGGGGTGTTGCTGTTGCTGCTCCTGATACTACTACTACTACTACTGCTGCGGGGTGTTGCTGTTGCTGCTCCTGATACTACTACTACTAGTGCTGCGGGGTGCTGCTGCTGCGGGGTGTTGCTGTTGCAGCTCCTGATACTACTACTACCACTACTGCGGGGTGTTGCTGTTGCTGCTCCTGATACTACTACTACTACTACTGCTGCGGGGTGCTGCTGCTGCGGGGTGTTGCTGTTGCTGCTCCTGATACTACTACTACTACTACTGCTGCGGGGTGTTGCTGTTGCTGCTCCTGATACTACTACTACTAGTGCTGCGGGGTGCTGCTGCTGCGGGGTGTTGCTGTTGCAGCTCCTGATACTACTACTACCACTACTGCGGGGTGTTGCTGTTGCTGCTCCTGATACTACTACTACTACTACTGCTGCGGGGTGCTGCTGCTGCGGGGTGTTGCTGTTGCTGCTCCTGATACTACTACTACTACTGCTGCGGGGTGTTGCTGTTGCTGCTCCAGATACTACTACTACTACTGCTGCGGGGTGCTGCTGCTGCGGGGTGTTGCTGTTGCTGCTCCTGATACTACTACTACTACTGCTGCGGGGTGTTGCTGTTGCTGCTCCTGATACTACTACTACTACTGCTGCGGGGTGCTGCTGTTGCTGCTCCTGATACTACTACTACTACTACTGCT
>NC_069422.1:33705972-33785972 GCF_026875155.1 Cherax quadricarinatus
ATAACTCTCTTTTCTCTGTCCCTCTCTCTTTCTTTCTCTCTCTCTCTCTCTCTCTCTCTCTCTCTCTCTCTCTCTCTCTCTCTCTCTCTCTCTCTCTCTCTTTCATACACACACGCTTAAAATATATGGAATAAAGTCCACAGTTAAGCGTAAAAGAGCATTAAATAATGTGAACGAAGACTTCGATGGTACATATAGGGAGTATTGAAAAAATACAAATTTAAGAGATGCACGCTGCAATTTTCAGGCATTATATGTATGGTCACAACAAACTTCTGTGCAAAATTTCAGACCATTTCATGCTAATTTACCCTGCAGCATCGCGATCAACTTTTCGTCAAATTATACACCATTGAAAGCAATTAGTTATAATTTATTGGTTATCAGGATAATAATCAAGTGTACATGGTTTATATAATTTTTGGTTGTGAAAATTGTATAATCAAATGTTCGTGGGTTATATCAATCATCAACTATTTAATTTTAAACTATTACAAGTTATAAATGAAGTCTTTCTTGGAGCGGAACGGGCATCACTTTCCTGTTCTTTGCCTGATATATCAATCTCTTGCCTTCTGTCCAGTCACTTCAGTGCAAGCTTCAGTCATCAATTTTATCCCTCTCTCAACAGCTTGAGTGTTGTTTGGCCACTTGGGGACCTCCAGTGGAGTCTCAATAATTTTCAGAACCTGTTGATCTAATAGAGAAGCAATGAGTTCAGTCTTCCAGTCAATCATGGAATGAGAGTTCTTTGCTTGCCACTTTACTTTGGGAATCACTACTTTTCTTTAGTTGACAAAAGTGGCCACATTGTCATTCTCTTCATCTTCACTGTCATCCTCATCATCAGTGTAGATTAAAATAAAGTTGGTAGAATTACCGACAATATGTAAAGTAAAAATACACAAGTGCAACTAATGTGACATTTATTGTGGCAACGTTTCGCTCTCCAGGAGCTTTATCAAGCCATTACAAACAATACATGGACACAGAGGGTATATAAAGGCTCAGAATGAGGTGCAATACTAGTGAGGTACCATTTCGATGTTCACTAGTGGTAGTAGTAGTAGTAGTGACAAAAGTAATACAATATGGTAGAGCAATTAATTCGTACATGAGTGAAAGGATATAAAAGCTATTACTTGGGTAACATAAAAATAGGTTGGACAAATAGAGACTGGAAAGAGGCAGCTTGTTTTAGTGTTCACTCTCTGTAATGTGCTTTGTGTAGTATAACAGGAGAGACTATGTGATGGCAGGGTTTACTGTTTTCAGGAGGATTCTTGCTAAGACTTCGGAGATGGTGAAGCTGCCGTTGTTTTGTTTAATTGTATTCGAAACAGCGATCAGTGCTGATTCAAGGCACTTGCGTCTGCGGAAATTAGTTTCTTTGATCACTAATTGGGCGTCTCTGAATTTTATGAGATGATTGGAAATTCGGTGTTGTACACAGGCGTTGTTCAAGTTATCGTTCCTACATGCGTAAATGTGTTCATTGAGGCGGGTGTCGAGGTTTCTTGCTGTTTCACCTACGTAAATCTTGTCACAGCCTCTACAGGGTATAGTGTAAACTCCTGCATTGACTGGTTCGTGGTGCTTGGATTTTGTCCTGGTTAGATCCTTTATTGAAGTGCTAGAAGCGATGGCGACTCTGGTGTTAGCTTGTGAAAGTACTCTTGAGACGTTCAGTGCAACCTGGCTGTTGGGAAGAATTATAACTTTGTTGGGAGTGGTGTTGATGCGTGGAGAATTAATGATCTGAAGAGCTCTTTTCTTGCAGTCTTTGATGAAAAAAGAAGGAAAATGTAACTCAGTGAATGTTTTGTGAATGTATGTACATTCCTCGTCAAGAAACTCAGGACTACAAATTCGGTATGCTCTTAGGAAAAACCCGATGATGATGCCTCTTTTGGTCTTGGTATCTTGACTGGAATAGAAGTGTGTGAGATCATTTTTATTGGTGGGTTTCCGATAAACTTGAAATCTTAGGTTGTTGTCTACTTTGTGAATGAGGACGTCGAGGAAAGGTACCTTGTCATTGGACTCTTCTTCTAGTGTAAACTGGATCGCCGGTTCAACTGCGTTGAGTCTTGCCTGAAAATCTCGTACATCAATACGTTTTGGAGTTATTACGAGGACATCGTCCACGTAACTCCAAAACGTAATAACTCCAAAACGTTTTGATGTTCAGATGTCTCATAAATTGCAGTGACTGGAAGACGTTCTTTGGACCGTGTGTGACATAAGGGTGCAGCTTGATGTGGAACCACATTGGAGCACTGAACTTTAAAATCATAATGACGACTCTTTTCAGCTCCTGGCTGGGTCTTGATGTTGCCACATACAGCCTAAGGCTCCTACTCCATAAAGTATTCCACCTTGACTTACACGGTGGACCTGGTTCAAGAGCAGCCAAGTCATCATCAACCATACCTGTGATGACCCCTTTGCAAATCCTATACAAGTATTTCTGGTCCCAGGACAGATCCTCGGCTACCTTGTCATTCAGAGCAGGGAAATCAGTGAAACTGACTGGCTAGAAAGCAACAACTGGCAGCTCAGACAGAGGATCCTTGATTTGCTTGCCAATGGGACGTCTCCAATGCTCAGGACCACTTGGCTTACCATCATAGTGGTAGAAAACAGCCCGGAATAGCAATTCATTTCCATGAAGCTGACAGATGAAATAATGGACCAGATAACCAATCAACATTTCAAGATGATGAATGGCTCCATTGTCAGCTCCGATACTTTGGTTCCGTCACAATCAACACATACAACAGGCTGCCGAGTTAGTTTTTGTTCCACCAGAAATGTATAGATAGTCTTGGAAATCTCCTTTCCATGGCCTGACTTACGAGTCACATGAGTGAGATATTCAGTACCGGGCTCCACCATGATGACGTAATGATCTTTCGCCACTATATTCGAACTCACTTTCTTGGTGTTCTCATTCTTTGTCATTACACGAGTGGAGGTCTTCTTATCATCAAAGTACAGTGATGTGATATTTTCCAAGTTTGCTAGCTGATTTTCCTGCCTCTCCATTCAGTGTTTGTGTCTGGAATCTCGTAACTTCTGTGGCTCAGTAACTTGACTTTTGTCGTTCTTGGTGATAATGCCATAGTCCATTAAGGTTGAGGTAGCAATGGCAGCTCCAACACTGATCAAGTATCGGTCACATGTGGCTGCCAGTGTGGGGAGTCTAGTTCTGTTCTGCTGTGAGATGCTGGTAGTCAGACCACTCAAGACAGTCAGCATCAGTATCGACAGAAGGGCTATCTTTGGCATCATATGAATTATCTTCAGAATCAGAAATTTCTCCAGCTGCCGGTTCACTCTGTCTTTCCTCCAGCTGCTTCCTGGCTCTGGCTGCATCCTGCTCCTCTTTTACCGTCACTCTATCCCACATCCTCGTTACTGTCATGTCAACACAGCCAATTTTCATCTTCCTATCGCCTCTCTGGTCAAAGAGGAACTGTACCTCTCTTTTAGGAACTTTCACATCACAATTACAGTCCAGGTGGTATCAGTCACACTCCTTTATTTTGCAGCCTACATCTTGACAGGAGCAGCAGGACAGAAACAACTACATATATCAAACAACTCGTTCATTTCTTCCTGAAATGTAGCTTTTTTGGAGACATTTTTGTTCTTATTAAGTTCAATTCCTCTACTGTACAATTTTCTCAATCTTTCCTCAATAGTTTTCTGGCTGAGAATAGGAATAGTTTTTCTGTCTCCAGTTGATTTCTTCCATAATTCAGAACAATCCTTAGCTGCTATCTTGATAATCACTGAAACATCAGTAAACTTTCCTTCATCACATTTATATCGCCAACAGTTCCTTAACATATCGCCATTGGACGGAAGCTTGTTCATTGGAAGAACATGATATGGCCAAACAATGCATGTTCTGTGGCTCTCCTCGTTGACATTGTAGTCATCTCTGTTGTAAATTATATAAGCAGAGTATCAGAAAAGAGAGAAAGTTAGTTAATGTTTATAAATATTGCAAAGTACATAGATACAGTATATAAAACACGGCACTGTGCTACTCAGTAATATAGACATATTCCAAAATTTCAATCGCAAATGCTGTGGGTTAAACCTCAACCAGTCAACTTCATATTTGCCACTGAATCTAAGATGTATATAAGGAGCAATACCTGAAGAGTGCAGCTTTGGCCAAAATTTCAATGCTCCCTATAAACAACTTCTAAGCTCACTCATAAAGGTCCAGATCTTGTTAAACATACACGTAAAATTCTGTAACAACTTCTAACTCACACATAGAAACGTAAGGTTAAACTCACACATAGAACAGAACAGCAAATGCTTAACTCGTATTACTGAGATAGAGTATAAAAAAGGACAGGTGTGTATTTTTCAGCGTATATGCACTGAAAGTTGACTTTTATTCATATTTTAAGGGATTAAAGTATTTTTTAATGTTAGTATACAGGTGATATGGAGCCTTAATGATTCATGTGAGGTCGATAGACTTGACATACGATTTAGCTAAGACACTAAATCTAAAACAACAGGTGATATGACTCACGAAATATTAATAACCTGACACTGTTTCTCAGAGTCTAAAACAAGTTTTATTTTGTGAATTTTAACGACAGAAATTGTGGTATGCTGGACATAAGAGGCGCATGAGTTTCCCTCTCTCCTAATATTATGTTTATTTTCCCCTTATAATCTACTTGTCCATAATTATTATGTGATGCACAGGTCTGAACAAAGCTCAGACCTGTGCATCACAATTGTCCCCAAAGATTTGTTAAGTTATACCATGAATTAAGGAAAGATCCTGGAATTCACCTTACGAAAGTAGACAAAGGAAACGCGATAGTAATTATGGACAAGGTAGATTATAGGGAAAAATAGAATATTATTAGAAAACAAGGGAACTGACGTGCCCCCTAAGGGTATATGCAGCAAAATTGTGTGAATCTCCCACCGTGAGTAGGTACATACACTGAGAGTTGTATATCTCTTAGTTTATGTACATAACATTGGGAATTTAAGTATCCTTGAATTTAAGTGTTAATCTCTAGATGCACTGTGGTATCACTCACACATTCGTACAATTAACTGGCCTGAAATCTATCAAGCTATTATATTCGTTAATACGTATTTTTTAGTATCTAATGTTCCCTTATTTTAGGAAACGTATTTACTTCAAATTTACGTGCGCGTGAAGACAGTGACGAGAAACGAAGAGAAAATATAAGAGAAGCTTCCTCGGTGGGTGCGGATCACTGACGAACAAGCAGCATCAGACGAGGTGTTCTTGAGTCCGACATTAGCCTCGCCTGACTGCCTCTAATGCACACCAACGCGGTGGAGCGTCTCACAGCTATGTGCTCACTAGGTATTTTGATAAACACCCCAAATCAAGAGACAAAAAATAATCAAGGCTAATACATTCCCAGATAATGGTGATTCTTTCCGTGATAAGAAGGCATGATCTGCAGCTGGCAATGATGCAGGAGGATGTGATGGAATCTGCTTATTACGTGTGATGAATGTGAAGCGAGGCTTAATTTGAGAGTTTCGTTTTGCACTCCATTCAACATCCTTTAATCCAAAGATTACGGTTGCATATAATGGGTTCGGGAGCAGAGGGCTTCAGTATTATATTACAGCAGTAATGATCTGTTTATAAGAATAGCGGATTCAACGAGAACAGGAACATGTGTTGGGAAAGTGACCGAGGTGCGTGGGTGCAGCAGCCCGCGCATAGCTCTCTCACAGAGTGGATAAATGTTACGGTGCGAGAAACTCAGCATTTATGTGCGTTTGTGATGTTTAGAGCCACGTAATGGTTGTGGTGAAGGAAGCGTCTATGAGGTGTATAGTGAAGGCCAGGTGGCAGGGGAGTGGAGTGGCCCCTAAGGCAGGTGGCAGTGTAAGGGGTGGCCAAGAGGCAGAGGTGGCAGGAGTATGGGTACCCCAGAGACTAGTGGCAGGGGTAGGAGAGACACAGAGGAAAGAAAGTACAGGACCACAGAGAGGTAGTACAGAGCCACAGTGAGGTAGTAGAGTCACAGTGAATTAGTACTTGGCCAGTGAACTAGTACTTGGCCAGTGAACTAGTACTTGGCCAGTGAACTAGTACTTGGCCGCACTGAGACCCAAGTGTCTGAAGGTTAAGATTACATGTTTGGTACCATTTCTTCATACTGGGGAGTCCCCGTCCGTGCCTCCACCACCTTGGGTCACCGCTTAAGAAGACGTGAACTCTCCACTCCCTGCTGCTCCTCCTGCAGGGGAAAAAAAACAATACATGATTTATTAAGACTAACCCCAACTCCCACTCTTTGTTCCCGGAGGAAAAAACAAAACCTGCTTGGAATTTGATTTATTGGTTTATAAATTGTAATTTCTGGTTATTTTTTTTTTGTTTCCTCCTTACTGGTATCTATCCATTTTTTTTATTTTGTCGTAGAGAAATCTTTGTGACGGAAATACGAATTTAGAAATGTTGATATAAGGAGAGACACTACTAGAATTTCCTGAAATATTTGTTTTGGAGCAGAAAACGTCACACACACACACACACACACACACACACACACACACACACACACACACACACACACACACACACACACACACACACACACACACACACACAAGGCTTTTGACACAATTCCACACAAGAGATTAGGGCAAAAGCTGGAGGACCAGGCACTGCAATGGATCAGAGAATACCTGACGGGAAGACATCAGCGAGTCATTGTACGTGACGAGGTGTCAGAGTTGGCGCTTGTGACGAGCTGGGCCCCACAGGGGTCAGTCCTAGGACCGGTGCTGTTTCTGGTATATGTGAATGAAATAACGGAAGGAATAGACTCAAAAGTGTCCCTGTCTCCAGACGATGTGAAGTTAATGAGGAGAATTCAATCGGAGGAGGACCAGGCAGGACTACAAAGGGATCTGAACAGGTTGCAGGCCTGGTCCAGAAACTGACTCCTGGAGTTCAACCCCACCAAGTGCAAAGTCATGAAGATTGGGGAAGGGCAAAGAAGACAGCAGACAGACTACAGTCTAGGGGGCCAAAGACTACAAACCTCACTCAAGGAAAAGAATCTTGGGGTAAGTATAATAACGAGTACATCAACCAGATAACTGCTGCAGCATATGAGCGCCTAGCAAACCTAACATAGCATTCCGGCATCTCAGTAAGGAATCATTCAGGGCTCTGTGCACTGTCTACTGCCAGTCCCAGACTGGAGTATGCAGCACCAGTTTGTTACCCACACCTGGCCAAGCACATCAGGAAATTAGAGAAAGTGCAAAGATTTGCAGCGAGACTAGTCCCGGAGCTAAGGGGCACGTTTCAAGAGGAGAGATGAAGAGAACTCAATCTGACGACACTGGAGGACAGGAGGGATAGGGGGACATGATAACGAAATATAAAATACTGAGAAGAGTTCACAAGGTGGATGGAAATAGGCTGCTCCAGCGATGGGGCACAGTAACAAAGGGTCACAATTGGTACCTGAAGACTCAGATGAGTCACAGGGATGTTAGCAAATATTTCTTCAATCATAGAGTTGTCATGAAGTGGAATAGTCTGGAAAATGATGTAGTGGCGGCAGGATCCATACATAGCGTTAAGATTTAAGAAGAGGTATGATAAAGCTCATGGAGCAAGGAGAGTGACCTACTAGCGACCAGTGAAGAGGCGAGGCCAAGAGCTATGAATCGACCCCTGCACCCACAATTAGGTGAGTACATACACACACACACACACACACTCACAAGCGGTCATACACATAAAACACGTCAAGTGTCTTGCGACAAGTGCCTCTGACAGCTAGTAACTAACTTGCTAACTAACTAGCACACTGTGGGAAAGGCAATGGGAGGAGGAGAGGGAGAAGTCAGTGTTTATTTATGGGCTTCAGGAGAGCAAGGGGAGGACACACAATGAAAGATGGCAGGAAGACAAACGGGAGATTGAAAACATCATTAAAGAAATAGGTGAGGAGGACATGACTGAGACAGTAAATTTTCAGAGAAGAGGAGGGTACTCAAAGGGCAAAAACCGGCCGGTCAAGCTGATTTTCAAGACAGAAAGGGTGTGAAACAACATCCTACAAGATAAATCATCAACATACAGGAGGGTGTTCCTAGACCGGGACAGAACATGACAGAATGACAGCAGCTGAAGGAAAGGACACAGAAGCAAAAGGGGCTAGGAGGAGAGACAAGGACAGAAACAGCAGAGGACAGAAAGAGCAGGATAGAGCAACAAGCACATGCACACACGGAACCACTCCTAGAACCCCACAACCAAACATGCTATCCCAACGCAAACCACATCCACACTTAAAGTCCCCCCAACATTACACTGTAGAATCTCACAGCATACTGCCAGGTCCCTACCCTCACAGATCCCCCAGAACACAGTGGCAGAGAGGAAACTTTAGGTATGGTACACTAAGGCTGATGGAATAACGAATAAGTGGGAGGAGTGGCATGAAAGAGTCAGTGAGGCATCACTGGACATCATAGCTCTCACAGAAATCAGGTTCGCAGGAATGATAACAGATGCCATCTTTTCCAACGGGATATCAGATCCTGAGGGAAGACAGAGGGAACAGAGAGGGTGGAGGAGTGGCACTGCGCAACAAAAATCGATGGGAGTTTGACGAGCGGGACAGAGGAGAAGCAAGAGACTACATAATAGGAACACTTCAGTCTGGAGGTCCCAAGGTGGTAATTGCAGTGATGTATAACCCACCACAGAACAACAAGAGGCCAAGGTAAGAGTATGATGAGAGCAATAGAGCAATGGTTGACACTCTAACTGAAGTGGCCAGAAGGGCTTATGCGAGCAGGGCAAAGCTGCTGATTATGGGTGACTTCAACCACAAGGAAATCGACTTCGAAAACCTGGAGCCACATGGGGGCCCAGACACGTGGAGAGCTAAGATGATGGAGGTGGTACTGGAAAACCTCATGCACCAACACGTAAAGGACACAAAGAGAGAAAGAGGAGAGGGTGAACTAGAGAGACCAGACCTAATATTCACCTTTGGTAGTGCACACATTGAGGACATCACATATGAAAGACCCCTCGGGGTCAGTGGTCACGTGGTTCTGAGCTACGAGTTCACAGTAGAGTTACAAGTGGAGTAGGGAAGCAGAAAGGGCAGGCCGAATGAAGCCAAACTACAAGAGAGGGGACTACAAAGGCATGAAGAATTTCCTGCATGGGATTGAGTGGGACAGAGAGCTGGCAGGGAAGTCAGGAGAGGTTTATACCCAAAGGCAACAGAAATAACGAGAAGGCCAGGGTGAGCCCTTGGTTCACCCAGATGTGTAGAGAGGCCAAAACCAAGTGTGCTAGGGAATGGAATAAGTATAGAAAGCAAAGGACCCAGGAGAATAAGGAAAGAAGTCGAACGGCAACAAATGAATATGCACAGGTAAGAGAGAGAGGGGACTACAAAGGCATGAAGAATTTCCTGCATGGGATTGAGTGGGACAGAGAGCTGGCAGGGAAGTCAGGAGAGGTTTATACCCAAAGGCAACAGAAATAACGAGAAGGCCAGGGTGAGCCCTTGGTTCACCCAGATGTGTAGAGAGGCCAAAACCAAGTGTGCTAGGGAATGGAATAAGTATAGAAAGCAAAGGACCCAGGAGAATAAGGAAAGAAGTCGAACGGCAACAAATGAATATGCACAGGTAAGAAGGGAGGCCAACGGCTACGAAAATGACATAGCAACGAAAGCTAAATTTGACCCAAAGCTGTTGTACAGCCACATCAGGAGGAAAATGACAGTCAAGGACCAGGTAATCTGACTGAGGAAGGATGGAGAGAAGATCACAAGAAACGACTGCGAAGTATGCGAGGCGCTCAACATGAGATTCAAAGAGGTGTTCACAGAGGAGACAGAAGGGACTCCAGAAAGATTGAGAGGTGGGGTACACCTTCAAGTGTTGGACACAATACATACAACCGAGGAAAACGTGAAGAGGCTGCTAAGCGAGCTAGATACCTCAAAAGCGGTGGGGTTGGATAACATCTCTCCATGGGTCCTGAGAGAGAGGGAGCAGAGATGCTATGTGTACCACTAACAACAATCTTCAACACATCTATAGAAACAGGGCGACTACCTGAGGTATGGAAGACAGCAAATGTAGTCCCATCTTTTTTAAAAAGGAGACAGACACAAAGCACAAAACTACAGACCAGTGTCGCTGATATGTACAGCATTCAAAGTCATGGAGAAGATCATCAGGAGAAGAGTGGTGGAACACCTAGAAAGAAATGAGCATATCAACAACAGCCAACACGGTTTCAGGGACGGGAAATCCTGTGTCACAAACCTTCTGGAGTTCTATGACAGGGTGACAGCAGTAAGACAAAAGAGAGAGGGGTGGGTAGATTGCATTTTCTAGGACTGTAAGAAGGCGTTTGACACAGTTCCACAAAAGAGATTAATCCAAAAAAACTGGAGGGCAAGGCAGGGATAACAGGGAAGGCACTAAAGTGGATCAGGAAATACCTGTCAGGAAGACAGTAGCGAGTCATGGTACGTGGCGAGGTGTCAGAGTTGGCACCTGTGACGATTGGGGTTCCACAGGGGTCAGTCCTAGGACCGGTGCTATTTCTGGTATTTGTGAACGACATGACGGAAGGAATAGACTCCGAAGTGTCCCTGTTTGCAGATGATATAAAGTTTATTAGAAGAATTCAGTCGGACGAGGACCAGGGAGAACTACAAAGGTATCTGAACAGGCTCTTGGCCTGGTCCAACAATTGGCTCCTGGAGTTCAACCCCCACCAAGTGCAAAGTCATGAAGATTGGGGAAGGACAAAGAAGACCGCAGACGGAGCACAGTCTAGGGGGGCCAGAGACAACAAACCTCACTCAAGGAAAAAGTTCTTGGGGTGAGTATAACACCAGGTACATCTCCTGAGTCGCACATCAACCAAATAACTGCTGCAGCATATGGGCGCCTAGCAAATCTAAGAACAGCATTCCGACAACTTAATAAGGAATCATTCAGGACCCTGTACACTGTGCACGTTAGGCCCATATTGGAGTATGCACCACCAATTTGGAACCTACACCCAGTCAAGCACATAAAGAAACTTGAGAAAGTGCAAAGGTTTGCAACAAGATTAGTCCCAGAGCTAAAGGGTATGTCCTACGAGGAGAGGTTAAGGGAAATCAACCTGATGACACTGGAGGACAGGAGAGATAGGGGGGACATGATAAAGACATAAAATACTGAGAGGAATTGACAAGGTGGACAAAGACAGGATGTTCCAGAGAGTGGACACAGCAACAAGGGGACACAGTTGGAAGTTGAAGACACAGATGAATCACAGGGATGTTAGGAAGTATTTCTTCAGCCACAGAGTAGTCAGGAAGTGGAATAGTTTGGGAAACGATGTAGTGGATGTAGATATTTCTCGGCAAACTGAAGGGTTATATTAAGAATTAAAAATACAGCAAAAGGATTTCATATCTGTTGTTGAAATACCCCGGAAAGCAACATATATTGACAAACACCTGAACGTAAACATGAGTCTAAAATAGTGTCATCACACTATGTAGGTGTACGAGGCTTTGCACTGGTTAAGCTGAGTCGGGCGTCTTCCACCATCATCCAATAACCTTGTTGTCCTCTACTTTTTTCTCCTTTTCAATGCCTGGCATTACTTTGTTTTCCCTTGAAGCCCTTTTATTTACTTCTCCGAGGTTATGGGTCCCACATTTTGCACCAGAGGTGGATACACACACACACACACACACACACACACACCCACACACACACACACACACACACACACCAAAACACACACACACATATATATATATATATATATATATATATATATATATATATATATAGGTAGTAGGTTGGTAGACAGCAACCACCCAGGGAAGTACTACCGTCCTGCCAGATGACTGTGAAACAAAAACCTGTAATTGTTTTGCATGATGGTAGGATTGCTGGTTTCTTTTTCTGTCTCATAAACACGCTAAGATAACAGGGATATCTTGCTACTCCTACTAACACTTTGGTCACACTTCACAGACACGCACATGCATATATATATATACATACATCTAGGTTTTTCTCCCTTTTTCTAAATAGCTCTTGTTCTTTTTTATTTCTTCTATTGTCCATGGGGAAGTGGAAAAGAATCTTTCCTCCGTAAGCCATGCGTGTCGTATGAGGCGACTAAAATGCCGGGAGCAATGGGCTAGTAACCCCTTCTCCTGTTTTTACAATTACTAAAAAAGAGGAAGAAGAAAAACTTTATAAAACTGGGTTGCTTAAATGTGCGTGGATGTAGTGCGGATGACAAGAAACAGATGATTGCTGATTGTTATGAATGAAAAGAAGTTGGATGTCCTGGCCCCCAAGCGAAACAAAGCTGAAGGGGGTTTGGGGAGTTTCAGTGGGGGGAAATAAATGGGATTAAATCTGGAGTATCTGAGAGAGTTAGAGCAAAGGAAGGGGTAGCAGTAATGTTAAATGATCAGTTATGGAAGGAGAAAAAGAGAATATGATGTGTAAATTCAAGAATTATGTGGATTAAAGTAAAGGTTGGATGCGAGAAGTGGGTCATAATAAGCGTGTATGCACCTGGAGAAGAGAGGAATGCAGAGGAGAGAGAGAGATTTTGGGGAGATGTGTAAGTGAATGTATAGGAGCCTTTGAACCAAGTGAGAGAGTAATTGTGGTAGGGGACTTGAATGCTAAAGTAGGAGAAACTTTTAGAGAGGGTTGTGGTAGGTAAGTTTGGGGTGCCAGGTGTAAATGATAATGGGAGCCCTTTGATTGAACTTTGTATAGAAAGGGTTTTAGTTATAGGTAATACATATTTTAAGAAAAAGAGGATAAATAAGTATACACGATATGATGTAGGGCGAAATGACAGTAGTTTGTTGGATTATGTATGGTAGATAAAAGACTGTTGAGTAGACTTCAGGATGTACATGTTTATAGAGGGGCCACAGATATATCAGATCACTTTCTAGTTGTAGCTACACTGAGAGTAAAGGTAGATGGGATACAAGGAGAATAGAAGCATCAGGGAAGAGAGAGGTGAAGGTTTATAAACTAAAAGAGGAGGCAGTTAGGGTAAGAATAAACAGCTATTGGAGGATAGATGGGCTAATGAGAGCATAGGCAATGGGGTCGAAGAGGTATGGGGTAGGTTTAAAAATGTAGTGTTAGAGTGTTCAGCAGAAGTTTGTGGTTACAGGAAAGTGGGTGCAGGAGGGAAGAGGAGCGATTGGTGGAATGATGATGTAAAGAGAGTAGTAAGGGAGAAAAAGTTAGCATATGAGAAGTTTTTACAAAGTAGAAGTGATGCAAGGAGGGAAGAGTATATGGAGAAAAAGAGAGAGGTTAAGAGAGTGGTGAAGCAATGTAAAAAGAGAGCAAATGAGAGAGTGGGTGAGATGTTATCAACAAATTTTGTTGAAAATAAGAAAAAGTTTTGGAGTGAGATTAACAAGTTAAGAAAGCCTAGAGAACAAATGGATTTGTCAGTTAAAAATAGGAGAGGAGAGTTATTAAATGGAGAGTTAGAGGTATTGGGAAGATGGAAGGAATATTTTGAGGAATTGTTAAATGTTGATGAAGATAGGGAAGCTGTGATTTCGTGTATAGGGCAAGGAGGAATAACATCTTGTAGGAGTGAGGAAGAGCCAGTTGTGAGTGTGGGGGAAGTTCGTGAGGCAGTAGGTAAAATGAAAGGGGGTAAGGCAGCCGGGATTGATGGGATAAAGATAGAAATGTTAAAAGCAGGTGGGGATATAGTTTTGGAGTGGTTTGGTGCAATTGTTTAATAAATGTATGGAAGAGGGAAAGGGTACCTAGGGATTGGCAGAGAGCATGCATAGTTCCTTTGTAAAAAGGAAAGGGATAAAAGAGAGTGCAAAAATTATGGGGGGATAAGTCTGTTGAGTGTACCTGGTAAAGTGTATGGTAGAGTTATAATTGAAAGAAAAGAGTAAGACGGAGAATAGGATAGCAGATGAACAAGGAGGCTTTAGGAAAGGTAGGGGTGTGTGGCCCCAGGTGTTTTACAGTGAAACATATAAGTGAACAGTATTTAAAATAAGGCTAAAGGGTCTTTGTGGCATTTATGGATTTGGAAAAGGCGTATGACAGGGTGGAAATAGGGGGGCAATGTGGCAGATGTTGCAAGTGTATGGTGTAGGAGGAAAGGTTTACTGAAAGAGTGAAGAGTTTTTACGAGGATAGTGAGGCTCAAGTTAGAGTATGTAGGAAAGAGGAAATTTTTTCCCAGTAAAAGTAGGCCTTGACAAGGAGTGTGATGTCACCGTGGTGTTTAATATATTTATAGATGGGTTTTAAGAGAAGTAAATGCGAGGGTCTTGGCAAGAGGCGTGGAGTTAAAAGATAAAAAATCACACACAAAGTGGAGTTGTCACGTGTCTTTGCTGATGACACTGTGCTCTTGGGAGATTCTGAAGAGAAGTTGCAGAGATTGGTGGATGAATTTGGTGGTGTGCAAAAGAAGAAAATTAAAGGTGAATACGGAAAGAGTAAGGTTATGAGATAACAAAAAGATTAGGTGATGAAAGATTGAATATCAGATTGGAGGGAGAGAGAAAGGAGGAGGTGAACGTATTCAGATATTTGGGAGTGGACGTGTCAGCGGATGGGTCTATGAAAGATGGGGTGAATCATAGAATTGATGAGGGAAAAGAGTGAGTGGTGCACTTAGGAGTCTGTGGAGACAAAAACTTTGTCCTTGGAGGCAAAGAGGGGGAAAGTATGGGGAGTATAGTTTTACCAACGCTCTTATATGGGTGTGAAGCGTGGGTGATGAATGTTGCAGCGAGGAGAAGGGTGGAGGCAGTGGAGATGTTTATGTCTGAGGGCAATGTGTTTGGGGTGAATATAATGCAGAGAATTCGTAGTTTGGAAGTTAGGAGGAGGTGCGGGATTACCAAAACTGTTGTCCAGAGGGCTGAGGAAGGGTTGTTGAGGTGGTTCGGACATGTAGAGAGAATGGAGCGAAACAGAATGACTTCAAGAGTGTATCAGTCTGTAGTGGAAAGGGAAGGCGGGGTAGGGGCGGCCTAGGAAAGGGTTGGAGGGAGGGGGTAAAGGGGGGTTTTGTGTGCGAGGGGCTTGGACTTCCAGCAGGCATGCTTGAGCGTGTTTGATAGGAGTAAATGGAGACAAATGGTTTTTAATACTTGACGTGCTGTTTTGGGGTGTGAGCAAAGTAACATTTATGAAGGGATTCAGGAAACCGGCAGGCCGGACTTGAGTCCTGGAGATGGGAAGTACAGTGCCTGCACTCTGAAAGGAGGGTGTTAATGTTGCAGTTTAAAAACTGTAGTGTAAAGCACCCTTCTGGCAAGACAGTGATGGAGTGGAATGATGGGTGAAAAATTTTTCTTTTTCGGGCCACCCCGCCTTGGTGGGAATCGGCCGGGTGATAAAATAATATATATATATATATATATATATATATATATATATATATAAAATATAAACAAAGCGTTCTATATTAATACTGACGAACTTCGCTACTCCTCAGCCCTTTCATGCAACATTACCAGCTCTCTACTCATCCTCTTACTTTCATTCCTTTACCTCACCCTTTACTGCTACCTCTTTTCCCCGGCTATCCTAAGCCTTCATCTTTTATCAACACAAATCTTCTAAATTCCGTGCACTGGTAGCAAGGAAGTACAACCTCCTAATTATTTTTAGCAACCCGCTGCACTGGTCATGGACCGGGCAGCGGGGGCGCTGACCCCGAAACACCCTCCAGGGATACTCTTCCAAGCACTAATGGCAGGTCACCACCCTCTTCGAGAATTACTACCGATTATTTTCTACCAAGCACTTGGAAAAGCTCTACAATCGTCCAGTCACTTGTGAAAACTCCCTACAATCTTCCAGGAATTACGAGCAACCAAATCCAATTTCCAAAGCATTAGTTGCAACCTACTACAATAACACCCCCAACCCAAACAACAATCCCCGAATCCAAACACAAACCTTCCTACCAAACAAGCACTACAATAACCAGAGACTGACTAATCAAGGCCCAGATAAAGATTACAATAACAGAGCAATTTGCTGGCAAGGACGTCAGCCTATACATCCACACTCTGAATGACCTTCTAAAGCACAATAACATCTGTTCTATTGTGATGCCAGACAGTATGTTAGTTAAACACACAAAGAATACCGAGACGCGAACAACAAAATTACACATCCTACCAACACAGGCAGCAGTGACACATCCACACAAGCAACACACCTACACAAGCAACACACCTACATAAGCAACACATCCACACAAGCAATACACCTGCACGAGCATCACACCCACACAAGTAACACATCCATACGATCAACATACCCACACAGCAACACATCCACACAAACAACACACCTATACAAGCAACACACTCACAGAACTAACACATCCACACAAACAACACACCTATACAAGCAACACACTCACAGAACTAACACATCCACACAAACAACACACCCAAACTAACAACAGCCACACACCCACAAAGGCAGCAGCAACGCCCACGAGGGGAGCGTTAGCACCCACAAATGCTGCAGCAGCAGCAACTGCAGCAAAAACACGCAAACATGTGGCCGCAGCATCAACACTAAACATGCAGCAGCAGCAGCAACAGCATACAAACATGCAGCACAGCAGCAACATGCAAACATGCAGCAGCGGCAACACGAAAACATGCTGCGACAGCAGCAGCAACACGCAAACATGCTGCAACAGCAGCAACAACACACAAACATGAAGCAGCAGCAACACGCAAACATGCTGCAACAGCATCTGCAACAGCAGCAACAACACACAAACATGAAGCAGCAGCAACACGCAAACATGCTGCAACAGCATCAGCAACACGCAAATATGCTACAACAGCATCTGCAGCAGCGACACCCCACACAAATAATACCCGTACAGATTTCAGTTTTGCCTGACATTGCTTCACCTCCGCAATGTCAGGCGTATTGCAGCCGTTTCTTATTTACTTATTTTGGTAAAATATATGTTGTTTTAGATTTACGTACTCTAGTCTAACCTAGCATAATGTAACCCAAAATTAAACGAAGAAAACAGTATTTATCAAATTAGAGGTAATGTCCAGAAAATGACGCTGGGAGTTGGTAAGATAACTTTGTAATATAAGACTATTTTACTAAATTAAGCGCAAGATGAGCATCGTCTAAAGTGAGTCAATGTTGCCTATGACATATAAACATTATCTTTGCTATTTAAGTCCAATTTACGTTAGAGAAGCGCTTAAATTAAGTTGTAATAACCAACTGTCAATGAATAAGCAAAAGGGTGGACGAGGGGCTCGAACCGCGATCCGGCGGACTATTAATTTTCGCACCACGGTTCGAGCCTCTAGCGCACTCTTCTCTTTATTCATGTAAGGGTTTGTTTATTGTGAAAAGTGACAATAACGCAGAAGAGTTAAGTTTATAATTTAGTTGCCACCCTCTAAGGTACGGTACATAGTGGTCACTTTAATTATGAACTTCCAGTGGTACTGGCGGCTCCTCGGGGTCCGAAACAAACTATAGATAGATACGAAGATCACCGCTTTCAGAGGGTGATAGCAGCAGCAGCACCACCAGCAGCAGCAGCACCAGCAGCAGCAGCACCAGGAGCAGCAGCAGCACCAGGAGCACCAGGAGCAGCAGCACCAGGAGCAGCAGCAGCACCAGGAGCAGCAGCACCAGGAGCAGCAGCAGCACCAGGAGCACCAGCAGCACCAGGAGCAGCAGCACCAGGAGCAGCAGCAGCACCAGGAGCAGCAGCAGCACCAGCAGCAGTAACAACAACAACAACAGACAAACAACAACAACAACAACAACAATAACAACAACAACAACAACAACAGCAGCAGACGCTGGCCACAATCTCCTAGCACTGGTGGTCATCACAGCGGGTCACAATTAGTTAACCACATGTTGTCGACGTTTACAATTGGTGTGGGACCCTCGGTGTAACTCAGGGTGGCCGGCACTTTTTTTTCAGAAAGTTCCGAGTCCAGGTTTACGTTCGCTAATTACGTTTTATTCTTTTATTTACATTTTTAGCCGCTTGTAAATATGTGATTTATAACATCCTTGTCATGTCTGAAAAAATCATGAGTGAGCCAGTAACCATTAATCTTGCAATGAACAACGGTGTTATTATTTGTTTACAAGTAATTTGTTGAGTAGTAAAGCTTGCTAAGCAACCACGGTAACACATGTTTTATTTGCAGGTGTTTCTACGTATGTTTGAGTATAAGGGATTGGATACACGTGCTGGTACATAACGCTTTAGCGTATCAGAAAGAAAAAAAAAACTTAGAAGTCCATGAATACGCAAAGTCTTACATTCTTTAATTTGCACTGAAAGAGATGACTGATTTTGGAAATATATATTTTTATGTTGTGGGCTCCTCGTTCCTGATTAAAGTGTTCAAAGAGAGAATAAGAAATGAATTAAATAATAATCAAACATTATTCGAGCGCTTAAAAGCCTTTTCCCCTCTGCTATTATCCTCGTCCTTCCTCCCACACACACACACACACACACACACACACACACACACACACACACACACACACACACACACACACACACACACACACACACACACACACACACAGAGGCAGCAGGTGTAGTAGTGACCTGATGCCTCTGTATCTGACTGAACAAGCCCACAGTGTTTACCTGGAGTTTACCTGGAGAGAGTTCCGGGCGTCAACGCCCCCGCGGCCCGGTCTGTGACCAGGCCTCCTGGTGGATCAGAGCCTGATCAACCAGGCTTTTACTGCTGGCTGCACGCAAACCAACGTACGAGCCACAGCCCGGCTGGTCAGGAACCGACTTTAGGTGCTTGTCCACTGCCAGCTTGAAGACTGCCAGGGTAGGTGAAACATTTCAGCAATAAAGATCGTCCCCAAGTGTTGCACATGCGTCTTAATCGTCAACTTGTGGGTATTTTATACCATATTCAACATACACAAGATATCTCAAATATTTAAAACTCCCTAGACTTTTTTTTTATAATTTAATGACGTAATATGATAACCACATGTCATCATAATAATAATAATAATAATAATAAAATAATAATAGCATCATTAAATCAAATATTGCGAGAAAATATTTGCGAAAGAATAAACTGATAAAATCCTTGAAAAATAAGAACTCTGAACATCCTCACTGCCACAGCGAAATAATTATTTACCCACTTGTATAGCAGCGTCTTTCACCCTGTAGATGAAAATGAAAACTTAAGATATTAGCAGTTGTACCCAGCTCAAGTGTTTACATGAACCTCGGTGATAAACATCTTGCGCTCGATGTTACCAAACATGCTTGAGAAGGCCACGTGATTTTTACAAAAATGCTCTGTGATAGCTGCTTTGATGTTTCCTCTTATCGAAAATTTCTTGGATAGAACATGAAAGTTAAACGTGTATTTGATATGTCGCTCCAACGTTTTATGTACATGGTGTCTCGCTAAGTTAAACACTTACAGTGTTCATAAGAAAGATAAACGTGCATCAGTGTACGCTTTTTCATATCTGTGTTTGAGATTCTCCGAGACTGTGGTACTCTTCTCTATTATGTCTTTGAATTTGTATTGATAAAGCCACAAGATGGCAAAACGTCTACAAAAAAAAGATGTTGCACATGTGTCTAATTCTTCTTCAGGAGGCAGCAGAAGCAGTAGAGATGTAAAGGCGATGTAATTAGTCCATTACCCTTGAATATGTAGTTTTGAGGTGGTCAGTCCCTCAGCCTGGAGAACAGTTCTGCCATTCTGTATTTGACTGAAGAAGCCTACTGAGTAGGCGAAACGTTACGGAATAAAGATACCCAACTATTGCATATGTGTCCTACTTATCAACTTGTCGGTATTGTATATTATTATCATATTCACTTATGTCGCTGTTCAGGACATGCTGAAACGTCATGGATACTTTCCTGTCCAAATTATGGTTAGTTGAGAATTATAATGTAAATGGCTTAGAAAACAGACAAGTTGAAGAATTAGACAATTGCAACATTTTGGATTCTTTATTGTGAAAACGTTTCGCCAACAATTGGCTTCCTCAGTCCGATACGGAGATGAATATGAGAAGAGGAGAAGGAGTTTGAGGTATATAATCAGTCCCTCAGCCTTAAGTCGATGTGTTCAGTCCATCATCTCGAGAAAAGTACAGCATATGAGCGGAGAAGTGGCTTATATACTGCAGACAGATGGGTTGAAGCAGCAGAAGGCGGAGTCACCAGTGAGAAAATTCCATTACTTTTAAGTAGGGTCATACAGCTGCTGAGAAATGGGAAGAGATGCAGTCAGATTTAATAGAAGGAAGGGAAGGACATCTCCTGTTCCTTGTAATGAAAACCCGTCATCATGCACTATCATAAGTGCCTTAGTAGTTTGAAGGGGATTTAAACACAAACGATTATGTATGAAGAAGTTTTAAGTAGGTCAGAGTTGTCAGGGAAAGACTAATTGTTTCCTGAAGTGGGTCTTGTAAGTGAATTGGATTGTACCCTCAGCTGGAGATTTTTGGCATCTCACCTAGGTTCTAGCTTACCGATCCACACCTTTAATAATTAAGGTTATAATTATACCCATTATTAGAATTATATAGTCTGGCGCACTGCTTGATCATCGTTGGAGTGATGGTAGTTGTTTCACTCCTGAGCCACATTTCGACTGTTCCTTAACACTATTATTTTTAACTCCGAAACATATAACTGCATAATTTGTCGTCTTATTGTGTACTTCTGGAGGGTTACTCCTTGATACCAAAAAATTAGAATCTGAGTTTCATGTGCGAGACAGGGAAAGTTTTTTTGAACGATACATCAACAGTTGGCTGCTCCTCTGATACTGACAAATACTTGCTCCGTGTCTTGCCATCCAGATATTGGATTATGAAATCCCTTTGTATGTTTTGTACAACTTTTCTCCTGATTTTATTATAAACATTTGGGAAAGTTACAGTTTCTGGGTAATGTTTACACGATGCATCCAGCACTTTATTTACGGGAATACTTCTTCCATCTCTTATATCGCCTTATATCTAACTACGAAATCATATAATCACATCCATGGATACTTGAAGACTAGCTTCAAGTATTAACGTAATAATTCTTTTCACAGTCTGTGAACAGACTGTGGAATGATGGGTCTAACATCCTGGTCATGCAAGCCAGGGATCTTGAATGTTACTATAGTGTAGTGGGTTTAACAACCTTGTCATGCAAGCCAGGGATCTTGAATGTTACTATAGTGTAGTGGGTTTAACAACCTGGTCATGCAAGCCAGGGATCCTGAATGTTACTATAGTGTAGTGGGTTTAACAACCTGGTCATGCAAGCCAGGGATCTGGGGAAGGTACTCCCTTCTCAATGTGTGCTTAGCAGTAATTGGTGAGGGGGAGCGAGGCTCTGTGTAAATCAGTTGGCGACTCGGATTCGGAGGGGGTAAAAAACATACAAGCGTTTGGTTTGGAAATGATCTTAGGTATAAATATATAAGAGTTAAGTTTTAAAGTGATCCGAGATAGAAATCAGAAGTCTCGCAAAATTTTAAGAATATCACCGCATTGTCCTACCTTGGGACCACTCACGGTGTTGGACCAAACAACAGATCCATTGGTAAATATGCCACATGAAGGAATTGTCTGGTTACTGATATTTTTTTATATCAGGGGTAATGTGTTATCTATGGTCTGAGTATGCCTCGGATCACTCAGCCCAGGCAGAGGAACAAGTACCTGGGTTTGAATCTCCTCTGGTCTGAGATATAAAACTGTCTCAAGTGCTTTCGTGACTTCTCACATTATCAAGGAAGTATAAAAATAAAAGGTTAACAGGAAGGCATATGAGGACGAGACTACACATCACTGTCACCCCCAACAGCACCTAACTTTTAATGATGAAACACGGCTTATATTCTACCCAAATTTGTTTGTCTAATGAATCTTAAATTATTCCCAATTTTATTAATTATAAATGAATCCAATTTATATAAACCTAAAGAAATATTCATATTATTTTCAAAATTACTTTTTATGAAACATGATTCTGTTATATTCCTGTCGATCATGGACTTGCTTAATATAATTTTCTCAGCCTTTTGAAAATCACTTGGATGGTTAAAATCTCTCACATGAATAAACAGACCATGAGAAACTTGTCCACTTCTACTGCTATATTTATGTTGTTGTTATCTTGGTTCAAGACTTTTACCAGTTTGACCGTATCAGCAATAACAACAACAGCGTAGCGAGTATCAGCAGCAACAACAACAGCGTAGCGAGTATCAGCAGCAACAACAACAGGGTAGCGAGTATCAGCAGCAACAACAACAGGGTAGGGGAAAAGCGAAAATGGGTCAGCAAGCAACAACAACAGCGTAGCGAGTATCAGCAGCAACAACAACAGGGTAGCGAGTATCAGCAGCAACAACAACAGCGTAGCGAGTATCAGCAGCAACAACAACAGGGTAGCGAGTATCAGCAGCAACAACAACAGGGTAGCGAGTATCAGCAGCAACAACAACAGGTAGCGAGTATCAGCAGCAACAACAACAGGGTAGCGAGTATCAGCAGCAACAACAACAGGGTAGCGAGTATCAGCAGCAACAACAACAGCGTAGCGAGTATCAGCAGCAACAGCAACAGCGTAGCGAGTATCAGCAGCAACAACAACAGCGTAGCGAGTATCAGCACAACAACAACAGCGTAGCGAGTATCAGCAGCAACAACAACAGCGTAGCGAGTATCAGCAGCAACAACAACAGCGTAGCGAGTATCAGCAGCAACAACAACAGCGTAGCGAGTATCAGCAGCAACAACAACAGGTAGCGAGTATCAGCAGCAACAACAACAGGGTAGCGAGTATCAGCAGCAACAACAACACGGTAGCGAGTTCAGCAGCAACAACAATAGCGGTAGCGAGTTATCAGCAGCAACAACAACAGCGTAGCGAGTATCAGCAGCAACAACAACAGCGTAGCGAGTATCAGCAGCAACAACAACAGGGTAGCGAGTATCAGCAGCAACAACAACAGGGTAGCGAGTATCAGCAGCAACAACAACAGGGTAGCGAGTATCAGCAGCAACAACAACAACAGGGTAGCGAGTATCAGCAGCAACAACAACAAGGTGTAGCGAGTATCAAGCAGCAACACAAAACAGGGTAGCGAGTATCAGCAACAACAAGAACAACGAAAAAGGTGTAGCGAGTATCAGCAGAAAGCAACAACAACAACGGGGCGTAAGACGAGTATCAGCGAAACAACAACAACAGCGTAGCGAGTATCAGCAGCAACAACAACAGGGTAGCGAATATCAGCAGCAACAACAACAGCGTAGCGAGTATTAGCAGCTACAACAACAGGGTAGCGAGTATCAGCAGCAACAACAACAGCGTAGCGAGTATCAGCAGCAACAACAAGAACAACAGGGTAGCGAGTATCAGCAGCAACAACAACAGGGTAGCGAGTATCAGCAGCAACAACAACAACAACAGGGTAGCGAGTATCAGCAGCAACCACAAAAACAACAGGGTAGCGAGTATCAGCAGCAACAACAACAACAACAGTGTAGCGAGTATCAGCAGCAACAACAACAACAACACGATAGCGAGTATCAGCAGCAGCAGCAAACAACAACAAACAACAACAACAACAACAACAGGGTAGCGAGTATCAGCAGCAACAACAACAACAACAACAGGGTAGCGAGTATCAGCAGCAACAACAACAACAGGGTAGCGTGTATCAGCAGCAACAACAACAACAGCGTATCGAGTATCAGCAGCAACAACAACAATAACAGTGGAGTGAGTATCAGCAGCAACAACAACAACAACAGTAGAACGAGTATCAGCAGCAGTAGCAACAGCAGTGGAGTGAGTATCAGCAACAACAACAACAACAGCCGAACGAGTATCAACAGCATCAACAGCACGAAGCCCAAACAACGGCAAGAGAAGCAGCACCAACATCAACAATAACAGCATCAGCACCTTCAACAGTTAGACCATCACCACCAGCAACAGTAACAGCATCAGTACCAACAGCAGTAAGACCATCAGCACCAACAACAGCATGAAAATCAGTACCAACGAAATGAATATGAGTACCAACAACAGTAAGAACATCGTCATTGGTAAAAACGGTAGAGCACTCCCAACGGTAAGAACATCAACACCAACAGCAGCATAAACGTCAGTACTATCAACAGTAGGAACATCAGTATCATCACTAGCAAAATCATCACCAGCAACATCGAAAACATTATTAACATTAAGAACATCACCAACAAACGCGAGGACGTCAGCAACCAAAAAGAAAAAAAAGAGCATTAGCACCAGCATCAACAATAGCAAGAGCACTACTACGAACATCAGCTCCAACACAAATGACACTTTTTGTACCCTCGAAAGAAACATTTTCTGAGTACTAGACACAACAGGAACATTGTGTACACGAGAGAAGAAGAGAACAAAGGTGGAAAGTAAAGCATAATGACGGGCGGGGAGAGGCTCGCTATAGTGCCAGGCGGATGTAATTATCTTACCCCCACTGTCTCGCACACAAGCACATAAACATCCATACGTCATGAACAGTGATGAGCCTCCGCCTCAGTGTCATCACTGTCCCGGATGCACACTCATCCAAATGCACGCCACCAGGAGCTGAGACTCGACCTCCTCCAGCACCCACAGCCGAGTACACACAAAACATAACTTTAAGGAAATGGCTTTTAACCCCCTCAAGCTCATTGAAATAAACACAAAAGTGAAGAGAGTACTAATAGATGTTACAAAATAAAATAAAAACAGTAGGATCAGAGGAAACATGTCCCTAGGTTTTGAAAAAAGGTTCACAAAAACTTCACGTAACTTTCAAGTAACTACTGCAAGCACTGTCAAGGTATTTATGAAAAAAAAAAAAAATGTGATACGAAAGGCCTTTACACTATTTAGAGAAAAGTGGATAAAATGCCTGGAGAGCAAACACATTTTATCTATCAAACAATTCATAATCAAATAAGCAAAATCCTGTACGTTTATATATTAGCTACGATCATAGTCATAGAAAGTAAACAAAATAGATACGAACAGGCAGATTAAAGTTGACTGGTATATAAAATAAAGGCTTTTAATAGAAGTCCTAAAAGTTCGCACCTGGAGACTACAAAATATATGATTAGCTGTTGATATATTTTTAAATTGCGAAGAGTGATAAGAGTAGAAATGTACTCATGAGTACATGTCACTCTTCGCAGTGACACAGGTATCAGCACTCGCCCTGATAATGCTTCGAAATTATACAAATAATTTTGCCGGAAGAAACAAATTATTATACAAATATCAGCTTATGACTGCCGAAATTGAGGCTAATTCTGATTAACTTAAAATTACCAGTTCTCACTAGAGCGAAAAATGAACGCACTGTAATGGGGGCACAAACGTCTGTATTATCTGAAGGGCAGGTTGATGGAGGATGGGTGAAGCCTCTAGGTTCCACCATGGACAAGGGATCATACTGATGTGAACCCTCAAGCATTCATGTCAGTGAGGGACTTTTGATCGTAGGGAACTGGACCTATCCTCTCGATCCATGGATCGAACCTGATTACCTCCCATTGCCCAAGCGTTGTATGATCCCTAAATAATATAATAATGACTGAACCACAACCCCAGCAGCACCTGCTGTCCTAGCCACAGCAGCAGCAGCAGCAGCCGTAGCAGCAGCTGCACTGACCCCCAACACAGAGAAAACTAAGCCACCTTGAAGAACCGCTTATGATAAGGAGAACTGCTGTAGACTTACCTGGGTGACCGCAGGGGTAAGTTCCCACCTATAAAGTGATTTATTTATTCTTCGGACCGATTATGTGTGATTTATATTTCCTGTCATGTTGACTCCATGTGGGGTGGAAGGGAAAAATGTGGACTCACCTAACTGCAGGGGTCGAGATTTAGCTCTTGTGTACTCACCTATTTGTACTCAGCTATTTGTGGTCGCAGAGGATGAGTCTCAGCTCCTGGCCCCGTCTCTCAGCTATGGCTCTTACCTTTACCACCTCGCTCTTTGTGTGTGTATGTGTGTGTACTCCCCTAATTCATCTATATGTACTAACTTACGTGTGGTTGCAGGGGTCGGGTTTTGGCCCCTGATCCCGTCCCTCAACTTCCCACGTCCAGATTCACTCCCTTCTAGCCCCATGGGCCTTGTCGTACCTGCTCTCAAAACTATGTAGGGAGCCTGCCTTCACCATTTCGCCGAGGCTATTTCACTTCTTGACCACCATGAGGCTAAACAAGTACTTCCTGACATTCCTATGACTCATTTGTGTTTAACTTTCCTCTGTTTCCCGTCACTCAAAGTATATCCTTGATTAGCCTGTCAGTTCCTTTATTTTCCGTTATATCTCTCCTGGTTCTTCTGTCCTCTGGTATCAGCAGGTTCAATTTGCGTAAGAGAGAGTTAATGAGCATATCCCTAGTTACCTTAGACGTAAATATAAACACAGTGACTGTGCCAGTATTAGTGGCAAGCACATTTAAGGATGACAATACCGACAAATAGCAAGAAGATAATAAATACTGGAAGCCTTTATTGTTCCAACGTCTCATTCACGGTGGGCCTTTTATTAAGTACATAATGAAGCATGCACTTGATAAAGTCCTTCGTGGGCGAAACTTTGCACCCGTGGTAGGCTTCCTTCATTTGCTGTTTTCTTACATCAGTTGGGTGCGCGTTGCAGGAAGTTGCTACATCCCTTTCTGAGACATTAAGCCGGGTTAAAAAAAAAAAACCACAAATTAATTTAGAAATCTTGCGAAACTAGTAACAAAATTACATAATCACATCAAAACGAAACTTGTGCTCAAACATTTCTACATCTGATACGTGGTTAGAATTCTTTTTTCAGCATACTCTTATTTCTGGAATGTTTAAGCTTTTTGTGATGAAGCAAGTTAGAATCTCCGTAGGTGAAAAATACACCGAGAAAATAGGCTATTCAAATTTGCGAGGATGTTGGATAGATATTAAGAAATGTCTGAGTGTTAATAGTATAAATGAAAAGAAGCTGAATGTTACAGCGCTAACTGAGACAGTTTAAAAGCGGGAAAATCTGAATTGGAAGTCAAGTGAACCTGAGTGAGGCTCAGGAGGCAAAGATAATATTTACTAGGAAATGTGGACCTTAGAGATGTGATGTTACCATCTTTGTTAAGATTGTTGACATGACCTGTACTCTAAGACGTTTGTTTACTTTAGCAAGATGTTTTAGGAAGTGCTCTCGGAAGATTCGTTCAAGTAAGAGGGTACTTGTAATAAGGTTGAAAGCTTAAAACAACTATTTTAGTAAGGTTGTTGAGTTGCATAAGTTGTTTTAGTGTTTTTTAAATACGAAACAGCTGTTATAATGAGTTTTTTTTTATTTGAATAAGCTATTTTTGGGAGGCTGTTTACCGTGGACAGATGTTTTAGCGAGGATGTTTACTTCAGACGTGTTCCATGCTTGATGGTTATGTAAGGCAGGTTCTTTACAAAATTTCCTGTGAGACGGCCATTATGTGATAGTTATTGACGTAGGACATTTGTTTCAAGAAGGTTGTTAATTGTGGACACGTGTTTCCTGGAAGATCGTCGACGTTAGACACGTGGTTCTGGAAGATTGTTGACGAAGGAAACGTAGCTCTAGAAGATTGTTGACGATGGAAACGTGGTCTTGGGTGATTGTAGACGTTGCCCGCGAGCTCATGGAAGGTTATTGACGAAATAAAAAAGATTGTTGGTACAAAAAGGTTGCTGACATAATACAAGAGGATCAAGAAGGTTGCTGACATAATACAAGAGGATCAAGAAGGTTGCTGACATAATACAAGAGTATCAAGAAGATTGCTGACATAATACAAGAGGATCAAGAAGGTTGCTGACATAATACAAAAGGATCAAGAAGGTTGCTGACATAATACAAGAGGATCAAGAAGATTGCTGACATAATACAAGAGGATCAAGAAGGTTGCTGACATAATACAAGAGGATCAAGAAGGTTGCTGACATAATACAAGAGTATCAAGAAGATTGCTGACATAATACAAGAGAATCAAGAAGGTTGCTGACATAATACAAGAGGATCAAGAAGGTTGCTGACGTAATACAAGAGGATCAAGAAGGTTGCTGACATAATACAAGAGGATCAAGAAGGTTGCTGACATAATACAAGAGTATCAAGAAGATTGCTGACATAATACAAGAGGATCAAGAAGGTTGCTGACATAATACAAGAGGATCAAGAAGGTTGCTGACATAATACAAGAGGATCAAGAAGGTTGCTGACATAATATAAGAGGATCAAGAAGGTTGCTGACATAATACAAGAGGATCAAGAAGGTTGCTGACATTATACAAGAGGATCAAGAAGGTTGCTGACATAATACAAGAGGATCAAGAAGGTTGCTGACATAATACAAGAGGATCAAGAAGGTTGCTGACATAATACAAGAGGATCAAGAAGGTTGCTGACATAATACAAGAGGTTGAAGAAGGTTAAGCGAGACATTAACTAGCGGATGCTGCTGCATTCAGAGGCGCTCCCGAGATGGTTGTTTGCGGGTCTTCAGTGCTCCAGGATAAATGTTTGCCTTTAATTTTGTTCTGGGTCTCGCCATGGTACCTCTGGGAGAACCTTACCTAAAACAAACTTCGTGGCAGTATAAAGTCCTTCCCGAGGAGGCGGACGCTGTGGAATTCTTTGAAGACCTGGAACTCAAGAGGCAACAATCTTCAAGGCCTCTTCGAGTTGTCCCCTGGACGACGCTCGTCACACAGGTAATCAACTTGGTCTATTATCTACTTTGGTTATCTACCCCGGCGAGGTTAGTGCATGTCTTATTGGATAATAAAGTAGTGTGCTACTTTAAATGGCCCCAGACGCTGCTTCACCAGACAGGCTTGATAACAATGCTGTCTTGAAGATTGTTCTCAGATGAAACACTGGGAATTTAGGGAATCTCTTTCTTCCGTCGTTTATTGCTTAGTTTTCTCCTTCCTCTCCCTGTTCTTTTTTTTTTCTCTCTCTCCTCTCCCTGCCCTTGTTTTTTAATATTCCTGACTTATTATTCATTTTCTGCCTTTTCTTCAATTTATTTATCTCTTCGTACTCTTTAGACTCCGTTTGCACCCAAACTTGTGTATTCCTCATCTGTCTTCACCCCACACCCGTCTACACCTCCACCGGTCTACCGTACCCCCCTTCCCCGCCCGTTGTTCCCTCCCTCTGGATCGTAAAAGAAAAGCATGGACTAAGAAAACTGTTAGCGGGAACCTCGTCCCCTGTGGCAACTAGCCATTAAAGAATATTGCCTCCAGGAAAACTGTTCACTCGGGAAAGTACGAGTTGTTATGAAAGAAAACACTTCTAAGGAAAACTGCCACACACACACACACACACACACACACACACACACACACACACACACACACACACACACACACACACACACACAACAAGAAATGACCGTGAAGTATGTGAGGAACTCAACAAGAGATTCAAAGAAGTGTTCACAGAGGAGACAGAAGGGGCTCCAGAAAGACGGAGAGGTGGGGCACACCACCATGTGCTGGGCACAGAACACACAACCGAGGAAGAAGTGAAGAGGCTTCTGAGTGAGCTAGATACCTCAAAAGCAATGGGGCTGGATAACATCTCTCCATGGGTATTGAGAGAGGGAGCAGAGACGCTATGTGTACCCCTAACAACAATATTCAATACATCTATCGAAACAGGGAGATTGCCTGAGGCATGGAAGACAGCAAATGTATTCCCAATCTTTAAAAAAGGAGACAGACATGAAACACTAAACTACAGACTAGTGTCACTGACATGTATAGTATGCAAAGTCTTGGAGAAGATTATCAGGAGAAGAGTGGTGGAACACTTTGAAAGGAATGATCTCATCAACAGCAGCCAACACAGTTTCAGGGACGGGAAATCCTGTGTCACAAACCTACTGGAGTTCTATGACATGGTGACAGCATTAAGACAAGAGAGAGAGGGATGGGTGGATTGCATTTTCTTGGACTGCAAGAAGGCGTTTGACACAGTTCCACACAAGAGATTAGTGCAAAAACTGGAGGACCAAGCAGGGATAACAGCGAAGGCACTACAGTGGATCAGGGAATACTTGTCAGGAAGACAGCAGCGAGTCATGGTACGTGGCGAGGTGTCAGAGTGGGCACCTGTGACCAGCGGGGTCCCACAGGGGTCAGTCCTAGGACCAGTGCTGTTTCTGGTATTTGTGAACGACATGACGGAAAGGATAGACTCCGAAGTGTCCCTGTTTGCAGACGACGTGAAGTTGATGAGAAGAATTCATTCGATCGAAGACCAGGCAGAACTACAAAGGTATCTGGACAGGCTGCAGACCTGGTCTAGCAATTGGCTCCGGGAGTTCAACCCCACCAAGTGCAAAGTCATGAAGATTGGGAAAGGGCAAAGAAGACCACAGACGGAGTACAGTCTAGGGGGGCAGACACTACAAACCTCACTCAAGGAAAAAGATCTTGGGGTGAGTATACCACCAGGCACATCTCCTGAAGCGCACATCAACCAAATAACTGCTGCAGCATATGGGCGCCTAGCAAACCTCAGAACAGCATTCCGACATCTCAATAAGGAATCGTTCAGGACCCTGTACATCGTGTACGTTAGGTCCATATTGGAGTATGCGGCACCAGTTTGGAACCCACACCTAGCCAAGCACGTAAAGAAACAAGAGAAAGTGCAAAGGTTTGCAACAAGACTAGTCCCAGAGCTAAGAGGTATGTCCTACGAGAATAGGTTAAGGGAAATCAACCTGACGACACTGGAGGACAGGAGAGATAGGGGGGACATGATAACGACATACAAAATACTGAGAGGAATTGACAAGGTGGACAAAACAGGATGTTCCAGAGATGGGACACAGCAACAATTGGGACACAGTTGGAAGTTGAAGACAGATGAATCACAGGGATATTAGGAAGTATTTCTTCAGCCACAGAGTAGTCAGGAAGTGGAATAGTTTTGGAAGCGATGTAGTGGAGGCAGGACCCATACATAGCTTTAAGCAGAGGTATGATAAAGCTCAAGGTTCAGGGAGAGTGACCTAGTAGCGACCATTGAAGAGGCGGGGCCAGGAGCTCGGACTCGACCCCTGCAACCTCAACTAGGTGAGTACAACTAGGTGAGTACACACACACACACACACACACACACACACACACACACACACACACACACACACACACGCACACTTTCGTCCACAGGAGAGGAGAGAAGGGAGCAACTGAGGGAAGAGAAGGAGATGGATACACACAAGTAGGTGTTTTATGGCATAGGGAAATAAATGGGGTCATACAGTAATTAGCTTTTGGTGTTTGAAAGTTGTTTTGATAAGCTATTTTGCTGTTTGTAATTTGTTTTGATGCTTGTAAATTGTTTTGATAAGCTGTTTTGCTGCTTGTAAGTTGTTCTGATGTCTGTAAGTTGTTTTAGTATCTGTAAGTTGTCTTGATGTTTGTAAGTTGTTTTGACGTCTATGAGTTGTTTTGACGTCTGTGAGTTGTTTTGACGTCTATGAGTTGTTTTGACGTCTGTGAGTTGTTTTGACGTCTGTGAGTTGTTTTGAAGTCTGTGAGTTGTTTTGACGTCTATGAGTTGTTTTGACGTCTGTGAGTTGTTTTGACGTCTATGAGTTGTTTTGACGTCTGTGAGTTGTTTTGACGTCTGTGAGTTGTTTTGACGTCTGTGAGTTGTTTTGACGTCTATGAGTTGTTTTGACGTCTGTGAGTTGTTTTGACGTCTGTGAGTTGTTTTAATGTCTGTAAGTTGTTTTGGTGTTTGTAAGTTATTTTGATGCTTGTAAGCTGCTTTGATGAGGAACTGGATAGCAGGATAATTGAGGAGAATAAGAGAAAGAAAGTAGGCAATCACCATATGGAAGAGAGAAGAAGAGGGGGATATGAGACATAAAATTTAAGGAGGAAAGAGAATGTCTGAGAAGAATATGAAGATAAAAGGAAGAGAAATGAAATTACTGTGAAAGAAATAAGAACTGCCTATGACATGAACTTTTTTTAACTTAGAAAAATATGAAGAAAGGAAGTCAAGGGCCATTGAAAATTCTGTTTGTAATAGTACTGAGCAAAACAAATCCAGTTTGAGGGAATCTTACAATTCTGATGTGATCTTTATTAAGGAAGATAGGATGAAAGAAGAATGGGAAGCAGCAAAAGAGAAATATGAAAGGGAAAGGAAGCAGCAGATAAAAGGAATTGAAGAGAGTCAGGGAACCTCTTGAGGGGTGAGTCAACAGGTGGAGGTGGTCCAGGAGGGCAGCACCAAGCAACCAAAACCACCCTTCATTATCTTCCCTTCATCACATCCTCCCCTTTCTCCCCTTCCCTTCATCACATCTTTCCCATCCTCTTTTCCTTTCTGCACCAAAACACTACCAAGCTCTCAAATACACTAATCTATTTGATCTTTTCATTCTTAAAATGCTGTAGTAATCCCTTTGTCAACCCCACTCGTCTCCACTCTTCCTTCTTCCCATTATTTATCAGTTAACATTACTCGTCACTCACTGTCCCCACAAACCGCCTACAACAACACGTTGTCTCTAATAACTTTCCTTTATCCCCACAGTGCATCAAAATTACTCTTTCGCATTTAACGGTACGTCATAGTTCCTCTCGCATTATGGTCTGTTGTAACCCCAGCTCTAAACTACATTCATTCTCACCTCATTCTCACCTTCATTCTCACTTCATCACCTCTCTCATTTTCTCATGTTCCACTACCCTCCCTCTCATCTCACGATCCACCACCTCTATGGTCCACCCCCATCCACCCTCCACACCCCTCAGCATCATCTTTCTCTAGTGACCTTACGAACTTTCCTCCCGAATCGCTAGTGAGACTCCACCCAATATTTCATGAAGCAAGAAAATAGAATATCACGAAAGAAGCTATAGATAACAAAATCAGAGTTTGACACTAGAATGTTAAATGAATCCACTACCAAAAGTATTGCTGCGAGTGAAAGAGTAAAAGAAACCTCCGGATATTATAGCCATTACAGAGTACCAGGTACCAGCAGGTTGTATGCAGTTTCAGAGATAGACTTAAGGTATGTGAGAGAGAGCATGCCAAGACCCAGCACTTGTCAGGTCGCTGGACGACAGTGCTAGTCTGGAGGGATAAAATATGAAATGCAGATTAATGCAAAAGGCAAAATGCAAGGTTTGTCAGAATTATTTGTTCATTGTTAACATTTGTATTATAGTCACCTGTTTTCTTTTATTTACGTCTTTATTTACCCAGCACGCCCGTTTATTGTTTATGTGTTTATTTGAGTCACCTATTTAAGACTTTGCTTACTTGTTTATTATTTTGGTCATGTTTGTTTTATTGATTTTATATTATTTACGTCTTTGTTTACTTTTACCACCCTTTTATTATTTGTTTTCGTTCATCCTAAACCACGCGTTTATTGTATGTTTTTGTTTAACTTAGCTATATGTTTATTATATATATCGTCTTTGTTTACCTGAGTTTATTGTTTATATCTGTATCACGTTAAGGTCATTCTTCAGTCTCTTCTTTACTATATCTTTCCTCGCACTATTAAGTTCTGTCTCTTCCACACCTTATCTTTACACCTGATGTTGTCTCATGTGTCACCTTAACTTTTCCGTCAGCATACTGCGTCACCTACTGCCATTGCCTTGTTTCCTCTCTACCCTGGTTGCCTCTGCGTAGCACTGCGTCACTACGCAACCTTGTTTCCTCTCTAACACCTGGGTTGCCTCTGCCACCAGCATACTGCGTCACCTACTGCCATCGCCTTGTCTCTTTCTCCAACACCTGGGTCGCCTCTGCCGCTAGTATACAGCATTACCTGCAGGTCTCGTCGAACACCTGCGTCACCTTCGTCAACTGCGTTGCCAGCATACAACATCACCTGCTGCTACCTTCATGCCAGCAGAACCCACACTCTGGAGATGTTTTTTGGCACGGGACCCCACTATCACGTTATCAATATAGTTTACGACTGTCGGCGCCATGAAGGTTTCTTCGGCGTCGGAGCTGGTTGTTGTCTGGGCACAGCGACGCCTTAGATGACCGAGGCGACGTGGTTGTGGTTGTCCGGGCACAGCTACGTCTTAGATGACCGAGGCGGCATCGGGGAGTTTGGTGGTTGTCTGGGCACAGCGACGCCGTAGATGACGCGAAGTCTGGACTGGAATCTGTTTTGCTGCAGTTTATGGAAGAGCATGAGAAGCTAATCTTAGGTGTGATCTACAGACCCCCACATCTCGATAGTGACCACGCTAAATTACTTTGGGTTGAAACTGCTCAGGCATCTAGAAACGTATATGTAGTTTAAATGGGAGATTTTAATTTTGGCCAGATGAATTGGAGCAATTTGAAAAGGTAGTCTATAATCTAGCAACTTTCTTGAAATGGTTAGGACTTCTTTTTAAAACAGCTTGTGTCAGAACCAACTATAGGAAATATCTCGCTGGACTTGGTTCTGGCAACAAGGATTCTCCGATAGATAAACTTGAGGTTAATGAAGAACTAGGAGTAAGTGATCACAAATCATTTAGCTTAAATATAAAGTGGAATTACCTTAATAATGATGACAAAGTCAGTCCCCTGTTTCCGCGCTGCAGGTTACACTGGTCAACAATTTTTGAAAAGTTACATGCTTCTTAAATAAGATTAGTTAATTCTTATATATTTTCATGTCCGGAATCCAAATATCACCTTGAAAAAATGCTTATTGGCTATAGATTTAAAGATACGAGACATGTAATATTTGATTATTTTATTAAAACGTACAATATGTGTCAGTATGTTTTAAACTCTAATCCGTACCTACTCTTCTTTTTGCTTGACGCTTACTAGTGGCTGAAGAATCATCTCTTGCCAATGTCCAGCAATAGTTTGTAAGCATTCTTGTGCCCCATTTGCCCTGGTACCATTTTTTCATGGTTGAAATATCTTAGTGAAACCTTTCACCATATTCGTCACTAACTGGAAAAAAGTCTAAATATGAGTTCAAAAAGTGGATTTTAAGTGACATGTTACATCTCATGTTCTTGTAAGCCTTGATGATGTTTTCCACCAATTCTTCATAGTTGCCTTCCCTTCTGTTTCCGAGAAATCCCTTCGCCACTAACTTGAGTGCTTCCCAAGCAGCTTTCTCCTCCCCATGAAGTCTGATTCAAAGCCACCATCTTTAAGAAGCTCTCGAATTTTGATGTTAAATACTTGAATCCCTGACCGGATTTGTCCATAGCTATACAAATTTTTTTTTGAGCCCAGTTTTATGTGAAGTGGTGGTATCAAAATTTTGTTTGGTTCAATGAGAGGTGGATGTTGAACATTTTTCATCCCAGGCTCCAATGATTGACGAGGTGGCCAGTCTCTCATGATGTAGGGGTAACCTCTTGCACGGCGGATACTTGGTGTACCCGCCCTTCAAGCCTATCACAAGAGCAATAACCTTTAAGTCACCACAGCACAACCACCTCCTATGGCTGCTGGAACAATAATGAAGGGCATTGAGACTGTAAATGTGGTAAGAAACACACTGCCGCAAGCCTGTTGGAACCTGTTGTGACACGTAGGTGTATATTGAAAAGAAGAGCTAACAAACAATTTTAACCATGGTATTCATTATCAGCGACCTAAAATTAATTGGAAATTGCTACTCTGGTCTCGGAAGCATTTTGGTTGTTGACCAGTGTTATATTAGGCTGGGGGATTACGTGAGAAGTATAGACTGGGGTGACCTGTCTTGGGACTATTGTGAGAGAGACCGGATAGAAAGTGATTATGGTTGTCAATATGACTTTTCCAAAGTACTGTACAAGCTGGCCAGCCTGGATATATTCCCGATGGAGAATTTAGATCAAACATGAATTACTCTAAATGGACAAAGAAGTCCAGAGTCACTATTAAACAGCATTTGACTTAAGAGAGAAGTTAAAAAGAAAACATAAGGAAAGCTAAAAGAGAATATTGTAGTTGCGAGATGATCAAAGATCAATCCTCAGGGTTTCTTTCAGGTATATAGGACTGAAACTAGGGAAAAGATAATTACACTGACAGTGACATGTGTCTTTGGCTATCCTTTAGCAGGCATCATCACGTTAACACGACTCTCTGTCGATTGAGAATCGGCCACAATTTTGCAGGTGTTCCTGACCGACTCTGTGTAGCTTGTGGTGTGTGGCTGACTGTGGAACACACTTCAGCTGTTTGTCTTGTCGCTTTCACCCTGGTTTTCATAGTTGCCGGGGTGCCTGTAGGGATCTCGAGGAACTTTTAGGAGGATTTGTTGACAGTGAAATTTTAATAGGATTTTTAATTGATAATGTTAATTTAATCTTGATGTCATATTATTTGTTAAGTATTTTATTCACGCTAGTAGATTTTTTTAATTGTTACTTTTACAGTTGAAACTCTTATGTGTACGTGTTTGTGTTTCTGTGATTTTTTTTTAATCGCCAAGAGTGATGATTGATGAACCCGGTTGAAGCGTTCTTCAGTTTCAGAACTTTCTGCTTTATTATGCTGAATGTACTGAAGAAAGTACAATATTCATTTTGTTTGGTAAGGCTGTGATTCCCCTAGGTAATATTCTAATAAAAAAAACTAGGCAGCTCTTCGTGTGAATTTATTTTTTGTTTGTAAAAAAACGCATAAACAAACCTACAATAGTTGTCTCTCTCTCTCTCTCTCTCTCTCTCCTCTCTCTCTCTCTCTCTCTCTCTCTCTCTCTCTCTCTCTCTCTCTCTCTCTTCTCATCTTCTTCTTCTATCTATCTATCTATCTATATATTATATATATATATATATATATATATATATATATATATATATATATATATATATATATATATATATATATATATATATATATATTATATATATGAAAACCAGGGTGAAAGCGACAAGACAAACAGCTGAAGTGTGTTCCACAGTCAGCCACACGCCACAAGCTACACAGAGTCGGTCAGGAACACCTGTAAAATTGTGGCCGATTCTCAATCGACAGAGAGTCGTGTTAACGTGATGATGCCTGCTGAAGGATAGCCAAAGACACATGTCACTGTCAGTGGAATTATCTTTTCCCTAGTTTGTTTATATATATATATATATATATATATATATATATATATATATATATATATATATATATATATATATATAACACTGAAAGAGCTTTATATATGTGTGTGTATACAATTAGAGATGCATTTTTCATCGTAAATACTCTCTATTTTAAGGATTAAAGCCTTGATAACCCTCGTACAGTCAACAGGCTCTAAAGTCTAACTGACTATAAATGTTCACGCAGTCAAAATCCAGCTGTTTGTGCTCTCGTCGAATCTGTTTAAAGTGTGGGTTTAGGCTAACGCTTTTGTAAATAAATCCTTTGTTTATACTTGGTCTACTGCTCACTTCAAAGGTAGTGTGATGACTGTGTATTGGACTGCGATAATCGTTTGGATCTTAGCCTTTATTGCATCCACTGGCAACTCATTCTCACACTACACCGTTCGCTTTCTAACGCATTAACCAACGTCAATAACTATACGTTCTCATATTTTATTTTTTCCAAAACGACTTATTTTGATTTCAGGCTAGGTTAAGTGAACCTACATAAACGTCTACGTTACATTCAGTAATAAATATCTGCGTACAATTAAACACAGAGATAATCAAAAGAGCAAAAACAAAAACACAAAGGTTAGGTAGATGTGGCGTCTCCTAGCAAATACGATCGTTAAAATCATCACGTTCGGTTTGAAGACGAGCTGCCGCGGGAGTAAGCGTGCCCAGAACACACAATAACTCTATTGGCAACGCACAATAATTAACTCACCCTCGTATTATTGCCAAATTTACTCTTTGTAAATACACACGTTAACTCGCCAAGGACAAGTTGTTTTATTAATGGGGCGAATTGTTTTATTGCCTCTATAATTTTCCCTTGATGGTGGAGTGAGCCCAGGTTAATGACACTGCAGCTCGCTCATATGAATGGCTGGGATAAACCCAGCTGTGATTTATGTGCTCCGGGGCAGAGATCTTTCATTAGAAGGCTCGACTCGCTTTAGAATTCTACACGCATTTTACATGTAACAGAAAATATGAAATAAATTATTTTCCGTGGCTCATTCGAATGAAAGCGAAATACTTTTTCTTTCATTGTTTGAAAATGTGCAGTTTTAAATGTTTTTCTTAGCTCGAATGGATGGTGAAAATATAAATATTTTTTGCCTTTTCATTAAACTGTCCAGAAGCTGTTGTGGAATTTTAGAATTGTTTTCAATAAAACAGACATATCAAAATAAATGTTTTAGTAAATATTACGTGGCCATACATATATAGGAAAAATACAAGTGTCAACATCTAAGGACAAGAGTTGTGTAAATAATAACTGAGAAATGGGAAGTGCAACATTACACTACAGGATTAAAACTTAAATTATGAGAAGCGAGACTGGTGGCAGCACTCGAGGACGAATGGGAATCTCTTCTTAGAGCAGCATATTGTGACAGAGAATACAGAGGTGTTAACAGACGGAGGATTGACCCTGCACCTCTTCTTTCCATGAATAAAAAAAAAAAAACGCACTGCGTTAGCTCTCTGTGAAATACAGAAAATAAACGCCATAGGGCCGGTTCTATGGAACGGGTGAGCATACGACAGACCCACGTCAGGTGATTGATGAATAAATCAACATTTCTTTTAGAGTTGAAGTAACTGAGAAGAAGTAAAATATGCGCTTAACTTTTAAAGGAATTTCCAGGTTCAGTTCATTAGTTATTATTGAGAAAAATACTTTTAGATGGATAAAAGTTTAGTGGGATATATAAATTATGGGAAGGTTTCAAGTGGCTTTGGAAAACAGGAGACCAGGAATATTTACCCAGCCTAAAGTGTGATATAACTCAGTGCATTGCTCTTGCTCTAAGGAACTGGATTAATACTCCCTTTCCTTGGATTAAACCTGATTTCCAATCATGCCCTCATTTTCCGAGGGTTTAGAGTTTCGCCATAAATACAATAAGAATACAATAGAATAATAGAACAAAATACACTTTGTCACGAAGAGCGTAATTGTTAAGCAGAATTTTTAAATTGATTTTTTCATCGCATTTACCGCGGAGAAACTTGTGATAATGACACTATTACGTCTAGTCGTTTGTAGGCCTAACCATGTGTGTATAGACCTGCTGAATTAGCAGAGTATTACAGTTTTACGTGAATATAATATACAGCGTGGCTGAGTCTTGCCAAGACGTATTTGATACAGTGAAAATTGAACATGTTACTGACTTGGTTGAATTAGTTAAGGATGCCCACACAACAGCGCATTAACTGTTTGTAATGTGGTATAGTTTTCATGGCCCATGAACTAGATACCTAATAAAGCACATGCAACAAATAAGAAACAAAGCAAAGGTGTGTCTGTGTCTGTGCAAAGCACATGAGAAGCAGTTGAGGGCACAGCCACTGTCCTTTAAATTGCCCAGCGATGACTAATACTGTGGAAGGAAAACAAAACACTGGAGGTATCATAATCCATTGCCTTTAAGACTTGATGATGCGGGAGGGTTTACTAATATAGCTGCTACGTGGGGGACCACATCACTTGGGCACTCTAAACTACATCTGTGATGCAGGCAACAATAATATCTCTCTGAGAATATAAGAGTTTTACATGGTCATGACATTAAATGTATCACGTGTAAAGAAACTAGATGTGTTTAGGTTAGTGAGCGAGCCAAGATATCCTCCGTATCCCTTGACCCAGTCACTCCATGCTCTTTCTTGACGAATAAACGACTAACACACAAACCACTCAAAAGGAATAGCACAGAATGCAACTAATTATAAAAATCACTTGGAGGTGTAGCTCAGCCCTCCCAAGACGTCCAGGAGCTGGAGATCAACATTTTCAAGAGGCCCAGAAAATTTAACTGCACATACTCGAAAAATTTAACTACTGTACCTTAAGTTCCTCAACGGAACAGGAACTGTAGCTCACCATCCTTAAGAGGGCCAGGAACTGGCTGATTAATCTGGTTTAAAGCCTATCGAAAGCACAAGTGTCATTAAAAGCCTTTTCACCACTAGTCAAGAATACCTTAATCTCTAAAATAAGGATTAATGTAAAATCTCATTGTGTATACGAAGTGAAACATAATCCTCTTGGTGTATATACCTTGTGTGACGCAAAAGAGGTAAATTTGTTAATGCTATTAAAGCCTGTCAACTATACGAGGGTCATTAAGGCTGCAAATCACGTCTTCAGCAACTAATAATACTTCAATCTCTAAAATAGGGACTAAAGTCAGTCCTCAGTATATGTACACTGAAAGATATACACCTCTCGGTGTATATATTGTGTGACCCAGCAGAGCTCTTGTAGACTGCAGTTTATCAAGCTGGTTTCTAATAGAAGCTGCAGATTTATACAATAACTGTTATGTTCAAAATGGTTTAAAATACAGACAAGTTGATAAATAAGACACATGTGCAACAGTTGGGTATCTGTATTGTTGAAACATGTCGCCTACACAGCAAACACTTTCAGACTATCTGACTGAAGAAGCCTACTGTGTAGACGAAATGTTTCAACAATAAAAACACCCACCTGCTGCATATGTGTCTTAATCATATACAATGACTACATCTTCATAACATCTACATATTCCTATTTATTTATCCGTATATATGTTACCGTCATTGAGAGAAGCTTTAGTCAGTGAGGTTTGAAAGAAGACTGATCTACCGAGTGTGTCTGAAAGAAATCCACCACATTAAACGTCGATATTTTACTGTGACACAAGACCGTCGGTAAAATATGAGCATCGAGATTTTATTGACATGTTTCCTTAGTCATCTTTACATGGTGTTACACAGTTATTGTTGGCGGATAAAATCCTGGTCTCGCCTTTATGCATTATTACGTTTATTGATATTAATGTATGTTACAATTAGTTTTATTTGGTTAACTGATGTTAATTAGCGTATATAAAGCAATTGCTTTAAGCTTATGAAATAAAAATAACGCTAGTGTTACTAAGACAGGTTAATGTGAGATTTAAAAGCCTAGAAACAAAACGTGACTTGGGACTTCAGCTTGCTCAGGACAGCCTAGAGTGTAATAGGGAGAGGTGAGAAACGACAAGGATTAACGAGGAACAAAAAGATGAGAACAGTAAGAGGGAAGGAACGAGGAACAATCAGGAGGAACGAGGAACAATGAGTGAAGAGGGAAGGACGATAATCGAAATGGTTTGCTAGGTTTAATTAAGGTCAGTTACCTCCACAAGGTTTGCTCGTCCGCTGACCTAAGTGTGGTGTGGTGGTCTCGCTCTGCCCTGGTCTTTGGCGACATTGTTAATCTTTCAGCTGTCATGCTTTTTTTTTAAGCCAAATATATCATCTTGTTTTACTGGGTAACGATCTCTTCATCAAACAAACCTCACATATATATATTCAATACTGTAATAGATGCAAAACAAAACAGGCAGAACATGACGAAATTAGCATACTCCATTGACGTTTAATAATCACGAGGAGCGCAAGTAGCGAAAAGGTGTTCGAGATCAAAGGTTTGAGCTGCTTGGTTTGTGTAAGACGTAGCTGACTCGTTGAAAAAAATATCGAGTGTAGTGGAGTGAAGCGCTTTAGGTTAGGAAAGGTTCGTGAGAAAACAGGACAAGTGTTTCCGATGCGCACGAGGGTAGGAGGGAGAGAATGCTTGTTAATGAACAAATGGTGGTATGGTGTGATGATAGCTTGTCGCGGTAGGGTTCAATTTTTCTGCGGGCGAAATTAAAGTTTGTTAGGGTGAACGTGGCTGTTGTGATTGCATATGCACCGTGAGGTAATGGAAGTGAAATTGAAAAGGATATTTTTGGAGATGGATTGGAGAGCGAGATTGGTATGGTGCCAAAGAACTGTAGAGTAAATGTGATATGTGACTTGAATGGCAAAATATAAACGGACCAAGATAAAGATATCATGTGTATACACTCCCACAAGGTTGTTAATGACAAAGGCCTCAGTCTGTAGGATACGTGCAGCGGAAGACACCTACGTATCACTCATACTATCTGGGTTACAAAGAGATACACAGTTACACAAAGTAACGTAAGAATGGATGGGATTCAACCCTTTATAAATACTTGGAAAGAAGCTTGTAAAATGTGTATGACGGAAGAGTAACGTTGGGGTTATCTGATAGGCATGGTTTATTTACCTGTTGACTATTTCCGAGATGTGAGTGTACACAAATCGTCTCAATAGCAACAACGATAGGAGTGTGTATGAAGTGATTCATGGTGTATCTCTGTGAAGTGAGATGACACAGTAAACATCCCAATGAAGTGAGAGGTAACAGAGTAAACATCCTAATGAAACGAGAGATGAAACAGTAAACATCCCAATGAAGTACGAGGTGACACATTAAATATCCCAGTGAAACGAGAGATGACACAGTAAACATCGCAATGAAGCGATAAATGACAGAGTAAATATCAAAGCGTAGTGAGAGGTGAAATAATTATAGTTGGGTTAAGAAGGTTTGAATTAACTGTTATGTGGAGAATGAAGATCTGGTAATGATCTTGAAGCATAACTGTGAATAACATAATGGAGTGAATATGTGAAACATTTGGTTAAGAGAACTGTTCATATTGGTGGTGGTTTATTAAACAGAAAGAAGAAAACAGAAAGCAGACTTTATTTAAGAAGTAAAAATCTGCGAATGCAAACTGCAAACAGAAATAAAGAGAAGAAATATAGTGAGAATAAAATGTATGCCAAAAAAAAATGTGACTGATGGAGCTGTGAAAGAAAGATTAATTCACCAAAAAATCGATAGATGGATGTCTATTTTGTTTTAACCCCATCAATCGAGTAGTATAAAAGTTGAGCGATACATTATTAAGAATAAGAATTGGCGAGTGTTTGCCAATGAAAAAAACTTTTAAATGATGTTGAAAATTACTTTTAATGTAATGGGTGGAATAGAAGAGAGAGAGGCAAGAGAGAACGGGATGGGTTGTGCAGGTGAGAGAGGAGAGGAGAGAGATATATTCATGGAAGTTTATAATTATGTTGAAAGTTAATAATGATGCTGGAAAGCTTAGAGAAATTACTTTTATACAAGAACAATGAAACCTGTGAAAATGCTTGTTTGCTAAACCCGTTGAAAAAGGAACATGGTTTAATTTTTAAAACACAACTAGAGAATAATTAATTTTTAGAGCACAACTAGAGAAGGTTTAATTTTTAAAACACAGGAGAAGGTTTAATTTTTAAGACATAGCTATAGAATTCGAAGGAAATGAGGGAAGCCTTTACAACCCGTACGTAATCTTGCAGTCCAGAGTAAGTCTGCTAAATAAAACAGTGGAGGAGGTAAACAATATAAAGTACACGGTTTCAGGAGTAGATATGATGGAGCTCTGGAGACCAAGAATCAGTGAAGTGCGTAATTAAGAGTTCAAAGGATGGTTCAGGAGCTAAAAATCAACCCTTTCAAGGACAGCTGGGTAAATGCAACTAGGTAAGCACACACACACACACACACACGCCAGCCAAGGGTTATACTTACACTTGAAAACAAACGTAGCTAATGGCTCGATAAGATAGTGTGTGTTTGTGTGTGTGTGTGTGTGTGTGTGTGTGTGTGTGTTGTGTGGTGTGTGTGTGTGTGTGTGTGTGTGTGTGTGTGTGTGTGTGTGTGTGTGTGTGTGTGTGTGTTGTGTGTGTGTACTCATCTAATTGTACTCACCTAATTGTGGTTGCAGGGGTTGATTCACAGCTCCTGGCCCCGCCTCTTCACTGGTCGCTACAAGGTCACTCTTCCTGCTCCATGAGCTTGATCACACCTCTTATGCAGACTATTCTACTTCCTGACAACTCTATGGCTGAAGAAATACTTCCAAACATCTCTGTGACTCATCTGAGTCTTCAGCTTCCAACTGTAACCCCTTGTTGCTGTATCCCATCTCTGCAACATCCTGTCTCTGTCCACCTTATGGATTCCTCTCAGCATTTTATATGTCGTTATCATTTCCCTCCACTCTCTTCTGTCCTCCAGTGTCGTCAGGTCGATTTCCCTTAACCTCTTCTCGTAGAACATATCCCTTAGCTTCGGGACTAGTCTCGTGACAAACCTTTGTACTTTCTCTAATTTCCTGACTTGCTTGGAAGTGTGTGTGTGTGTGTGTATATACTCACCTACTCACCTATTTGTGGTGGCCGGGGTCGAGTCATAGCTCCTGGCCCCACCTCTTTACTAGTCTCGACTAGATTCTCTCTCTCCCTGCTCCAAGAGCATTATCGTACCTCATCCTACAGCTATGTATCATCCTGCCTCCACTACTTCTTCACTTTCCAGATTGTTTCGCTTCTTTGGCTCATCTGAAACATTCAATTCCTCTCTGTATTTTATTCGTCGTTATCATGTACCGTCTATCCCTCCTGGTCTCCAGTGTCATCAGGTTGAGTTCTCTTAACATTTCCTCGTAGGACATACCCCTTTGCTCTGGGACTAGTCTTGTTGCAAATTTTTGCACTTCGCGCGCGCGTGTGTGTGTTGTGTGAAAACTCACCTAATTAAATTCACCTAATTGTGGTTGCAGGGGTCGATTCACAGCTCCTTACCCCGCCTCTTCACTTGTATCTACTATGTCCACTCTCTCCCTGAGCTTTATCATACCTCTTGTGTGTGTGTGTGTGTGTGTGTGTGTGTGTGTGTGTGTGTGTGTGTGTGTGTGTGTGTGTGTGTGTGTGTGTGTGGTGTGTGTGTGTGTGGTGTGTGTATGTGTGTGTGTGTGCGCGCGCATGTATGCTCATGTACGCGTGTGTCTGAACGTGCGTTTGTGCGGGCGCGCTTGTGTGTGAGAGAAAGAGAGGGAGAACTGCAGGGGCGCTGGCTTTGGCAATAGGCTAAGCTTAGTGCCAAGGCAGTGTGGGCTCTGGGTACGGCGTCTAGCACAAGTCTGGCCCTCGTGCCAAGTCTAGGACCACTGCCAAACTTTACACAGCTCGGCACAGGCCGCCCTCTACCTGACATCCCAGCCTTGCTCTGCAGTCTGGTGTTCCTCACTCACCAGGAAGTTCAGATCCAATTGCGACTCCATCTCTCTATACAACATTAAAAAAAGAAATCACATTTATTTCATATAAACATCTTGCCCAAACGGGAATTAGTAACAGATTAAGAGATCACTCTACAAAGATGAGAGTATTGAAAGCTGCAAGTGTAACCAGATCACAGTATTAAGAAAATACAGCAAAAGAAATCAAAGTATTTAGAGACCATGGTGTAGAGAACACCGTATTAAGTGAATTATATTAAAATAAACAGTACACAGATCACAGTATTAAGACGTTAGAATATTAAGAGATCACAGTGTAAAGTCATATGTGTATTTCTAGATCACAGTATTAAGAGAACACGGTATAGAACAGAGTATTTAGAGACCACATTATAGAACAGAGTATTTAGAGACCACGGTATAGAACACATTATTAAGAGACCACAGTATAGAACACAGTATTAAGAGACCACAATATTAAGAGACAGTATAATGATCACGTTATTAAGAGATCACAGTTGCGTTCAGCATTGCAGCACCTGACTGTGAACACACCTTATCACTTTTTGGCTGCATTCTCCATCTCTATAAATTGTATCATGTACTTGTAGAAATATAGATTATTATTATTATTATTATTATTATTATTATTATTATTATTATTATTATTATTATTATTATTATTATTATTATTATTATTATTATTATTATGCAGTTATGTCCATTGTTTGATACACGTCCGGCATCACATGGATGTATCCATTACCTTCACGTATCCATAACATCCGGCTTCATGCAACACCAAATGCAGGTGCTGTTTATTATATCTGTAGCTGTTGTTTCTGTTCCGGCATCAGTTCCGTAATCGGAATCTTTATATTCCTGCATGTGGCGCCGGGCGGTGAAGCGTACCTGTGTCTCGGTCTTACTTGTGTTGAATAACACAGTGATTCCTTGGTGGTATTTCTAAACACTGCTAGTAGATAAAAGAGGCGGCTGTTAAATGAGCTCATGTAGGTAACAGCTCTTAGCTTGTAAATAAAGGTAGGAACCCTTATCCTAAACTTGTAAATCCCTTGCGTAAAAAAAAAAAAAAAAAACAGAGATGCAATGGCCTGGCGTATATTGTCCCTGATGCTCTGATAGTTTCGGGACAAGATAATATGGACCTCAAATTCCTAGGATAGTATCTGAATACCTCTTGTTTGATCCATACTTTTTTTCCAATTTCCCCATGAATACAAAAATAATAATGACGATGATGCTCATGATGATAATGATGATGATGATGATGATGAATAATAATAATAATAATATAATAATAATAATAATAATAATAATAATAATAATGACGTTGATATGATGATGAATAATGATAATGAATAAATAATAATAATAATAAAAATAATAATAATAATAATAATAATAATAATAATAATAATAATAATAATAATAATAATGACGATGATATTGATGATGATAATGATAATGAAGATAATAATAATAATAATAATAATAATAAAATGACGTTGATATTGATGATGATAATGATAATGAAGATAATAATAATAATAATAAAATAATAATAATAATAATAATAATAATAATAATAATGACGTTGATATTGATGATGATAATGATAATGAAGAATAATAATAATAATAATAATAATAATAATAATAATAATAATAATAATATAATGACGTTGATATTGATGATGATAATGATAATGAAGATAATAATAATAATAATAATAATAATAATAATAATAATAATAATAATAATAATAATAATGACGTTGATATTGATGATGATAATGATAATGAAGATAATAATAATAATAATAATAATAATAATAATAATAATAATAATAATAATAATATAATAATAATAATGACGTTGATATTGATGATGATAATGATAATGAAGATAATAATAATAATAATAATAATAATAATAATAATAATAATAATAATAATATAATGACGTTGATATTGATGATGATAATGATAATGAAGATACTAATAATAATAATAATAATAATAATAATAAAATAATAATGACGTTGATATTGATGATGATAATGAAATGAAGATAAAATAATAATAATAATAATAATAATAATAAAATAATAATAAAAATAATATAAATAATAATGACGTTGATATTGATGATATAATGATATGAAATAATAATAATAATAATAATACTTTAAAAATAAAATATAATAATAATAATATGACGTTGATTTGATGATATATGATAATGAAGATAATAATAATAATAATAATAATAATAAAATAAAATAATAATAATTGATAGTTGTAGGGGCAACGGTGAGGAGTTTTGTTGGGAAAAGGGGTCTATTAGACTTTGAGGAGAGGCCGACTAGTGATAGAACTCCCTTTTAGTTTACGCCTTCTGAAATAGATAAACTTACTTAAGCCGCTAAAAGCCAAAAAAATAACTTAACGACATTAAAGTTGTAAATAAAAGGGGAATAAAACCTAGAACATAAAAAATCTGTATATTTTGGCTCCAATCAGTCTTTCTGCAATTTCTCTGATTGAGGCCACAAAACAATGCTTTTCATTTTTTGTATTGTTTTTCTGTCTGTGTATTATTCACTTGCTTCAAAGAATGTATGATTACAAACAGACATATAACATTTGACGCTATGTAAATAACAGCAGTCGTAAATATAAATCTTGTTAAATAAAAGTAAACATCTGGAACTAATGTAACATTTTATTGTGGCAACGTTTCGCTCTCCAGGAGCTTTGTTAGTTAGTGACGACTTGACAAAGTTCCTGGAGAGCGAAACGTTGCCACAGTAAAAAGTCAAATTATTGCACTTCTGTCCTTTTACCTAACATATTGCAAGTAATTCTACCTTTACTATTAATACAAATCTTATCACCAGCATGAAGCTGCTTCCTGAAAAACTTGCATTACTCATCTTGCATTACTCTTCATGATGCACATCAGCATCCTGGGTAACCAGCGTGCATAATCTTCATTATTTGCAAAATTATCGCGCTAGAGTGCCTCCACTGAGCTTGCAACGAATTCTTAAAGCGTCAGCTAACGTGGCTGCAATGGCACGCCTGCTCTCCAAGCTCGTGCATTGCATAGCCTTGATGTCACCCTTCATTGCCTGAGCTTGTAGGCAGCACCATGGCACAGTCAACGTTATACATCGTTATACACTTAATGCTCTTGTAGTTAACTCTTCATTATCACTTCTTGTGCTTCAATGACCACACGGGATTCAAAATTTAAGGAAATAAGGAACGTTTTACTCGTATATAAATGATTCATTGCCCAGACTTCTCAGTTTACTTTACAGTCGAATAATTATATCTAGACTCCATTTTACTGTTTTGTCTAAATAGCTGTGTAGATAATCTGACTGTGTGCTCCTTTACCCATTCACTATAAGTTAGTTTTTGTTGTGGTCGCCATTTTACAAGATGGGGGTTATTTTTACTGCGTGAGTGAAAATGTCAGGATCGTTGATCGATGAAAAGTGAGAAATTGTTTGTATCAATAAATGACATAAGTGAAAAAGAGATCTGCATATATCGGCCTCAGTCAGCAACCCAGATTAATTTTAAAACTTCAGTTTTTGACGTTTTGCTCAAAGTCAATTTTTAATGGCTTCTAATTTTCTCCAAATCGTATTATTTCTATTTTAAGTTAGTTGAAGTTATTTTAACGTAGGTTAGATTGGGCTGCACCAATTAAAATAAAAATATAAAAATTATGAAAACACGCGAGATGTAACACGAAATATAGGAAACGGTTAATGTGTGTGGGAGGTATAGGGGTGCGTAAAGCAACACATGTTGCTTTACCTGCTTTTCTGTCTTCGTGTTTGGCTTCCAGTGCATTAGTCAAGAAGATAGTGCCCGAACGCTTGAGAGACTTGGTATGAGCTCAAGACCCCAGGTTTACTGAAGCAGCGATTTGGTGGGACACCCTTACAAACTCCTCCAGTAGACCAGCTCCTCCCAAACACAAACAGTCCCACTGGGACAAACCGATCATGGAAAAAATCGCCAACACAATGCTCTCCAATGCTTCAGGAAAGAACAAAGCTCGTCTCCTGGCAGTGAAGGCACCACACTCAGGAGATTTCCTGTTAGCTGTTCCCAATTCCTCCCTGGGCACCCGTCTCGACCCACAGGCCATTCGGATTGGTGTTGCTCTTCGCCTAGCCGCCCCCATCCTCACCGAACATAGGTGTATTTGCGGCAGGGCGACAGCTGATCAATTCGGACTTCATGGTCTCGTGTGCCACACAGCAGAAGGGAAGTATGCCAGACATGAGGAGATCAATGACATAATAAAGAGAAGCCTCGCCACAGCCCGTTGCCCAGCTCAACGGGAACCCCAAGTACAGAGGTCTGATGGAAGTCAAAAGCGTCCTGATGGAGCCACTATGCTACCCTGGAAGGATGGAAAGCAGATTGCCTGGGACTACACCTGTGCTGCCACATTGGCAGACACCTACTTGCCATACTCCGTAGTGGAAGGGGGTGGAGCTGCTAGCCACAGGGAGACCCAGAAGATCCGAAAATATGAAGACCTTCCCCCTTGCTATAACTTCATTCCAATAGGGTCGGAGACCCTTGGAGCATGGGGCAAGTGTGCTCTAAAGTTCCTCAAAGAGCTGGGTGAAAAGCTCATCATAGAAACCAAGGACCACAGGGCGACCAGCTTCCTCTTTCAGAGACTCAGTGTTGCGATCCAGAGAGGAAATGCCTGCAGCATTCTGGGCACGCGACCCACCGCAGGGGAACTGGACGAAGTATTCGAGATGTAGCTCTGAGTTACCTATGTTGTTTTACTTTCTGTTGTATTTTTGTGAATGTTTGGCCAATGTATTTTGTCTTTAAATAAAACATACTTGAAATATAGGGGGTGGTAGGAGAAAATTCTCAAACAGCTTATTCTTTTCTCTGAGGATGAGGGTCCCCAGGACAGTTCTAGAGGTGGTACCTCCCTATATTATATATATATATATATATATAATATATATATATATATATATATATATATATATAATATATATATATATATATATATATATATATATATATATATATATATATATTTATATATATATATATATATATATATATATATATATGCCGAATAGGTAAAATTGGTCAGTTAGCAAGAACTCCTTTAAAATTAAGTCCTTTCTAAAATTTTCTCTTATACGTTTAAACATATATTTTTTACATTTATATCAATGAAAAAATTAATAATTTTGTACCAAAAGAACCTTAGAAAACTTACCTAATATTATTGTAACAAGCGCAATTTACTTTAGCCTAATCCAACTAAATGTATTTTAGATAAGTTTACAACAATTTAATAATAAACAAACACAATGAAATATACTTTTCTCCTTATGTTCAGAATGATTTTTGCGAAATTATTGCATACACAAATTTTCGCTTGTCTTCAAGAAGAGCGTTGCTATTTAAGCCAAAAACGCAATTTTTGCCTATCCGGCACTATATATATATATATATATATATATATATATATATATATATATATATATATATATATATATATATATATAAGAAAAAGCATATGTATATATTTTTATATATTATGCACAAAGTGAGAGCGTCCCACATATCTTTAACAAATATCAGCATGTGTCTGGGAGTTATAAAGAGACTGCAGTAGTTGGTGTCGCTGGGTAGTGATGAATGAAGTCATCTCTCACTGGCTTATCCTCCAGTAAGCACAGCTTGTAAATTATGTTCCACTCGAAAAATATTTGAGTTGCTTTTATCTAGGAAAAATTATGCCAGAGTTATTCCAAGTCATTGATGGACCAGCAAAATATAAAGTACGTATTTGATTTTTTTACATATGAGAATATATTAACAAAGGAGAACTGCAAGTAGGCCTACCGTTTCTGTTAGGCAGGTTCTACTCAATTCCAACCATTACCAAACATATGTTTGTGTAATCTATTCATAAAGCTACCTGTTTCCAGCTATGATAAAGTGGTTGACCCTGTTAAGACTTTGAAAGAATGGTCATCTATGGCAATTACTTTTACTCTGTTCGTATAAGAATAAAGGTTCAGCAGTCTTTGAGGACTGTTACCTTAAATTATTTTGGGTGCAACATATTTTTTATAACTTTCGACAAATAGGATATTTTTCTATACTTTTATGGAAAGTAATCATATTGAATGGGTTCAGGTAATAACAAATATGAGCTAACAGGACACCTTGAACATGTGTTAGACTGGCCAACACTTATCGAATATCTAAAACACATGAAGTCAACGTACCCATGAGATCCATCACCTTGACACTGGCAGTTCCCCGCACACATTATCAGGTTTCCCAGCTACTGACGTTTCTTAATTTCTGGTCACCAACAACAACGTCACTCAAGAGAGATCAACAGGATAAAAAAGTATAAATAAAGAAATTTTAGCATTGGGAACAAACATTTGCTAATTTGGATGTTACCTCCTTATTTAAAGATGTTTCCACTGAGTAGACCACCTCACTGACTAGACCACCTCACTGACTAGACCACCTCACTGACTAGACCACCTCACTGACTAGACCACCTCACTGACTAGACCACCTCACTGACTAGACCACCTCACTACTAGTGCTACACAGGGCCGTCACATCTGACATGGAAGGTAACACTCCCTTCCCACACACTTTGGGCCGGATTTAATTATTTTATCCATTGATAATTTCTCCAGAAAGAAATTTGGTATGGTCATGGGTTCGCCTGTCAGCGCAGTAATAATAAACCTCTATATGGAGCATCTTGATGGCTCCGTGTGTCAATTACCGTTTGTCAGGACTTGGATAAATTTCTTCATTATTTGTGTGTGGTATAGTGTGTGCTGGGGGAAGGTGAAGGAGGAGCTTCCGCACACTTTAGACTAATCTTTTTTATCATATTATAGGAAAGCAAGGCCACACAACGCAAAACGGCAAAGATACCATCACAAACAGGACATCCATCACTTCAACTATACACCACACAAGCCTAACCACCATCACGGGGAAAAATAGAACAATAATTGCCAGATTCGTGCAAGTTGAAAACATAATTTAATCAAAAGTCAGCATGGTTTTCAAGGGGCGTTCCTGCTTAGAATTAATTACTTTTTTACTAAGGGTATTGAGGAGGAATCATGTAAGAATATGATATTGTGTATATGGACTTCAGAAGGCTTTGACAGGGTCCCACTCAGAGACTTAGGAAATTAAAGCCATGGAAAAGGAGAGAATTTTTCCTGGAAGAGCATGTAAAAAAAGCAGCAGAAATTTGCATAAACTGGGGAAATCAAGTGGGAAGCGCACGAGCGGTGTTCCTAAGGGGTCAGGGCCCCTGTTCACAATCTACATAAACCCATAGATGAGGCATAAGGCGACATACGCAAGTTCATGACAACCAAAATAGGCGTCGAATTCATTCTGACGAGGACTTTGCACTCCAGGAAATTTGAATAGACTGATGCAGTGGTCGGAGAAGTGGCAGATGAGTTTATATAGAAAATGCAAAGTTCTAAATGTTGACAGGACAATAACCATGCCACATATTAAACTAAATAATGTGATTTAAATATTACGGCATTGCGAAATAGATTTAGATTCTGGTTAGCAGAATCTGAAACCAAGAAACAACATGCATAGTGTCGCAATAATGCAATGAATCTTGGCTTTCATATCAAGAAGATAAATAATAGGAGTCCGCAGTTGTTCTCAAATACATCCTTGTGGCCTCATTTAGATAATGCGCACAGTTATTGGTACACCGTATACAGAATGGATATAAATTCCTGGAAAATGTACAAAGGAGATGACAAAGATGATCCATGTACTAACTTCCCATGAGGATTAGACTAAGGGCCTGAAACTGCACCTAGAAAGACGTGAATTAGGGGGGATCTGATTGGTGTTATAAGTGCAGAGATAAAGAAAGGGGAATGTAAAGAGTGTGCTGAAAAGATCAGCCTACGGATCGCAGAATGGTTTTAAGTTGGAAAATTCAGATTCAGGGGATTAGGAAATACTGGTTTGGTAATGAGTTGTGGATGAGTGACAAATCAAGTGACCGTTATAGAGCCAGAACGTTTGTGTAGCTTTTTAAAAAAAGGTGGATAAATACGAGTAGATGGGTGGTGTGAGTTGGAAACCCGATAGCTGTGCTAAAAGGTCGTTGCCGTGTTCCTCCCTTAAGTCAATGTGACCTGACCTGACTGGGTTGGGTGCATTGGCTTAAGCCGGTAGGGACTTGGACCTGCCTCGCATGGGCCAGTAGGCCTTCTGCAGTGTTCCTTCGTTCTTATGTTCTTATGTTCTTCTTATATATATATATATAATATATATATATAATATATATATATAAAATATATATATATAAAAGAAAAAGCATATGTATAATTTTATATATTATGCACAAAGTGAGAGAGCGTCCCACATATCTTAACAAATATCAGCATGTGTCTGGGAGTTATAAAGAGACTAGCATAGTTGGTGTCGCTGGGTAGTGATGAATGAAGTCATCTCTCACTGGCTTATCCTCCAGTAAGCACAGCTTGTAAATTATGTTCCACTCGAAAAATATTTGAGTTGCTTTCATCTAGGAAAAATTATGCCAGAGTTATTCCAAGTCATTGATGGACCAGCAAAATATAAACTACGTATTTGATTTTTTTACATATGAGAATATATTAACAAAGGAGAACTGCAAGTAGGCCTACCGTTTCTGTTAGGCAGGTTGTACTCAACTCCAACCATTACCAAACATATGTTTGTGTAATCTATTCATAAAGCTACCTGTTTCCAGCTATGATAAAGTGGTTGACTCTGTTAAGACTTTGAAAGAATGGTCATCTATGGCAATTACTTTTACTCTGTTCGTATAAGAATAAAGGTTCAGCAGTCTTTGAGGACTGTTACCTTAAATTATTTTGGGTGCAGCATATTTTTTATAACTTTCGACAAGTGGGGTATTTTTCTATACTTTTATGGAAAGTAATCATATTGAATGGGTTCAGGTAATAACAAATATGAGCTAACAGGACACCTTGAACATGTGTTAGACTGGCCAACACTTATCGAATAACTAAAACACATGAAGTCAACGTACCCATGAGACCCATCACCTTGACACTGGCAGTTCCCCGCACACATTACCAGGTTTCCCAGCTATTGACGTTTCTTAATTTCTGGTCACCAACAACAACGTCACTCAAGAGAGATCAACAGGATAAAAAAAAGTATAAATAAAGAAACTTTAGCATTGGGAACAAACATTTGCTAATTTGGATGTTACCTCCTTATTTAAAGATGTTTCCACTGAGTAGACCACCTCACTGACTAGACCACCTCACTGACTAGACCACCTCACTGACTAGACCACCTCACTGACTAGACCACCTCACTGACTAGACCACCTCACTACTAGTGCTACACAGGGCCGTCACATCTGATATGGAAGGTAACACTCCCTTCCCACACACTTTGGGCCGGATTTAATTATTTTATCCATTGATAATTTCTCCAGAAAGAAATTTGGTATGGTCATGGGTTCGCCTGTCAGCGCAGTAATAACAAACCTCTATATGGAGCATCTTGATGGCTCCGTGTGTCAATTACCGTTTGTCAAGGGTACTTGTCGATAACATTGGCCTGTCATGTATTTGTGTGTGGTATAGTGTGTGTCTGGGGAAGGGGGGGGGGGAGGGTTCCTGTAAATGAAGACTATAGTTTGCTTTTTTCTGTATTTATAGGAAACACACACACGCACCACACACACACACGCACACACACACACACACACACACACACACACACACACACACACACACACACACACACACACACACACACACACACACTAACACACTAACGCTCACGAAAAAAAAAACACAAAATCTGAATCTGGGATACCCGGAAATATTCTCGGCCGAGAGTCTTTACTGCAAGGATAAAGTTGACAAAACCGTAAATGTCAAACGCATTTACCTGTTATTAGTGCTTGAAATGCGGCGCGATACAGTCCACTCCTTTTACTAAATTAAATAAGAAATTACTTAATCTGTGTTGTCCATTTGAGAATATTTACCAAAACGCAGCTCTCACACCGGACAGTTATTACTTGTCTCATATATGTTGAAACTAGATTTGCGTGTTGAAATTTCGCTAGGACTATTTCATTTTCAGTCATGAAGACTCGCACATTAGAAAAAAAAAACAATGATCTCAACATCACACTCTGCAATACTCTTGTCATGTTGATGTTGCACCAGGTATAAGGAATGACTGCAGTGACAGTGCAATCTTTACGATGAAAGGCAGCATTGCAATATTTAAAACGAATGCCGTGATACTGTCGTAATATGAATGACGAACGAGGAAAGTAATGGTAGTTTGTGTGATAAACGATTGTAGAGGTGACGCAGTAAGCAAAATAAACGGTCTTAAATCTGCTTCAAAATTATAAAATACGGGCTCAGTGATATGATGAATGATAATTCGTCCCATTATAAGTCCGCAACCGATTTGGCTGCAAAAATTTTCTAGGTAGCTTAAAGGATTGCAGTGGGAATCGCAGGATTGAATCCAAGGATTCAGTCCTGCGGATGGGTGAGGTTCCTAGAGGTATGAACGTCGAAATGTTGCTTGGCTTGAGAATGTAAATCGTGTGTCCTATGTAACCCACTAATTCAAATACAGCGTGGCCAGTTATGGCCGAAGTTTAATCCTTGTTTTGAAGAAAAGATGTAAATGATCGAAGTCACCTAGATGTATATGATACAACAGTAAATACAATATGCTAAAGAGTTTAATTCCCTCCATACAATCTAAGGTTTAAAACTGACAGAGTGATAATCGTCCTACAAATTATTCTGTAGGAAACTCCCAAGATTTCTTCGAGTTTTATTTGGCCACCAATGATACATGAATACTTTACAAAACTTCAGAACTACAGCATTAAAGCGCCACAACTTAGTTTAATGACTTTAAGTTAATATGCTCTATTTTCTTGGAAAATAACACCGTCAGTCACAGTAATTGCCAAGGAAACCTGAACTCGATAAGTGTGAGAAATGTTAAATACTTCCTAGTCCCCAGCTTTAGGAAGGGTTATGGAACCATATAATTAAAACAACCCTGCCCTTCCTCGGATCAAACCTGTTTACTTCCCAGTCCCTGTATGACCCCGGCGAGTTTAGCGCTTTGCCATGAAGATTACAGAATGTTAGCTTCCAGTCACTGACTGATCGAAAAAATAATTCAAGTTGTATGCCATGTGTGGTGAAACTCTTGGGAAACTCCTCATCGTATTTCACTTACATCATAATCATTATTTATTTTAATTATTCACATTTGCGCAAAGATACGGAGAACTGGGAGTTCATCATGCTTTTGTGTATGTCTTAGATAAACGTAGGTGGATTAAAGTGTTTTCTGGATGAATTTAATTGCCTTTGTAGGGCCCTAGAGACGCCTGCTGATGAAGCCAAAGTGGACGCCTGCTGATGAAGACCAAGATGACGCCTGCTGATGAAGATACGAAGTGAGACGACACTTCCCCCCGGGGAGTCACCGCAAGAGAGATGTTACCCTCCACCCGGAGGGCCCAAGAAAGAAGACAGAAGAAAGAAGATGAACGACACCCCCAACCCGGGGGCCACCGCCGGGTCACCATCTGGAGAAGACCAGGGCCGGAAGTACCGGCAAATCCCTAATGAATGAATGAATTGCCTTTGTCTGTAGGCGATCTTTTAAATATGGCTGTCCAACACATTAATTCGTTCAGGATTGAGATACTTATGCAATATATGGGAATCTTTATTAAGGAAACATTTCGCCACACAGTGGCTTCATCAGTCCAAAACAAAGAAATGTGTAAGGAGCGGAGGAGTTTGAGGTAATCAGTCCCTCAGCCTGGAATCGATGTGTTCAGTCCATCACTCTTGTAGAAAGTGCAGCATATAGCCGGAGAAGTGGCTTATATACTGTAGTCAGGTGAGTCGAAGCAGGAGGAGGCGGGGTCATAGTGGAACCATCCACTAGTCTAAGTAGGTCTTTGTCCCAAGGTTGGATAAAGTATTGAAGAATACCTTGTATCAAGATCCCATAATGTTGCAGTGTCTGACAGATGTGATGACTAAAGATTCCCATATGCTGCATAAGTGTCTCGGTCTTCAAGTTGTTGGTTTTCAAACCATTCATCACACATTATCTCGTGTTGGAAGGTGGATCGACTTTGGTGTGGCTGCACTGAAGTACTAGTCCTCGTAGCAACTGCGTCAAATTTCGCCCCTTCCCTCCCAACCCCTTCCCTTCCCTCTCCCCCATTGAACAACTCCGAAGCAACTTTAGTTTCGTGATTCTAAGTGGTTTAAATTTCAAATCACTGCGAAGTGGCAATCTCAAAATATTGTCCGGAAAAAAGTAGTTAGACCGTTCGCCACCCAATCAAAGCTAGCCAGATTGAATTCCCAGACTACGAGTCAAGTATTAGCAGTTCACCTTACACTCGTTGCCCCTGTTCACTTAACTGTAAATTAGTACCTCAGTGGAATTAGACTGCTGTTAGTTACCGTTTGTCAAAGACACTTGTCGATGGACACTTGGCTTTTTTTTTGTGTGTGTGTGTGCGACTTAGTTACAATTTTCAAAGGAACACACACACACACACTTGTGTGTGTGTGTGTGTGTTTTATTATTTGTCAAAAGCACATGTCAATAGATACTTTACTTATATTTTTAGTGTGTACTCACCTAGTTGTGGTTGCAGGGGTCGAGTCATAGCTCCTGGCCCCGCCTCTCCACTGGCCGCTACTGGGTCACACTCCCCGCACCTGAGCTTTATCATACCTCTGCTTAAAGCTATGTATGGATCCTGCCTCCACTACATAGCTTCCCAAACTATTCCACTTCCTGACTACTCTGTGACTGAAGAAATACTCCCTAACTTCCCTGTGATTCATCTGTGTCTTCAATTTCCAACTGTGTCCCCTCGTTGCTGAGTCCCATCTCTGGAGCATTCTGTCTCTATCCGCCTTGTCCATTCCTCTCATGTCTCCCCTATCTCTCCTGTCCTCCTGTGTCGTCAGATTGATTTCCTTTAACCTCTCCTCGTAGGACATACCATTTAGCTCTGGGACTAGTCTTGTTGCAAACCTCTGCACTTTCTCTAGTTTCTTTGCATGTTTGGCTACATGTGGGTTCCAAATTGGTGCCGCATACTCCAATATGGGCCTAACATACACAGTGTACAGGAGTCTGAACGATTCCTTATTAAGATAGCGGAATGCTGTTCTTAGGTTTGCTAGGTGCCCATATGCTGCAGCAGTTATTTGGTTGATTTGAGCCTCAGGAGATGTGCCTGGTGTTATACTCACCCCAAGATCTTTTTCCTTGAGTGAGGTTTGTGGTCTTTGGCCCCTAGACTGTACTCCATTTGCTGTCTTCTTTGCCCTTCCCCGATCTTCACTACTTTGCACTTGGTGGGGTTGAACTCCAGGAGCCAATTTCTGGACCAGGCCTGCAGCCTGTCCAGATACCTTTGTAATTCTGTCTGGTCCTCGTCCACATCATCTGCAAACAGGGACACTTCGGGGTCCATTCCTTCCGTCATGTCGTTCACAAATACCAGAAACAGCACCGGTCCTAGGACTGACCCCCGTGGAACCCCACAGGCGCCCACTCTGACACCTCGCCACGTACCATGACACGTTGCTGTCTTCCTGATAGGTATTCCCTGATCCATTGTAGTGCCTTTCCTGTTATCCCTGCCTGGTCCTCCAGTTTTTGCACTAATCTCTTGTGTAGAACTGTGTCAAACGCCTTCTTACATTCCAAGAAAATGCAATCCACCCACCCCTCTCTCTCTCTTGTCTTACTGCTGTCATCCTGACATAGAACTCCAGTAGGTTTGTGACGCAGAATTTCCCGTCCCTGAAACCGTGTTGGTTGTTGTTGATATGCTCATTTCTTTCTAGGTGTTCCATCACTCTTCTGATAATCTTCTCCACGACTTTGCAAACTATACATGTCAGTGAAACTGGTCTATAGATTAGTGCTTCTTGTCTGTCTCTTTTTTTAAAAATTGGGACTACATTTGCTGTCTTCCATGCCTCAGGTAATCTCCCTATTTCGATAGATTTGTTGAATATTGTTGCTAGGGGTACACATGGCTCCTCTGCACCCTCTCTCAGGACCCATGGAGAGATGTTATCCGGCCCCATTGTCTTTTAGGTATCTAGCTCATTCAGAAGCCTCTTCATTTATTCTTCGGTTGTATGTATTGTGTCCAACACTTGGTAGTGTACCCCACCTCTCCGTCTCTCTGGAGTCCCTTCTGTCTCGTCTGTGAACACTTCTTTGAATCTCATGTTGAGTTCCTCACTTCGCGATCGTTTCTTGTGATCTCTTCTCCTTCCTTCCTTAGCCTGATTACCTGGTCCTTGACTGTTGTTTTCCTCCTGATGTGGCTGTACAACAGCCTCGGGTCAGATTTGGCTTTCGCTGCTATGTCATCTTCATATTGTCGTTGGGCCTCCCTTCTTACCTGTGCATATTCATTTCTGGCTCTACGACTGCTCTCCTTATTCTCCTGGGTCCTTTGCCTTTTATACTTCTTAAATTCCCTAGCGCACTTGGTTTTGGCCTCCCTGCACCTTTGGGTAAACCACGGGCTCATCCTGGCTTTTTCATTATTTCATTATTCCTTTGTTTCAGACAATGGAACAATGCTCTTCTCCAGACTGAGGGACTGACCACCTCAAAACTTTAAGGGTGATGGACTGATTACATCGTCTTCAAGTCTCTTCTGCTTCTATCAACTTTTCTGTACTCGACTGAAGAAGCCTACTGTGTAGGCGAAACGTTTCGAAATAAAGATACCTAACTGTTGCATATGTGTCTTACCTAACAACCTGTCAGTATTTTATACCATTTTAATGTTCATTATTCCTGTTACCCTTGGGTACAAACCTCTCCTCAGCTTCCTTGTATATTGTTGTCATGTATTCCATCATCTCGTTTACTGACTTCTCTGCCAGTTCTCTGTCCAACCGAAACCCGTTAAGGAAGTTCATTCCCGCGTAGTCCCCCTTCTTGTAGTTTGGCTTCATTCGTCTGGCTTTCCCTGCTCCCCCCTCCACTTGTAACTCTACTGAGTATTCGAATCTTAAAACCATATGATCGCTGGCTCCAGTGGGTCTTTCATATGTGATGTTCTCAATATCTGCATAAATCAAGGTGAATACTAGGTCCAGTCTCGTTGGTTCATCCTCTCCTCTCTCTCTCTGGTAGTGTCCCTTACGTGTTGGTACATGAAGTTTTCCAGTACCACCTCCATCATCTTAGCTCTGCACGTTTCTTGGCCCCCATGTGGTTCCAAGTTCTCCCAATCGATTTCCTTGTGGTTGAAGTCACCCCATGATCAGTAGCTTTGGCCTGCTCACATGAACCCTTCTTGCCACTTCAGCCAGTGTGTTAACCATCACTCTATTATTCATATCATACTCTTGCTTTGGCCTCCTGCTGTTCTCTGGTGGGTTATACAGCACTGCAATTACCACCTTGGGACCTCCAGACTGAAGCGTTCCTACTACGTAATCTCTTGCTTCTCCACTGTCTCCTCTCTGCAGCTTATCAAAATCCCATTGGATTTTGACCAGCAGTGCCACTCCTCCACCCCCTCTGTTCCCTCTGCCTTTCCTCAGGATATTATATCCCATTGGAAAGATGGCATCTGTTATCATACCTGTGAGCTTGGTTTCTGTGAGAGCTATGATGTCCGGTGATACCTCTTTGACTCTTTTGTGCCACTCCTCCCATTTATTTGTTATTCCATCAGCGTTGGTGTACCATAACTTCAGTTTCCTCTCCAACAGTGTGTTTGGGGGAGGGGGGTCTGTGAGGGTTGGGGACCTGGCAGTGTACTGTGGGATTCTATAGCTGAGTGTTGGGTGGGAGCTGTGGGTGTGGATTGTGGTTTGTGTTGGGATAGCGTGATTGGTTGTGGGGTTCTAGGGATGGTTCTGTATGTGCTTGCTCTTGTTGCTCTGCCCTGCTCTGGTTGTACTCTGCTGGTTCTGTCCTTGTCTCTCCTCCTAGCTCCTTTCGCTTTTGTGTCCTCTCCATCAGCTGCTGTCGTTCTGTTTCTGTTCTGTCTCGGTCTAGGAACACCCTCTTGTATTCTGCTGAGTCCTTCAACTGTGGCTTCTCTTGGAGGATCCTGTTCCGCACTGTTTCTGTCCTGAAAATCAGCTTGATCGGTCGTTTTCTCCCCTTCATGTGTGTGTGTGTGTGTGTGTGTGTGTGTGTGTGTGTGTGTGTGTGCTTTGTCGTATCCTGAGGACGGGGAGGGGTAAATATTACACGTTTGGTAAGACTTCGCTTTGAAATAAACTGAGGCAGCTTAAGACTTCTCAGCCTGCAAAAGTTAGACATACAAAAAAGGGAAATCAGGCTTTCTAGGAATATTCAGTTACTAGACTCGTGCTGTGAGGTGATGCGAAGCACCGCCCACATGTCAAAAAGATTATAACAGCTGCTCCCACTTCTATTCTAGTGTTTTGGGTTTGTATTGTTCTCATTTCTGTTCTAGTGTCATAGTTCTATATTGCTCATATTTTCATTCTAGTGTTCTTGGTCTGCATTGGTCCCATTTCTATTCTAGTCTTCTAGGTTCTAGTGTTCTAGGTGTGAGTTTTTTTATCATATCCTTCTGAATGTGATAGTGAATCTGTCTTTATAAAACTTGATTTACACTTTCTCTCTTTATTAACTAACCCACAAATTGTATCATAAAACTAGACTGTGTTTCGGTTCCTTTGGTACCATTATCAAGACGAGAACAGATCTTGCCCTAGACTTTTATTCTTATATATTTTCTTTAACTGTTTATAACTTAGCTTCGATGCCCCGGGAAATATTAAAATGTTGCCAAGTCGTAGATATTTATTGTGCGTCTCAACAGCACCATGAAAAAAGTCAAACGATTTAAAACTATAGAAAATCATCGAGCGAAGCTTCATCGCTAAATTGTTGAGTTTACAAGTTTGGCATGTTTACATATATTTTTTTATGTTACGTTTAAGTCAGCCGGAGTCGTATCAAGAAGAAGGTGGAACTTCTTCAGAGGGGTGAAGCTAAAACAGCAGCAGCAGTAGCAGCAGCAGGAGCAGCAGCAATAGCAGCTGTAACAGGAGCAGCGATGGCAGTAGAAGCAGCAGCCGCTATAGAAAAGGCATTACTAACAGAGGCAATGTCAATATTAGAGACAGTAGCATCAGTAACAGGAGCAGCGGCAGCAATAATAGCAACAGCAGCAACAGCGGTATAAGCAGCAGCAGGAGAAGCAGAACAACTACTGAATGTTCAACTTAAACATGTTGCCCAGTAGGAAACATTTGCAGTATCAGTAACAGAACCTGCAACAGAGCACAGACAAAACAAACGACGTTAGTAACAAATACAGCAGCAGTAACAACAAAAGTCAGTCTCAATGTCAATAATAGAAAGGATAGCAGCAACAGAACAGCATAAATAACAAGACCAAAACCAGAAACAAAGAAAGCAGCAACATTAGCATAGCCAACAGGCCAACAACGTTAATAACAGGGAGAGAAGCAGCAACAAAAGTACAGTCAGCAGGAACATCGACAGCAACAGAACTGACAGAAGTAAGGACAGCACAGCTAAAAGGAACAACAACAGTAACAGAGCTGACAGAAGTAATGACAGCACAGCTAAAAGGACCAACAACAGTAACAGAGCTGACAGAAGTAATGACAGCACAGCTAACAGGACCAACAACAGTAACAGAGCTGACAGAAGCAATGACAGCACAGCTAACAGGACCAAGAACAGTAACAGAGCTGACAGAAATAATGACAGCACAGCTAACAGGACTTACCACAGTAACAGAGCTGACCACCCACAGTGTTTATTGTCCAATACTACCACCCACAGTGAATATTGTCCAACACAGCCACCTACAGTGTTTTTTGCTAGATATTTGTAGCACGCTATTTACATTCCCTATATTTATTCCTGTTTTCCATTTATACACCTCATTCATATCCTCCCTAATTTACAGAGTGCAGATTCAGGGCCCTCAGTTTATCCCCACATGGAAGATTTCTGATACATGGGATCAACTCTGTCATCCTCCTTTATACGTTTTCCAGTGCATTTATCTCATTCTGTAATACGGTGACCAGAACTGTGCAGCATAATCTAAATGAGGCCTAACCAAAGATATATAGAGTTAAAGAACAACCTGACGACTCCTATTTTTTATACTCCTTGATATGAAGCCAAGGATTCTGTTCGCTTTATTGCGAACACTTATGCACTCTTGTCTTGGGTTTAGATTATTGCTATCCAGAACTCCCAAATCCTTTTCGCAATCGGTAATATTAAGATCTACATTATTTAGTTTATATGTGGCATTGCTATTTTCTTGTCCAATGTTTAGAACTTTGCATATGTCTATATTAAACAGCATCTGCCACTTCTCCGACCACTGCATTAGTCTATTCAAATCTTACTGGAGTGCTCTAATGTCCACATTAGAATGAATTAAGCGACCTATTTTGGTGTCATCAGCAAACTTGCTTATGTCGCTATTTATTCCCTCATCAACTGTGAACAACAAAGGTCCCAGTACAGACCCCTGTGGAACACTACTCGTAACGCTTCCCTACTCAGATTTCTCCCCATGGATGCCAACACTCTGCTGCCTATCTGTCAACCACGCCTCTACCCAGGAAAAAACTTCTCCTATTCCGTGTGCTTAATTTTCCTCAGTAGCCTCTGATGTAGAACTCTATCAAAAGCCTTACTGAAGTGCATATATACAATATCATATTCATTACCATAATCTATCTCCTCAAATACCTTGGTGAAAAAAGTTAGTAGTTCGTACGGCATTTAATTTAAGTTCAATTAATTAACAGTAGTGCTTGATACATGATGACGTGCAGGTGGAGGCCACGTGATAACGTGCAGGTGAAGATGAAGTGTAGGTGAAAGCCAGGTGATAGCGTGAAGGTGAGGGGTGACGTGATGACGTGCAGGTGGAGGCCACGTGATGCCTTGCAGGTGTCATAAATAAAGTGGTACCAGCAACACTTAAGCGTGCAGTAACGGAACCTTAAGTGTGTCTTAATTAGGTTTCAAGTGTCGTGTGTTCTGCTCATCACAGAGATGATAAAGTGGCTGGTAACCAAAGATCTGACACAACCCCCTCCCCTACCTCGGGTAAAATCTAATCGTTTCCCTATTTTCCAGGTGCTGAATAACCCTTGCGGGGGGCGGGGGGGATGGGGTGAAACAGCTTTCCCACGAATCTAGTAAGAGAGTGACTCATGTGCCACAGTTATCAACTTTACTGCAAATTGTCCCCCAGAGTGACACTTGCTGGCAGCCCCGGAAGTGCGTTGTGAGACGATGTTGTGATAATGTTATTTCCTGGAACAAATGAACACCGCTCCTCCTCCTCCCTCCAGGCATAACCCTTTTCCCTCTGCTCCCTCCCTTCTCCCTCCCCAAACCCTTCCATCCACACCCCACACCTTCTCCTCCTTGTCCCCTCCAGGAGATCCACCTCCCCTATCACCCACATGCTACCCACCCCCGCCGCCCCGCATTCCTAGGAATGCGTTCCACTACCTGGAACGCTGCTGGGCTGCAGTATACCTGGTAAGCGGGGAGGTTTCGAGAAATTTGCACTACTGGTTTTGATTTCAGAGAATACTGAAGTTTCCTCTTTCTGACTGTGCCCGCCACGCCGAGTTCTCCACCACTCAGCCGCAGCGCAGTTGGAACGAAGGAAATCAATGTTTATCCTCGCACGCACATGAACGTCCACACACACATACACACAAATGCCCACACATGCGCATAAATGCCCACACATCCACACACACATACACATGCACACACACTCACACACATACACACACAAATGTCTACACATGCACAAGCAAACATTCACACAAAGGCACACAAACACGCACATAAGCAAACAAACACTCAAAAGCACACACTGCATTGCGCAGACACTATTTTATAGCAATAAAAAACGTGAAAAAATGGAAACCAAGCAGGCGACTCACTGGGTGTGAGGATTTGAAGGTTATCTATCACACAGACACAGGCTCTTCATCTTGTAGCTGGGAACTTCTAGTGAGTCCACTCCCACCGCTATTACCGTAAATCACCTTGCACACTGCTTTCAGTGCTACTAGTGAAGCTAGTTAATATTATTATGCTTAAGCATTACTATTAATATATTGTTTGCAAGTGTACTCAGTCGAGTCAAGGTTTCGTTTCCTAACTGGTATAGAAAACCCACAAGTTAAAGAAGGAGACACTTGCGCAATATTTGGGAGCCTTTACTGAGGAAATGTTTCCTCAGTAAAGATTCCCCAATGCTGCACAAGTGTCTCATTCTTCTAACTACTTCTTATGCTTAGATTTACTGATTACTTAACTTCGGTGACATATCACACCCGCTCTTAAAACTATGGGTTGCATGTGCCTTTCCAGTGTAATGCTCAGTATAAAGCATTCTACCAAATCATTCCCATTGTGTGATGTTGTAGTACCTCGCCTCCCACATTATTTCGTTCCTGCTCTTCTCTCTCTCCACTGCTTTCATTACGTTGCACTTATCAGGATTTAATTCATCTACGAAAATTATTTACCAACACTTGATGCCTATGAATTCAGAGTATCTTCGAACCTCTTAATGTTCTTTCAAGTTATGTTTGTGTATATAAAAATGCTATGGCTTCTCAAAGTGGGCCTGAACACCCCCAACAGCCTTCACCGCTCAGGAGAACTGCATCTCTGCCAAGCGATGGATATCACTCTGAAGCAACCAGGCATTTTATCAACACTGAATGGTCTAGACTTTCTTTTTCTCGTCCTGTCCGCCCCCTTCTCTCATTCTTTCCATCTTCTCTCTAATCTTTCTGTCTCTTGTTCCCTTCACTTCTTGACTTGCCCATCCACATCGTCGAAAATAGAAAAATTTCCCACGAATTAAACAATTTTAGAAGTGAACTTTCCTTAAATATAATCACTTTTCCTAAAAAAAATTCAAAGTGTTTTATCACCGTTGCTTAAAAATACCAGCTGAGTTCTCTAAACATATGCTGACCTGATTAGTACTCCTACTGACTGAAAGGATTCCTTATGTACCTTTACATAAGACAGTCGAAGACCAGCAAGTCTCTCCCCTCTTTCCTGATGCATGTTTAATTCTCATCTGAGAATGTATTCACCGTGGGAAATAGCTTCCCTCAGATCCCCGTGAATACTCTGTACCCCTCTATATCCCTCGCTGGTTTCGTGTATTGTGAGTCTTTATACCCAGTGAAAAGCTGAACCACCCTCTGTTTAAAGTGCATGCAGTTTTTACATGCAACATTGTCATGGTAAATATTTTGTACAGGTAAGAGTTGTCCTTCTGGTAATCTTCACATGTTAACTGTGTTGGTCTTGACGTCGCTGTTTTGTCGCCCCAGAGCAACATTTCTATTATACTAGCTAATTTACTCGCCATCATCAAGGCCTCCCCCACACACCACCTTCAAGGCCCTCCCCCACACACCACCTTCAAGGCCTCCCCCACACACCATCTTCAAGGCCTCCCCCCCACACCCCATCTTCAAGGCCCCCCACACACCATCTAGAAGGCCCCCCACACACCATCTTCAAGGCCCCCGACACACCATCTTCAAGGCCCCCCACACACCACCTTCAAGGCATCCCCCACACACCATCTTCAAGGCCACTATTGCGACCCTGAATGGGTCACAATGTATATAATGTATATTACCTGTTCATATAATTATATATTGCTTATATCTGCGATATTAGCTAAATCGTAAATATATTACTTTATATTATTATTTGACTTAGTTATATTATTAGGTAGGATGTATCATTTATATATTATTCAGTGCTCATAGTTCGAGAGTATTAAGTAGCTGACAGCATTGTCTAACTACTGTAGTTTTCACTTCGCTTGGTTTGCTGCCGGTTTCTGAGTTGCTGGGCAGCAGCAGTCCACAAAGAGTCACGTGATCAGGGTGGGGTGATCACACCTCACCTGGGGGAGAGTCTGCCTGGCCTGCGCTAGGGCTTGTCGGTTTGACGTTGCTTCTAACAAGACGTACCTCTCTAGCTCTCCATTGCTGGCTCTTGTTGGAAGATCGTCTCTGTCGCTTTCTTGTTGTTGGTTCTGTGTAACTCTGTTCAAAGAACATTGCCTAGACTTGGTGATTTTCGACGTTGTACTGAGGTTGTGTGTCGCATAGACACTCTGAGAAACTCAGCTCCTGAGCTGTAGCTTCTGACCTAATTTGTACTGGTATTTGTGCACTGTCACAGTCGGGGATTTTCTAATGCTGAACTTAGATTCGGTAGTATGGGAGTTTTGTGACTTTTGTGGAAGATCTGCAGATGGTCCCTACTGTGTAGCTGTTGCTTGTTATATTGCTGTTCGGCTTAACAGTCGTTTTATTGTTCAAGCAAGCTGTTCTGATTGCCAGGTTGGTCAAGAAGTTAGTTTATGTGAGGACTTTTAGTCAGTCACTGGTTAAGTCTAGTCGAGTCTTGAGACATAGCGAACTACTTAGAGCACTAACACACATACACACAAACTTACTTGTATATATTTGTATTATATTATTAAATGCTAACAGCGTACCAGACGGTACTAAAAAGCCATAATGATGTGATATGTACCTTCAGCACAATACTACTGTACACGAGAGAAGTGTACCAACTTGTATCCTATGTGATATTCAATTGATTACTTTAATTTATTTTGATAATATACGCCTAGACAACTTTATTGTTATTAATAAACTTATTAAATTTTAATTTCTTTGGTTAGTAGCCTACCAGTTGTAATCCTGAAGTACTATTGAATCTTACTAAATTCTGATGGATAACTGGACCAGGATACTGACTACTTGTTACGAAAATCCAGTAACAGGCTGGATGCTAGAAGGGCAGTCCTTTCTAGTATTCATTATTAGAAATCGCTTTTTTTGCAACAGCCCCCCACACACCAACTTCAAGACCCCCTCACACACAATCTTCAAGGCCCCTCACACACCATATTCAAGGCCCCCACACACCATCTTCAAGGCCCCCCTACACACCATCTTCAAGGCCTCCCACACACCATCTTCAAGGCCTCCCACAGACCAAAGCCCCCCCACACACCATCTTCAAAGCCCTCACACACCATCTTCAAGGCCCCGCACACACCATCTTCAAGGCCCCCACACACCATCTTCAAGGCCCCCACACACCATCTTCAAGACCCCCACATACCATCTTCAAGACCCCCACACACCATCTTCAAGGCCCCCACACCATCTTCAAGGCCCCCCACACACCATCTTCAAGGCCCCCCACACACCATCTTCAAGGCCCCCCACACACCATCTTCAAGACCCCCACACACCACCTTCAAGACCTCCCCCACACACCATCTTCAAGGCCCCCCCACACACCATCTTCAAGGTCTCCCCACACCAACTTCAAGGCCCCCACACACCATCTTTAAGGCCCCCACACACCATCTTCAAGGCCTCCCCCACACACCATCTTCAAGGCCCCCACACACCATCTTCAAAGCTCCACACACGCCATCTTCAAGGCCCCCTCACACACCATCTTCAAAGCCCCCCACACACCATCTTCAAGGCCCCGCACACACCATCTTCAAGGCCCCCACACACCATCTTCAAGGCCCCCGCACACCATCTTCAAGGCTCCCTCACACACAATCTTCAAGGCCCCTCACACACCATATTCAAGGCCCCCACACACCATCTTCAAGGCCCCCCTACACACCATCTTCAAGGCCCCCCACACACCATCTTCAAGGCCCCCACACACCATTTTCAAGGCTCCCACACACCATCTTCAAGGCCCCCACACACCATCTTCAAGTCTCTCACACACCCCTCACAAACCATCTTCAAGACTCCCTTACACAGACACATACACAGACACACGAATGCACACACACACACATACACACACACACATACACACACACACACACACACACACACACACACACATACACACACACACACACACAAATACACAAACACACACACACACACACACACACACACACACACACACACACACACACACACACACACACACACACACACACACACACACACACACACACACACACACACACACTCCATCTCCAGAATCAGTAAACATGGCTTCACAACGCAGACATTTCGCCACTAAGTCTCTCAGTAATCAGCCATCACCCTCAGTCGGACGTCTCACCAACGTGTCCGTCAAGATCAAGCAGCTTACGAATATCCTAGTTGAGAGGGCCAGCCAGGGCCATCCAAGGAGCTGACTCGCCTTCAAACTACCGTCTCTGATCCTCTCTGCATGGTAATATGTCTTCTTTGTCCTTCTATAGGACCGTACCGCCTTCTGGGTCGTCGCTTTATCATTTCCTAAGGTTTTGTCTGTTTTTTTCGTTAAATTTTCTTTTGTCACATATATGTAATCTTTAATTGATCACAAAGGAAATGGTCTAAAATTTTCACTAAATAAATAAGCAAAATAAAGTCTTATTTGCATTAAATTCTCTTTCAAATCAATGAGCAAAATTCTTACGATAAGATAAAATCCGATAAGATCCGGTTATTTGAAGATAACCGGAACTTATCGAATCCGGTTATCTTCATATTATTTTTAGATGTATCAGGGAAAACACAGCGCAAGATTTAACTTGGATAAATTTACATTTAGGAAGGATGAAGAATATAATGGGATAACATTAGAATTGTAGATGAGTTGAACAATCTGCCAAGCAGTGTCACTGAAGCGAGTTCCTTGAGTAGATTTTAAGTAAGCTAGAAAAATGTATAAGTGAATACGGTTGGTCGTTAGAAGGACTTGCCTAGCAAGGGCTAGTAGCCATATTGCAGTGCTCATCTACTCTTTAAGTGGGATCCAGATGGCTGACTGCCGTCAATGCACAAATAACCTGCACATAGGAGAGAGGAGCTTACAATGACGTTTCGGTCACACTGTGACTTTGCAAATGGTCCATATAGGACAGAAACGTTGTCGTAAGCTCCTCTCTCCTATGTGCGGGTTATTTATACTTTGTTCCAGCCACGGTAGTGGCTGGAACAACACGCAAATAATATACACAACCAATATTGAAGAAAGACACGTTTTTAGAGAGTTCTATTGGGTCAACGTTTGTATTTGTTAAGATCTTTATCAAGTTATACAGAGGATATAAATTGCACGCATGTATGTACTGGTATGAGAGGAAGAGAAAGATAAGTCGTGAAGACTGTGAGTATTGCTGAGGTATACTGTACTGTGTTGAAAGGTTGTCTGGTTTCTGAACGGAATGTTTGAAGAATTCCTGTGAAATAAGCCACATGTGTAATACTAGGATTTTTGTTGAGGAAACTTTTCGCTGAGAACTTTGTCAATTCAGTACAGAGATGGGAATAAACTGGGTTTGTACTGCTGTCAAGAGAGAGAGAGAGTGAGTGAGGTTAGGTGCACGAGGGCGAGGCTAATATCTCATCACTGTGTCTTGGTGGGGTAGAACTAATTTAGGTAAAGCTTCCTAAATGAAGCTGCCAGTGTTGTGGGGCGACAGTGTTATTGGCTGCATTCAACGCATTTTCCAAACATCTCTGTTTAAGTAGGTACCCTACACTTGACAGGTGAGGTGGATGACGCAAGCATTGCTCTAGTTGATAAATAAGAAACTTGTGCAACACCTTCTTCAAAGCTTCTTCTTCACAACTTGTCTAACCTACAGGCTGTTTTATTTATCAATTTGTCGGTTTTTCTAAACCATTTATTCACATTACTCTAATTATGTCTATGGCAGGAGTACTGGTGCTCTCTCTCACGTTGCTCCTGGCTAACCAGGCTTCTCGAAGTTTCTCCCACATACAACTTTTCTCATTGTCCACATGGGATTACGTTTACTTCTACGCTACATTGGGTGAGTCTGACGGTTTCCTAATCGACTAGGGCCTTAATTGTGGGGAAAGTCGCGAATGTGACACAGTAGTGTCTAAGAACACATGTAATAGAGGTAATCTGGTGGGCCACAGCAGAACGATCGCTAGCTTACAGGTGCCTTGAATCAGCTATCCGAGGGATGACCTTTTATGGATTGAAGTGTTATGTTCGTAGGGAAACAAAGTGTCTACTAACGCGAATCTTTGTCACTTGATAACCTGCTCGAGGATTAAGCGACTGCTACAGTACTGGTGGAATGTAACAGCGGTTAAGCATCCGCTGGCTTACTGGAGCCTTGTTTTCAAAGGCGTTTAAAAAGCAACGAATCACTTTTTCGTGTTGTTAGTTCAATTTGTCAAGGGAGAACCAAACTTTGATATCTGTCATAGATGACTCGTTTAGTGATGCCGGTCCAGTGTGAGGAGCACCACTGAAGACACGTTCAAGTGAAGAAGTCGATGGTTCTGTGCTGCCGGACTCAGTAATCTTGGTCGAAGAAACTGTTGTTGTTATTGTTAGTTTGTTTGTCAGGAGAAATAACGTGAAAGATGATGATTAAGACACATGTACAACAGTTAGGTATCTTACTTACTTTACTTAATTACTTACCTTACTTACTTACAATGGGCATCTTCAGTCAAATACAGAGACAGGAGGTATAGTAGTGAAATGAAGACGTGATCAGTCCATCAACCTTCAAGAAATAATATTTGAGGTGGTCAGTCCCTCCCATTCTCAACACCTGAAAACTGCCTTGATCGTATGCTGGCCAGGTCATAGCTCCTTAAGAGTTTCGTGACGTTGTTTGATTAGCTGTGACCTTGATAGTACAAAATCACTCCAGACAGGCTTTTTAAATATGGTAGATCTTTTAGATGTCTTCAGGTAGGTTACCGTGGGGGAGAAGATGCCATCAGTGGCACCTGGTGACAGCCCAGGGATCGAAGGATACTTGCGGACTGATCACTACATATATTAAGGTCTTAATGACCCTGGCAGGGAATAGGCCTAAAAATATTTCCTTCCCGCCTTGGAAGCTGATTACAGAATCACGTGGAGGAGCTGGCAAGGTGGGTAATATGTGTGGGCTTCACCTGCTCGTCACCTGTATCCGCCAGCCACCAGATGAGGCATTCACCTGCCAGCCACACCCCTCCCTGCCCTCTCCCCTCTCCTCTCTTCCTCTTCCCCACCCCTCTTTCCCCCTCCCCATATCTTGCTCCTCGAACCCCCCCCTCTCTCTCATCTCCTTTTCCATCCCCTCTTTCCCTTGAACCTGTGACGCACTACTCACCACCAGCTGTCATCCATTTTCACCACTCCTTACTTCTCGCCGTTTTCTTCCCCCTCTCTCCCCTCACTGTTTTTTATTTTGTCTATCATTTTAATTTTTCTCCGACGTTTTCTTTCTACCTCCTCGCTACTCTCTCCCCTCTCCCCCCCCCCTCCTCACCGTTTCCTTCCCCTCTTCAGTGTTTCCACCCTCTCTTTCTCTCATCACTTCCCTTTCCCCTCTCCTCTTACTCGTCCCTTTGCTCATTTTCATTCTACTCTTCCTTCTCCTCCTCGTTTTCTTCCTCCTCCCTCTCCCCCTCCTCCGTGAAGCTGCTACAGACAGCATCGTTCACCACCAGCTAAAACCCTCCTTCACCACATCTCTCACACCGTTATTTCCGTCTCCTTTCCTCTTCCTCTTCCATTTTTCTTCTCCCCTTTTTCACTTGTCGTCTTCTACACATTCTCTGGAGCTGGCACAGACGTCACCACTCAGAACCAGCTGAATCCCACTGCCATCCCCAGCATCCACCTTTTAGCTTCAACTTTCCATTTATCTTGCAATCTTATTCGTTTTTCAGAGAGAGAGAGAGAGAGAGAGAGAGAGAGAGAGAGAGAGAGAGAGAGAGAGAGAGAGAGAGAGAGAGAGAGAGAGAGGAGAGAGAGAGAGAGAGAGAGAGAGAGAGAGAGAGAGAGAGAGAGAGTGTTAGTTACCATTTTGTCCTAGGCACATGTCGATTAGACACTAGGCCTGTTGTATATGAGTACGTGTGCGTGTGTGTGTGTGTGTGTGTGTGTGTGTGTGTGTGTGTGTGTGTGTGTGTACTCACCTAGTTGTACTCACCTAGTTGAGGTTGCGGGGGTCGAGTCCGAGCTCCTGGCCCCGCCTCTTCACTGATCGCTACTAGGTCACTCTCCCTGAGCCGTGGGCCTTATCATACCTCTGCTTAAAGCTATGTATGGATCCTGCCTCCACTACGTCGCTTCCCAAACTATTCCACTTACTGACTACTCTGTGGCTGAAGAAATACTTCCTAACATCCCTGTGATTCATCTGTGTCTTCAGCTTCCAACTGTGTCCCCTTGTTATTGTGTCCAATCTCTGGAACATCCTGTCTTTGTCCACCTTGTCAATTCCTCTCAGTATTTTGTATGTCGTTATCATGTCCCCCCTATCTCTCCTGTCCTCCAGTGTCGTCAGGTTGATTTCCCTTAACCTCTCCTCGTAGGGCATACCTCTTAGCTCTGGGACTAGTCTTGTTGCAAACCTTTGCACTTTCTCTAGTTTCTTCACGTGCTTGGCTAGGTGTGGGTTCCAAACTGGTGCCGCATACTCCAATATGGGCCTAACTTACACGGTGTACAGGGTCCTGAATGATTCCTTATTAAGATGTCGGAATGCGTGTGTGTGTGTGTGTGTGTGTGTGTGTGTGTGTGTGTGTGTGTGTGTGTGTGTGTGTGTGTGTGTGTGTGTGTGTGTGTGTGTGTGTGTGTGTGTGTGTGTGTGTGTGTGTGTGTGTGTGTGTGTGTGTGTGTGTGTGTGTGTGTGTGTGTGTGTGTGTGTGTGTGTGTGTGTGTGTGTGTGTGTGTGTGTGTACTCACCTTTTTGTGGTTACAGGGTCATAGCTCCTGGTCCCGCCTCTTTGCTAGTCGTTCTAGGTCCTCTCTATCCCTGCTCCATGAGCTTTATCGAACCTCATCTTCAAGCTATGTGTTGATCCTGCCTCCACTACTTCACTCTCTAGATTGTTCCACCTCCTGACAGCTGTAAGACTGAAGAAATACTTCCTAACATCGCTATGACTCATCCGAGTTTTCATCTTCCAGGTGAGTCCCCTTGTTCCTGTTTGTGTGTGTTGTATTTTTTCTAAATTATTAAAGAAACTAGCAGGAATTAATATGATGGAGCATCAAGGTGTGGTGGACACTTGTGCATGGCAGGTGGACACTTGTGCATGGCAGGTGGACACTTGTGCATGGCAGGTGGACACTTGTGCATGGCAAATGGACACTTGTGCATGGCAGGTGGACACGTGTGCATGGCAGGTGGACACTTGTGCATGGCAGGTGGACACTTGTGCATGGCAGGTGGACACTTGTGCATGGCAGGTGGACACTTGTGCATGGCAGGTGGACACTTGTGCACGGCAGGTGGACACTTGTGCATGGCAGGTGGACACTTGTGCATGGCAGGTGGACACTTGAGCATGGCAGGTGGACACTTGTGCATGGCAGGTGGACACTTGTGCATGGCAGGTGGACACTTGTGCATGGCAGGTGGACACTTGTGCATGGCAGGTGGACACTTGTGCATGGCAGGTGGACACTTGTGCACGGCAGGTGGACACTTGTGCATGGCAGGTGGACACTTGTGCATGGCAGGTGGACACTTGTGCATGGCAGGTGGACACTTGTGCATGGCAGGTGGACACTTGTGCATGGCAGGTGGACACTTGTGCATGGCAGGTGGACACTTGTGCATGGCAGGTGGACACTTGTGCATGGCAGGTGGACACTTGTGCATGGCAGGTGGACACTTGTGCATGGCAGGTGGACACTTGTGCATGGCAGGTGGACACTTGTGCATGGCAGGTGGACACTTGTGCATGGCAGGTGGACACTTGTGCATGGCAGGTGGACACTTGTGCATGGCAGGTGGACACGTGTGCTTGGCAGGTGAACACGTGTGCATGGCAGGTGGACACTTGTGCATGGCAGGTGGACACGTGTGCTTGGCAGGTGGACACTTGTGCATGGCAGGTGGACACTTGTGCATGGCAGGTGAACACTTGTGCATGGCAGGTGGACATGTGTGCTTGGCAGGTGGACACGTGTGCATGGCAGGTGGACACTTGTGCATGGCAGGTGGACATGTGTGCATGGCAGGTGGACACGTGTGCATGGCAGGTGGACACTTGTGCATGGCAGGTGGACATGTGTGCATGGCAGGTGGACACGTGTGCATGGCAGGTGGACACTTGTGCATGGCAGGTGGACACGTGTGCATGGCAGGTGGACACGTGTGCATGGCAGGTGGACATGTGTGCATGGCAGCAGAGTACCCACATGCAGACAAAGACACGACAACAGGGAATATGTACATATCCTTCGATCTCGGTTTGAAATCCTCATCAGTAGAATACAAAAAGCGAGAAAATTTCGTGTTTTATTGTAGCAACTGAGTTGGGGGAGAGATGGATATCACTGCTAGTTGTGGATGTCGAGGCAGAACTCCAGTATCCCGTAGCTGGTGGAGGAGCTGAGAGACTAATGATGACATCAGATGGAGTTAGAAATATACAACTCAACTATTCTTCTCTGTCAACATGCGGGTTTCCTTCTGCTAAGGATTAACATATTTAATTTAATTATTTAGCTGTTTATTAACCGACTACTTTAGAATGTAGGTCTCATAGTAACATTATAGTATTTTCTTACTATAGTAACATACTGATAGTAACATTATAGTACACTTTCATATGCTATAATGTTACTCACAAATTCACAGTAGTGGTCATCTTTGCATTAATTTTAACGCAGTCACAGACGTGTTTGATAGCCGTTATAGTACCTCAGCGTGTTTATACTGCCATCACCATCACCTTCACTGCTACCATCATCATCATTGCTACCACCATTGTCTTCGCTGCTACCACCATCATCATCGTTGCTACCACCATTGTCTTCACTGCTACCACCATCATCATCATTGTTACCACCATTGTGTTCACTGCTACCACCATTATCATCGTTGCTACCACCATTGCCTTCACTGCTACCACCATCGTCTTCACTGTTTCCACCATCGTCTTCACTGCTACCACCATCGCCTTCACTGCTACCACCATCTTCAATGCTACCACCATCGTCTTCACTGCTACCACCATCGTCTTCACTGCTACCACCATCGTCTTCACTGCTACCACCATCATCTTCACTGCTACCACCATCGCCTTCACTGCTACCACCATCATATTCACTGATACCACCATCGTCTTCACTGCTATCACCATCTTCACTGCTACTATCATCTTCACTGCTACTATCATTGTCTTCACCGCTACCACCTTCGTCTTCACAACCAAGTCTTCATCACCACCACAACAGTAACCACCACCATCATCTTCACTACCATCAACACCACTATCCTCATCCCCATGACCAGCACCACTATCATCATCACTACCACCACCACTACCATCATTGTCACTACCACAGCAGCCACCACCACCACCATAATCTTGACCAGCCACGACCACCATACCATCTTCACCATCACCATCACCACCATCTACACCACCACTATCTTCGTCTCTTCCACTGAGACAAAAAGTATACCCTCAATAACCTGGAGTAATTTCTTTGGCTTCATGTACAAATTTCAGCTTCTGAAGCTCGTATATCATTCTCTAATTTTCCATCTTATAAAAATACATTTTGATTTCTTGACGAATATCACCAGAAAAAAAGAATGGCGCTGAAAGATCATATATTTCACTGATTTTAAGCCACTCTATCCTCGGTGAATTGGGTTTAATTCAAATGTGTCTCTTATGTAAATTTTGTCCTTTTTTGTGAAGATGTGGGCATGATAACGACTCCAGGGCCGGCGGGGGACCACTTAATGGCATTGTATGTAGATTTTATGTTTCCGGCCCATACGTCGCTCCAGACCTTCAGGAAGTGAAGCGACGCTGCCGGAGATACAAGTGAGACCTACCTTACTAGATCAACCTGCCTTGCTACATCAACCTGTCTTGCTACATCAACCTGCCTTGATGCATCAGCCTGCCTTGGTATATCACCCTGCCTTGTTACATCAGCCTGCCTTAGTACATCAACTAGCCTTGGTGCATCAACTAGCCTTGGTACATCAACTTGTCTTGGTACATCAACCTGACAAGAAGTCATTAATAATACCTGTACAGTTTAATATTTGTAAAATTCTCGAGAGTAACAGGGAAGTACTCGAGACAAAAATCCTCCTTGAGAGTAACAAAGATATGCTGGAAACAAAATCCTTGAGAGTAAACAAGCTATCTGTAATTCTTTACTGCATTTCAGTACTTTCTTTCATGCCTTCACGTTGAATTTCGCAAACTGTTTTTCTACTTCTCACATTTTTTTTAAAACAAATGTGCATCGTCTTGAGCAGTTCTCAACACTGGTGCTTTCAGTGCATGAGCTCTCTTGTCATTGTGTAATATTGGTGTAACGCTGGTGCTTTCACTGCACGAACTCTTTATTTGATCTTAAGAGCGCAGTGGTGAATGCACGTCTCATCGTATATGCAATCAAATGAACGTCAACGTTGTCTTGATTCTCGCTGAAGATTTCTAACAACAGACAGCTAATTACTCCCACGAGAAATTCCAACCTCTGCTGCTGTCCCATCCGTCTTGATACGGCGATCCTCCATTATTAAGGTGCCCGCCAGGGAAATCGCTTCATCTGTGATTACATTAGTGAAATATTCGCACCTTATGTAAGCTTCGTGGGATTCATACGCTGAATTTATATAACCCTCTTTCTACTATTTATTTTTCAGTTTAGGTTGGGATAAGCTATTTTAGGGATGGTTAGACAAAACTAGGATACGCTAGGTTAGGTTAGGTTAGGCTTCACTAGGTTTGGTTTGGGGTCGGTTAAGGGAGGCTAAGCTAGACTACAATAGGTTAGGTTTAGTTAGGTTTGATCAAGTTATGATTTTTTTTTTTGCTTTGATGATCATAAAAATCAAGTAATAACTTATTTTTTCGAGCATTTTCTCTCCGTCACGATGAAGCTTCGTGTTAAAATAAATTAGGTTAATACTTTAAGGCAGAAAAATTCATTTTACCCTTCATGCTGAGTTAAATACAGGCAAAAAAAAATTATGTTTCTGGTACAAGGGAACAAACTTCTCTGATGCAAACCTCGTATCACACTCCCGCGGTGAGCATACACTAACAGTTTTATGAACACGTTACCTTCCTCGTGTGCAAATAGCGATGCACGGATGAACAACAGCTGAGAAGACACACAGTGGCTACCAGAACCTATATATAAATACGAGAGCATTAGAGTATTATCAAGGAATACTGTGGAGACACTTACGATGGAGGTTGAATGTATGTATGTACCTGGGTTCAGGGAAGCACCTGAGTTTAATGTTGATGCCTGAGATCTTGTAGGTTGGGTTAGGCTGTGGAAACACAACATCGTAGCTAGCGTGTATATTATTTTCAATGAGCTGTTATAACTTTGTCCGTTAGATTTAATAGCTTCCGACTAAACACAAACTTAAGACCGCAATTCACCTAGACACTGAGATCATGAATAATTTAATCACTAAACTAAACGAAAGTAACAGATGACGTAACCCGACAAAAGGTGAATCAAAAACATTAAAATTTATTTAAGGATCAAAAACACATAAATAAAGAATTATTTAAGGACGTTTTGCCCTTCTTTGGGGCTTCATCAAGTACTTGACAAGGTCTACAACGAGCGAAACGTCGTTAAAAGGAGTAAATTCTTTAATTATATACCTTCTATATGCTCGATTTATGTGTACTCTTTGTGCACATAAATTATATTCAATTATACTCAATTATATTCAAATATAATTATTTTCTAAAGTATACCTTCAAGGCTTTCCTTCATAACCTGAGGTGTCATCCGACCGGCTTCAAATGTCGTCGCTGGTGCTGTGTTAACTAGAGAAAGCGTCATGCATCTATTGTTATGGCTGGTTTAGTGTTAAATAGAGAAAGTATCATGCAACTGTTGTTATGCGCGTGTGTCCTCGGGTCAGTGAAATATAGACTCTTCCGGGTTTAGGTTTCTGTGCAGCTACTTGGGAAAGCCTCTTCTAATTGGCTTCAAACTTTCACCACTGCTGTATCTTACTTAGAAGAAACATAAAATTCTTATTAAAGTGTGTAGATGACAATCAACCAACTTTTTTGTTTTAAAACAGTGCATAATTTCGATGAAATAACCTGAGCATGACGCCTCATGTGAACAGCTTCAATTTTAATTGTCATTTCGCCCTAAGTACAGGATGCCAGCGAGTAAGTTTTGGTTTCGTTGATACAAATTTGACAAATGGATAAGTTTGGGGATTAGTTCCAATCTTTCCTCGGTGCAAGATGGCCGATGTTTCAAAAAAAAAAAAAGTAGTTTGAATACATTAACGACTCCTCTCATTTTCTTAAAATCTTCAGTGCTCAAATTAAACTGCCTTGGAAAATCGTGCCGCACTCTCTACTGTTCCTTTCGCGTACATTGTGGTAGAGAGGGCTGAGCTCAAGGGACACAGGGACATCTCTCTCTGATCGCGCACATACCAAAAC
>NC_069422.1:33788472-33813472 GCF_026875155.1 Cherax quadricarinatus
GAAGAGGCACTGAACTATAGACCAGTATCACTGACGTGTATAGTATGCAAAGTCATGGAGAAGATTATCAGGAGGAGAGTGGTGGAGCACCTGGAACAGAACAAGAGTATAAGCGACAACCAGCACGAATTCAGGGAAGGCAAATCCTGTGTCACAAACCTTCAGGAGTTTTATGATAAAATAACAGAAGTAAGAGACGAGAGAGAGGGGTGGGTTGATTGCATCTTCTTGTACTGCAAGAAGGCCTTCGACACAGTTAATCACAAGAGATTAGTGCAGAAACTAGAGGATCAGGCACGTATAACAGGAAATGCACTGCAATGGATCAGGGAATACCTGACAGGGAGGCAACAACGAGTCATGGTACGTGATGAGGTATCACAATGGGCACCTGTGACGAGCGGGGTCCCACAGGGGTCGGTCCTAGGACCAGTGCTATTTTTTGTATATGTGAATGACTTGATGGAAGGGATAGAATCAGAAGTGTCCCTATTCGCAGATGATGTGAAATTAATGAGGAGAATTAAATAAGATGAGGATCAGGCAGGACTTCAAAGTGACCTGGACAGGCTAGACACCTGGTTCAGCAACTGGCTTCTCGAATATAACCCTGCCAAATGCTCAAGGAGAAAGATCTTGGGGTGAGTATAACACCGAGCACGTCTCCGGAAGCACACATCAACCAGATAACTGCTGCAGCATATGGGCGCCTGGCAAACCTGAGAATAACGTTCCGACACCTAAGTAAGGAAACTTTCAAGACACTGTACACCGTGTACGTCAGGCCCATACTGGAGTATGCAGCACCAGTTTGGAATCCACACCGGGTCAAGCACGTCAAGAAATTAGAGAAAGTGCAAATGTTTGCGACAAGGTTAGTTCCAGAGCTAAGGGGAATGTCCTACGAAGAAAGGTTAAGGGAAATTGGCCTGCCGACACTGGAGGACAGGAGGCTTAGGGGAGACATAATAACGACATACAAAATACTACGTGGAATAGACAAGGTGGACAGAGACAGGATGTTCCAGAGAGGGGACACGGAAACAAGGGGTCACACTTGGAAGTTGAAGACTCAGATGAGTCAAAGGAATGTTAGGAAGTATTTCTTCAGTCATAGAGTAGTCAGGAAGTGGAACAGTCTGGCAAGTGATGTAGTGGAGGCAGGAATCATACATAGATTTAAGACGAGGTATGATGAAGCTCATGCAGCAGGAGAGAGAGGGCCTAATAGCGTTTAGTGAAGAGGCGGGGCCAGGAGCTGAGTCTCGACCCCTGCAACCACAATTAGGTGAGTAAACACGCGCACACACACACACACACACACACACACACACACACACACACACACACACACACACACACACACACACACACACACACACACACACACACACACACACACACACACACACACACAACACACACACACAACACACACACACAAACACACTCACACACACACACACACACACACACACACACACACAACACACACACACACACACACACACACACACACACACACACACACCCACACACACACACACACACACACACACACACACGAGTTTAAGTGTATCCTTCTGCGCTCTCAACAAAGAGTTATTTAAGGTTCTCTACACAAGACATACTCCTGGAAACATGCAGCACCAGCATGCAACCCGCATCTGTTGAAGATTGTTAAGAAACTATGGTAAGTGTAGAGCTACGCAACGAAGTTAGTTTCAGAGGTAAGGTGAATGAGCTATGAAGAGAAGCTCAGTGAGCTGAACCTGATGAATTACATTCGGGTATAATATAATTCGGTTGGTCTATACAAACTTTAGTATATATTTGCACTATACTTTCAAAGATTTTTTGTAAATGTACATGAGCAATGACGTATTATATACACATGTACATTTATTATAAAGTGCACATGTAATGCTACACAAAAGGTGGAAATAGGAAGTCAGGCAGACAGACAGACGAATGACCCAGACAGTTGGTGTTTAGTGTGTGCGTATGTGCGTCAGTGAAGTTACCGTACGCTGCTTCATGGGAAAGCTAAGTTACTCACCCAAAAACTTGCACTTAAAAGAAGAACGTTAAGGTCCGTCCTGGACTATAGTCAAGTCACAACTGTTGGACTTGTGACTTAATGTCGTCATCAAGTCCTTCTTACGTACGAAGTGTCTGGTGAATTATTCCAGCCACAGATGGACTTGCCTATCATGGGCCAGTAGGCCTGGTGTAGTGCTCCTTCTTTCTTATTCTTTTATGTTCCCAATCTACATAACACTTTTCAAGCATATTTGTGCTCATTTATTGGTACCTGCCACGGGGGTTAATATTTACATCTTCTCTACAGCCTCACTATTTTCACCTAACTGGTGTAGCTGTTCTATGACCTAATTTCGAAAGTTTGTAAGCGGTCTTACCCACACTACCTAGCTTTCTAACAAATTCTCTTCACTTCCCTCACATTGTATTTTACCTTATTCGTGTCTCTTCCCTTTAAGTATTTCGTCTTCCATGATATATTCCTAAGTATATTTTACCTGGTGACTTAAGTTTCTGTTATCTTTACAAGTTTCGCTAGAAGAGAGTTCTTTATTGGAGCTGCATAATCAGCTAATAATCATATATATGTGAATTGTCTTTAGTTAGTCCTTTGAATAAGTTCTTTTAGGCATATCGTAGATTTGTCAACCTTGCACACTGCCAATATTTCTCAGGTTATAAGTGCCACAGGAGATTATGAGTAACGTCACCTTCCAGGTATTTTGCTTCCTCTTCCTCCTAGGTGTGTGTGTGTGTGTGTGTGTGTGTGTGTGTGTGTGTGTGTGTATATACTCACCTAATTGTACTCACCTAATTGTGGTTACAGGGGTCGAGACTCAGCTCCTGGCCCCGCCTCTTCACTGGACGTTACTAGATCCTCTCTCTCCCTGCTCAATGAGCTTTATCATACCTTATCTTATAGTTATGTATGGTTCGTGCCTCCACTACCTCACTTGCTAGATTATTCCAGTTCCTGACAAATCTATGACTGAAGAAATACGTCCTAACATCCCTTTGACTCGTCTGTGTCTTCAACTTCCAATTGTGACATTGTGACCCTTGTTTCTGTGTCCCCTTTCTGGAACATCCTCTCTCTGTCCACCTTATCTATTCCACGCAGTATTTTGTATGTCGTTATCATGTCTCCCCTAACCCTTCTGTCCTCCAGTGTCGTCAGGCTGATTTCACTCAACCTTTCTTCGTAGGATATTCCCTGAGCTCCGGAACTAACCTTTGCACTTTCTCTAATTTCTTGACGTGCTTGACCAGGTGTAGGTTACAAACTGGTGCTGCATACTCCAGTATGGGCGTGACGTACACAGTGTACACTGTTTTGAATTCCTTACTAAGGTGTCGGAACGCTATTCTCAGGTTTGCCAGGCGCCCATTTGCTACAGCAATTATCTGGTTGATGTGTGCTTCCGGAGACGTGCTCGGTGTTATGCTCACCTCAAGATCTTTCTCCTTGAGTGAGGTTTGCAGTCTTTGGCCACCTAGCCTATACTCTGTCTGCGGTTTTCTTTGCCCTTTTCCAATCTTCATGACTTTGCATTTGGCAGGGTTGAATTCGAGAAGACAGTTGTTGGTCCAGGTCTCTTTGTAGTCCTGCCTGATCCTCATCTGATTTAATTCTCCTCATTAACTTCACATTATCTGCGAACAGAGACACTTCTGAGTCTATCCCTTCCATCATGTCATTCACATATACCAAAAATACCACTGGTCCTAGGACTGACCCCTGTGGGATCCCGCTCGTCACAGGGGCCCACTGTGATACCTCATCACGTACCATTGCAGTGCCCTTCCTGTTAAACGCGCCTGATCCTTCCGCTTCTGCACTAATCTCTTGTGTGGAACTGTGTCGAAGGCCTTCCTGCAATCCTGCAGTGTCTGTGTGTGTGTGTGTGTGTGTGTGTGTGTGTGTGTGTGTGTGTGTGTGTGTGTGTGTGTGGTGTGTGTGTGTGTGGTGTGTGTGTGTGTGTGTGTGTGTGTGTATGTGTGTGTGTGTGTGTGTGTGTGTATGTGTGTGTGTGTGTTTGTCTTTGTGCCTGTGTGTGCTTGCGTATGTGTTCTCACGTATTTGTATTCCCTTATTTGTAATTGCAGGGGTCGAATCTATGCTCTTGGTCCTGCCTCTTAATTCACCACTTTTCGAGTTTGTTCCTGCCTAGCCTCGTGGGCAATGCCATACCTTTTCCTAAAGCTATGTATGGAGCCTGCCGTCATTACTTCGTCTAGGTCAGTCCACTTCCTGACCAATGAATACACACTTCCGGACATCCCTGTGACTCATCTATGTTTTTATTTTTACTACAACCTGTGCTCTCGTGTACTCGTTTCCCGCCTCTCGAACAGTGCATTCATGTCCAGTCTGTTAAGTCCTATGGATATTATCCATAGGACTTCATATGCTGGATTTCATTATTATCATTATCTCATTATTGTAGTTATCATTTCATTATAATCGTTATCATTTCATTATTGTCATTATTATTTCATTTTCATTATAATTATCATCATTTCATTATTATCATTATAATTATCATTTCCTTATTATCATTATAATTATAATTTTATTATCATAGTTTCATTATTAACATTATCATCATTCCATTATTATCATTATTATCATTCCATTATTATCATTATCCTTTTTCCATTATCATTATCATCATTTTCATTTAATTATTAGCATTTCATTACTATAATTATCATCATTTAATTATTATCATTATCATCTTGTCATTATTATCATTATCATAATTTCGTTATCATTATCATTTCATTTTCATTATCATAATTTCATTATCATTATCATCATTTAATTAATATCATTATCATTGTTAGCTTTATCTAATTATCATCTCTCACCTGGGTCGTCTATCCTCTGACATCATCAGGTTCACTACTTCTTAGCTCTGGGACTAGTCTTGTTATATGTCTCTACACTTTCTCCAGTTTCATAACATACTTTGTCGGGTGTGGGTTCCATGATGGTGCTGCAGACTCTAAGACAGGTCAGACATGCAGTATGTGCATAGGGAGCCGTGGATGTCTTTACATGTATGATATACACTACCGTCAAGATGAACAAAATCTGGGTATTATTGTGGCAAGGTTTCCCTCTCCAGGAGCTTTATCAAGCCGTTATCAATGGCTTGATAAAGCTCCTGGAGAGCGAAACGTTGCCACAATAACATCTGGGTATCTTTACTGTAAGCGTTTCACCATCCACTGGCTTTGTCAATACAAATTCAAGGACAAAATTGGAATATGAGGTAATTAGTCCCCTCAGAGGGATTGATCACCTCATCTTTTGTATATAGGTCTAATATCTTCTAATTTTGTTCTTGAATTTGTATTGATAAAGTCACTGGATGGCGAAACGTCTACAACCAATATACCCAGATGTTGCACATGTGTCTAATTCTTCACCGTGGATGACTGGTGAGACTCCTGAAAGCTACTCTTAGCTTTGCTGAGCAGTTATTCAGTGCATAGATTATGTACTTGATGTGTGGACGTGCGCCTCTGGCGATGTGCTCGGCACTATACTTACCCCTTGGGTTCGTCTCTTCAGTGAGGCTTGTAGTCTCTGTCTCCAAGTCTATAGTCAGTTTCTGCTCTTGCAACTTCCACAATTTTCTTTAACTTTGCATTTGCTGGAGATAAATTTAAGTAGATAGTCTCGTAGTTTGTCCAGGGCCATTTATAGCCTTTCCTCGTCTTCAGAGATTTGTATTCTCGTTAATTTGTGTATCATCTGCAAACATGGATTCGTTTGACTATCTCTTGTAATATGCCATTCACATATACTCGAAGTAGTAGTGATTTTAATACCGATCCTTGCAGAAATGTGCCCACTATTCAGGGATTAGGGTTTCTATTGTATATAGGGGGGATTGTATATGAGGGGAGGGGGGAGGAGTGTGGAGACATTATCAGTGTTAGGAAAGTGTGGGTAGGACTTGAGTTGGGTTTGTTAAGCGATGAGTAAAGGGTGAGTCTTGAGGTATTTCCTGAAGCTGTATGTTCCTTCAATTTGTCACCGCCTCTTCTTCTCTTCGCTGTGTCTAGTGTGTTTGGCATGCTATCTCAGTTGTTCCCACTCCATTTCTGTTTGGTCTCGACCCAGGTATACAGTGACATTTTCTGTTCCTGGAGAAAGTTTTTTCTTAAGATGCTGTTCTAAGCTAGTCATGACCAGAAGGTTAGTTTGATCGGTGGTTGTTTGCCATGAGAGCACTTTCCGATCATCTGAGAAATTTTCATCTGGTCTAATTCTTTCCTTCCTCCCATACATTCAAATACAAATACTGATATAACCTAATGTTCCTCCTCATCCTCTAGCTGCTTCTTCCTGATCCTGATTTTCCATCAGCTTAGTCAAACCCATAGATCATCACTGCTCTCCCTCTTTCTTTTTTACCATTTCTATCCTTGCACATTGCCTTGTCTGCTGTCACTATTTGCCTTGCTGTCTCTTTTATCACCTGTGCTTCCTGGTGAACTGAGAATAGCTCTAATAATGACTTTTCAACTTTGCCCCTTCCTGGTTATAAATAAATAAATAAATAAATAAATAAATAAATAAATAAATAACTATATATATATATATATATATATATTTATATATATATATATATATATATATATATATATATATATTATATATATTATATATATATATTATATATATCCTAGGTAGTAGGTTGGTAGACAGCAACCGCCCAGGGAGGTACTACCGTCTGCCAAGTGAGTGTAAAAAAGTAAGCCTGTAATTGTTTTACACGATGGTAGGATTGCTGGTGTTTTTTCTGTCTCATAAAACATGCAAGGTTTCAGGTACGTCTTGCTACTTCTGCTTACACTTAGGTCACACTACACATACATGTACAAGCATATGTATACACACCCCCCTGGGTTTTCTTCTATTTTCTTATTAGCTCTTTGTTCTTGTTTATTTCCTCTTATCTCCATGGGGAAGTGGAACAGAATTCTTCCTCCGTAAGCTATGCGTGTTGTAAGAGGCGACTAAAATGCCAGGAGCAAGGGGCTAGTAACCCCTTCTCCTGTATATATTACTAAATATGAAAGGAGAAACTTTTGTTTTTCCTTTTGGGCCACCCACCTCGGTGGGATACGGCTGGTGTGTTGAAAGAAAGAATATATATATATATATATATATATATATATATATATATATATATATATATATATATATATATATATATATATATATATATATATATATATATATATATATATATATATATATATATATATATATATATATATATATATATGCAATAAGATGACAGTAAACAGGTGATTTCAGAATATGCAAAACAACCACTGTGAAAGATAGAGAAATTCCAAGCGCTTTCGTGACTACTCACATTATCAAGGAACAAGGAACATTGTTCCTTGATAATGTGAGTAGTCACGAATGCGCTTGGAATTTCTCTATTCTTTAACAGTGGTTGTTTTGCATATGTATATATATATAAATATATATATATATATATATATATATATATATATATATATATATATATATATATATATATATATATATATATATATAATACTATATATATATATATATATATTATATATATATATTAGTATAATATATATATATATATATATATTATATATATATATATATATATATATATAAACTTATTCCTCTTTAAGGCTTAAAGTAGAAGGCATTAAATTGATTTTGTCTACACCAAGACTTTATATGTTTATCAAAAATGCCCAAAAATTAATTCTCCACTTGGCCGTAATTAACAAAACGCGTGAATTACTTAGTCTTAGCAGGAAAAACAAAATAAACATTTGAGAGAGACTTCTGGTTTTGCACTTTACTCACGAGCAATTGAAGCAGCAAAGTGCTACTCTCTCAACGACCAGAAGCTTACTGGGTGTAAACATGAGCTTGCCTCAGTATTTATGATTCTCGATTCATAATATATTCCATAATTTATCGACATGGAATTTTTTAAGTTGAATTAATAAAATATTTGTTTGCTAAAGAACATCACGAAAATGCTATTGTATCATAGGAACCGTTAATACACCCTTTGTTGAGGAGCCATGCACCCCAGGGTGTGCATGTACCCCAGGGTGTGCATGTACCCCAGGGTGTGCATGTACCCCAGGGTGTGCACACACCCCGGCTTGGACAATCATGGTCTAGATAAAATGAGAGTATGAGAGAAATTGAGTGTCAATTTCTAATATATCTCATTCTCGGAATCTGTCTTTAAAGAATAGCTTCAGCCATCTTTTAAAGCTCCTTCCTCTCCTAAAAATCTTAAGAATGCCTCGAGACTGCAGCATCCCGCTGCTAATTAGGTTGAGAGCTCCTTGACGACTTTATCAATCGCCACCAAACTAGAAAGATAGAATTCCCGTGTCTCGTGGAAACTTTTTTTTCTCTTCGCATAGTCGTTGTCTTGAGTTTCATTACGAGTTAATTGATGACGACAAAAGTGCCTGAGGGAGTCGTCGCCAGTGTAAGACACGACGCATTACACTATTGGATGAAACAAGAAACATAGATGACACAACAAACATAGATGACACAATAAATATGTATGACATAAAAAACATAGATGAAACTAGAAACATAGATGACACAAGAAACATGGATGACCTGGAGAGTGTACAAAGAACTTTCACGGCACACATACGTGCGATAAGGCACCTAAACTACTGGGAACGGTCGAAGGTCCTTGATCTGTATTCCCTGGAACGCAGGCGAGAGAGATACATGATAATATACACTTAGAAGGTCCTGGAAGGATTGGTACCAAACCTGCACACGAAAATCACTCCATATGAAAGCAGAAGACTCGGCAGGAGATGCAACATTCTCCCGATGAAAAGCAGGGGCGCCACGAGTACACTGAGAGACAACGCAGTAAGTGTCAGGGGCCCAAGATTGTTCAGTTGCCTCCCAGCATACATAAGAGATTAACAATAGACCCCTGGCTGTCTTCAAGAAGGCACTGGACAGGCACTTAAAGTCAGTACCTGACCAACTGGGCTGTGGTTCATCCGTCAGCTTGCGTGCGACCAGCAGTAACAGCCTGGTTGATCAGACCCTGATCTACCATGAGGCCTGGTCTCAGACCGGGCCGCGGGGGGCGTTGACCCCCGAAACCCTCTCCAGGTAAACTCCAGACATAAGAAACATAGATGAAACAAGAAACATAGATGACATAAGAAATACAGATGGTAAGAAACACAGATGATATGTAACACAGATGGTACAAGAGTCACACTATAAGGCACAAAATTGCACAAATAACGCCCACCCAAACACCATATATGACGCGATCAAAATACAAATATTACACTAGCGATCAATAACTACATACCTGGGTCCTATTTTCTTTAAACCTGCTGCCCCCTGTTAACCTAGCAGTAAATAGGTGCTTGGGTGTTAGTCTTTTTTCGCCTGCTCCCCCCCCCCCTGTTAACCTAGAGGTAAATAGGTACTTGGGTGTTTCTCTCCACACACGAAAGACAAATAAATAACATCACAAAGCACACATATAATACCCACAAAAGATGCTTACGTACAACACTCACAAAAGGTACATGCGTATCCTTGTGAGTATTGCACATATCTTTTGTGAGTGTTGTATACTTATATACAAACGTATATAATACTCTCAAAGACACATTCAGTAATTGAACAAAGGAGAACAATGACTCTCAGTAAGCTCTCTCTCTCTCTCTCTCTCTCTCTCTCTCTCTCTCTCTCCTCTCTCTCTCTCTCTCTCTCTCTCTCTCTCTCTCTCTCTCTCTCTCTCTCTCTCTCTCTCTCTCTCTCTCTCTCTCCATGAACTTAAGCAAGCATCTGTCAGCACCATACCAGTTATTACCATAAAAGTCTCATTTCACGCACTTGCTTCTGTTACCAGGCTACAGCCTGGCTGCTGCAGCGGTAATGTTTCTCACTTATTTTTTCACTCAAGACTTTATATTTGTCTCTCTTTTTCTTTAAGCTTTTCCCAGTTATATCCATGTGGGTAGAAGAAGCAACGAGCCAACACTAGATGACAAAGACACCGCCATCAGTAACTGCCGCCTGTCACTACCACGATCTGTCGACAACATTTGCGTTAGTATGATGATGGGGAAGATAATGTGGTATGGTTGTGGGGGCGTAGGTGGGAGTAGTGTGTTGGGGTGGGGTAGTTGTGGGAGTTGAGGGAAACCCCCTAAATTAAAAAGAGAAACAACTAGGGATTTGGAAGCTGTCGAAAATTAAAAAGGCCCGTGCTCTCACCTTGCTACCGACTTTGTTAGGTTTGGGAAAATTTGTAAAAACAGGGTATTATTTCCTGAAGAAGGTTTTAGTATATGAGACTCGCAGTGGAGGTTTTGGGGCATAGACTAAGGCCCTTTAGCTCTTACCCATCCACCCCCTTAAAAAATTTTGGTTTATGATCAAAATGGCTCGATAAGATTCATTATCTAGTACACAAATAACCCCACTGGGAAGGAGCTTTTAGGTAATTTCTCCACGCTAGAAGGCGTACGGGCACCACAAATACAAAAATTTTTTTAGACGACATGAATTCGTTGACGCTAGTTTTAGGATGGCTTGCCCTGGGTTTTAAACCCTGCCCGTTCCGTGAATACTTTGCAGCAATCCCGGAGATTATTCTTCCGTTTTGTTTTGGGGGAGGGTCGTTGATGATGAAAAAAGAAAGACGGGTTTCAGACAGTTATGAAGGAAAGACAGGTTGCCAGCTTAAATTTTGGGGCCCAAATTTTCCCTATTTATAACGTCTTCATAAAACTCTACACAGAGCGAAACACTGACCCAAGAAACCCTTGTTCTGCAACTCATATTTTTATCTTCAGTGATGTTTAGAATCAAGGCTCCTTTATAATAAAGTTCACTGAGATCTTAAAGGAGACCCGGCCGTTCTTTGTGTCCCGCTCTTAGCGGGTTCAGGATTCAGCTTCCAGACATTGCATGAGGTAAATAATCCACATGGGTGTAGCCCTTACTATAAACACTATAATAATCTGCTTAAAATGGTAAGAGACTTTCATAAGTACTGTCAAGTTAATGATGTCTGACCAACACACTGGTGGTCATAGAGAATATATTTGCAGCTTCTCTCAAATCTTCTAATCTGGTGCATTACATAGATCAAGTGATGCTGAATGGGTCTTGATTCCAGAAATTGAAAAATCCTCCACTTCCTTGGAACAAACCTGATTATCCCCCGTTCCCAGAACGCTGTATAACAAACTATTCAGTTAAAAATATTACCAAATCCGAAATGTTAATACGAACAACAGTAAGGAATATATTTCTATCTTTTTAATTATTATCCCTTACCTCATATTATAAGAATATTACATCTCCCATCGACTCATATCTACTCAGCAGGGTGGTGGCCATGACTCATATCTACTCAGCAGGGTGGTGGCCATGACTCATATCTACTCAGCAGGGTGGTGGCCATGACTCATATCTACTCAGGAGGGTGGTGGCCATGACTCATATCTACTCAGCAGGGTGGTGGCCATGACTCATATCTACTCAGGAGGGTGGTGGCCACATTGGACTCATATCTACTCAGCAGGGTGGGGGCCATGACTCATATCTACTCAGCAGGGTGGTGGCCATGACTCATATCTACTCAGCAGGGTGGTGGCCATGACTCATATCTACTCAGGAGGGTGGTGACCATGACTCATATCTACTCAGCAGGGTGGTGGCCATGACTCATATCTACTCAGAGGGTGGTGGCCTGACTCATATCTACTCAGGAGGGTGGTGGCCATGACTCATATCTACTCAGCAGGGTGGTGGCCATGACTCATATCTACTCAGCAGGGTGGTTACCTTGTACTCATATCTACTCAGCAGGGTGGTTACCTTGTACTCATATCTACTCAGCAGGGTGGTGGCCATGTACTCATATCTACTCAGCAGGGTGGTTACCTTGTACTCATATCTACTCAGCAGGGTGGTTACCATGTACTTATATCTACTCAGCAGGGTGGTGGCAATGTATTCATATCTACTCAGCAGGGTGGTTACCTTGTAACTCATCATCTCATTCACCGCAGGGTGGTGGCCATGTACTCATATCTACTCAGCAGGGTGGTTACCTTCTACTCATATCTACTCAGCAGGGTGGTGGCCATGACTCATATCTACTCAGCAGGGTGGTGGCCATGACTCATATCTACTCAGCAGGGTGGTGGCCATGACTCATATCTACTCAGCAGGGTGGTGGCCATGACTCATATCTACTCAGCAGGGTGGTGGCCATAACTCATATCTACTCAGCAGGGTGGTGGCTATGACTCATATCTACTCAGCAGGGTGGTGGCCATGACTCATATCTACTCAGCAGGGTGGTTACCTTGTACTCATATCTACTCAGCAGGTGGTTACCTTTGTACTCATATCTACTCAGCAGGGTGGTGGCCATGTACTCATATCTACTCAGCAGGGTGGTTACCTTGTACTCATATCTACTCAGCAGGGTGGTTACCATGTAGTCATATCTACTCAGCAGGGTGGTGGCAATGTATTCATATCTACTCAGCAGGGTGGTTACCTTGTACTCATATCTACTCAGCAGGGTGGTGGCCATGTACTCATATCTACTCAGCAGGGTGGTTACCTTGTACTCATATCTACTCAGCAGGGTGGTTACCTTGTACTCATATCTACTCAGTAGGGTGGTGGCCGTGTACTCATATCTACTCAGCAGGGTGGTGGCCATGACTCATATCTACTCAGCAGGGTGGTGGCCATGACTCATATCTACTCAGCAGGGTGGTGGCCATGACTCATATCTACTCAGCACGGTGGTGGCCATAACTCATATCTACTCAGCAGGGTGGTGGCCATGAATCATACCTACTCAGCAGGGTGGTGGCCATGACTCATATCTACTCAGCAGGGTGGTGGCCATGATCATATCTACTCAGCAGGGTGTGGCCATGACTCATATCTACTCAGCAGAGTGGTGGCCATGACTCATATCTACTCAGCAGGGTGGTGGCCATGACTCATATCTACTCAGCAGGGTAGTGGCCATAACTCATATCTACTCAGCAGGGTGGTGGCTATATGACTCATATCTACTCATCAGGGTGGTTAGCCATGACTCATATCTACTCATGCAGGGCTGGTGGCCATGTACTCATATCTACTCAGCAGGGTGGTTACCTTGTACTCATATCTACTCAGCAGGGTGGTTACCTTGTACTCATATCTACTCAGCAGGGTGGTGGCCATGTACTCATATCTACTCAGCAGGGTGGTTACCCTTGTACTCATATCTACTCAGCAGGGTGGTTACCATGTACTCATATCTACTCAGCAGGGTGGTCAAGTGACTCATATCTACTCAGCAGGGTGGTTACCTTGTACTCATATCTACTCAGCAGGGTGGTGGCCATGTACTCATATCTACTCAGCAGGGTGGTTACCTTGTACTCATATCTACTCAGCAGGGTTGGTTACCTTGTACTCATATCTACTCAGCAGGGTGGTGGCCGTGTACTCATATCTACTCAGCAGGGTGGTGGCCATGACTCATATCTACTCAGCAGGGTGGTGGCCATGACTCATATCTACTCAGCAGGGTGGTGGCCATGACTCATATCTACTCAGCAGGGTGGTTGCCTTGACTCATATTACTCAGCAGGGTGGTGGCCATGACTCATATCTACTCAGCAGGGTGGTGGCCATGTACTCATATCTACTCAGCAGGGTGGTTACCTTGTACTCATATCTACTCAGCAGGGTGGTTACCTTGTACTCATATCTACTCAGCAGGGTGGTGGCCATGTACTCATATCTACTCAGCAGGTGTAGTTACCTTGTACTCATATCTACTCAGCAGGGTGGTTACCATGTACTCATATCTACTCAGCAGGGTGGTGGCAATGTATTCATATCTACTCAGCAGGGTGGTTACCTTGTACTCATATCTACTCAGCACGGTGGTGGCCATGTACTCATATCTACTCAGCAGGGTGGTTACCTTGTACTCATATCTACTCAGCAGGGTGGTTACCTTGTACTCATATCTACTCAGCAGGGTGGTGGCCATGTACTCATATCTCCTCAGCAGGGTGGTGGCCATGTACTCATATCTACTCAGCAGGGTGGTTACCTTGTACTCATATCTACTCAGCAGGGTGGTGGCCATGACTCATATCTACTCAGCAGGGTGGTTACCTTGTACTCATATCTACTCAGCAGGGTGGTTACCTTGTACTCATATCTACTCAGCAGGGTGGTGGCCATATACTCATATCTACTCAGCAGGGTGGTTACCTTTTACTCATATCTACTCAGCAGGGTGGTTACCTTGTACTCATATCTACTCAGCAGGGTGGTGGCTATGTATCCATATCTACTCAGCTGGGTGGTTACCTTGTACTCATATCTACTCAGAGGGTGGTTACCTGTACTCATATCTAACTCAGCAGGGTGGTTACCTTGTACTCATATCTACTCAGGCAGGGGTGGTTACCTTGTACTCATATCTACTCAGCAGGGTGGTTACCTTGTACTCATATCTACTCAGCAGGGTGGTTACCTTGTACTCATATCTACTCAGCAGGGTGGTTACCTTGTACTCATATCTACTCAGCAGGGTGGTTACCTTGTACTCATATCTACTCAGCAGGGTGGTTACCGTGTACTCATATCTACTCAGCAGGGTGGTGGCTATGTACTCATATCTACTCGCAGGGTGGTTACCTTGTACTCATATCTACTCAGCAGGGTGGTTACCTTGTACTCATATCTACTCAGCAGGGTGGTGGCTATGTATTCATATCTACTCGCAGGGTGGTTACTTGTACTTATCTACTCAGCAGGGTGGTTACCTTGTACTCATATCTACTCAGCAGGGTGGTTACCTTGTACTCATATCTACTCAGCAGGGTGGTTACCTTGTACTCATATCTACTCAGCAGGGTGGTTACCATGTACTCATATCTACTCAGCAGGGTGGTGGCTATGTACTCATATCTACTCAGCAGTGTAGTTACCTTGTACCCATATCTACTCAGCAGGGTGGTTACCTTGTACTCATATCTACTCAGCAGGGTGGTTACCTTGTACTCATATCTACTCAGCAGGGTGGTTACCTTGTACTCATATCTACTCAGCAGGGTGGTGGCCATGTACTCATATCTACTCAGCACGGTAGTTACCTTGTACTCATATCTACTCAGCAGGGTGGTGGCCATGTACTCATATCTATTCAGCAGGGTGGTGGCTATGTACTCATATCTACTCAGCAGGGTGGTTACCTTGTACTCATATCTACTCAGCAGGGTGGTTACCTTGTACTCATATCTACTCAGCAGGGTGGTTACCTTGTACTCATATCTACTCAGCAGGGTGGTGGCCATGGCTCATATCTACTCAGCAGGGTGGTTACCTTGTACTCATATCTACTCAGCAGGGTGGTTACCATGTACTCATATCTACTCAGCAGGGTGGTGGCCATGTACTCATATCTACTCAGCAGGGTGGTTACCTTGTACTCATATCTACTCAGCAGGGTGGTTACCTTGTACTCATATCTACTCAGCAGGGTGGTGGCCATGTACTCATATCTACTCAGCACGGTAGTTACCTTGTACTCATATCTACTCAGCAGGGTGGTTACCATGTACTCATATCTACTCAGCAGGGTGGTGGCCATGTACTCATATCTACTCAGCAGGGTGGTTACCTTGTACTCATATCTACTCAGCAGGGTGGTTACCTTGTACTCATATCTACTCAGCAGGGTGGTGGCTATGTACTCATATCTACTCAGCAGGGTGATTACCTTGTACTCATATCTACTCAGCAGGGTGGTTACGTTGTACTCATATCTACTCAGCAGGGTGGAGACCTTGTACTCATATCTACTCAGCAGGGTGGTTACCATGTACGCATATCTACTCAGCAGGGTGGTGGCTATGTACTCATATCTACTCAGCAGGGTAGTTACCTTGTACCCATATCTACTCAGCAGGGTGGTTACCTTGTACCCATATCTACTCAGCAGGGTGGTTACCTTGTACTCATATCTACTCAGCAGGGTGGGTACCTTGTACTCATATCTACTCAGCAGGGTGGTGGCCATGTACTCATATCTACTCAGCACGGTAGTTACCTTGTACTCATATCTACTCAGCAGGGTGGTGGCCATGTACTCATATCTATTCAGCAGGGTGGTGGCTATGTACTCATATCTACTCAGCAGGGTGGTTACCTTGTACTCATATCTACTCAGCAGGGTGGTTACCTTGTACTCATATCTACTCAGCAGGGTGGTTACCTTGTACTCATATCTACTCAGCAGGGTGGTGGCCATGGCTCATATCTACTCAGCAGGGTGGGTTACCTTGTACTCATATCTACTCAGCAGGGTGGTGGCCACGACTCATGTCTACTCAGCAGAGTTATGGCCACGACTCATATCTACTAAGCAGGGTGGTGGCCACGACTCATGTCTACTCAGCAGGGTGGAAGCCACGACTCATATCTACTAAGCAGGGTGGTGGCCACGACTCATGTCTACTCAGCAGGGTGGTGGCCATGTTAGACTTGATCGCATGAATGTAGAAAATTAAGTACTGGAGACGGATTCATCAGTGACCTGACAGACAAGATTAATCCTCGACACACCATCGGCTTCCGAACTGTTTCAGACTTCATATTAGAGCTTTTGTTTCGTGCTAGGTGCTAGATGTGGTAAAAATTTAATAAATCAGCATTATATAGATGTTAATATATTGTGAAAATAACTTAGGAGTTATAGCTCTAGGTTGGAAGCGTTGAACTCCAACCAGAAAGAGAGAGAGAGAGGGAAGCCAATGTACCAGAGGAGGATCGAGCCTTCACAGCGTCTTGAGCTGAATAATTCACACGGGTTTAGCGCCTAACATATTACTAATATTATTAATATAGTTGTGGTGAAAATATTGCACTCATTATCAATCTTCTCATTGTCCTATAAAGAGAGAGTAAGATCGACTTTCTTTTAGAGTAAGTTCGACTTCCTTTAAGAATAAGATCGACTTTAAGAGTAAGATCGATATTCTTTATGACTAAGTTCGACTTTCTTTAAAACTAAGATCGACTTCCTTTAAGAGTAAGAACGACTTGTTTTGAAAGAAAGATCGACTTCCTTTAAGAGTAAGATCGACTTTCTTTAAGAGTAAGATTGACTTCCTTGAAGAGGGAGATCGACTTCTTTTAAGAGCAAGATCGACATCCTTTAAATGTAAGATCGACTTATTTTAAGAGTAAGATCGACTTCTTTTAAGAGTAAGATCGACTTTCTTTAGGGAAAAAGATCGACTTGTTTTAAGAGAAAGATCGACTTGTTTTAAGAGAAAGATCGACTTGTTTTAAGAGCAAGATCGACTTGTTTTAAGAGCAAGATCGACTTCCTTTATAGTAAGATCGACTTCTTTGAAAAGTAAGATCGACTTGTTTTAAGAGTAAGATCTACTTCCTTTAAAAGTAAGCTCGACTTCCTTTAAAAGTAAGATCGACTTGTTTTAAGACTAAGTACATCTTACTTTAAAAGTAAGTTCGACTTGTTTTAACACTAAGATCATCTTACTTTAAAAGTAAGATCGACTTGTTTTAGCAGTAAGTTCAACTTACTTTAAAAGTAAGATCGACTTGTTTTAACAGTAAGATCAACTTACTTTAAAAGCAAGATCGAATTGTTTTAACAGTAAGATCAACTTACTTTAAAAGCAAGATCGACTTGTTTCAACAGTAAGATCGACTTACTTTAAAAGTAAGATCGACTTGTTTTAAGACTAAGATCATCTTCCTTTAAAAGTAAGATCTACTTGTTTTAAGAGTAAGATCGACTTCCTTTAAAAGTAAGATCGACTTGTTTTAAGACTAAGTTCATCTTACTTTAAAAGTAAGATCGACTTGTTTTAAGACTAAGTTCATCTTACTTTTAAAAGTAAGATCGACTTGTTTTAAGACTAAGTTCATCTTACTTTAAAAGTAAGATCGACTTGTTTTAAGACTAAGTTCATCTTACTTTAAAAGTAAGATCGACTTGTTTTAAGACTAAGTTCATCTTACTTTAAAAGTAAGATCGACTTGTTTTAAGACTAAGTTCATCTTACTTTAAAAGTAAGATCGACTTGTTTTAAGACTAGTTATTACTTAAAAGAGATCGACTTGTTTTAAGACTAAGTTCATCTTACTTTAAAAGTAAGATCGACTTGTTTTAAGACTAAGTTCATCTTACTTTAAAAGTAAGATCGACTTCTTTTATGAAAGAATTGTTTTATCAGTTCTAACTTAATATTTTATTTCTGCTGTGAACTCGACCCAGAGACTGACGACATATTACTGTTTAGTCAGACAGAAACTCTCGAAATTGTTTGTCGTGTGACGTCATGACAGAACTCTCGAATGTATTTCTCGTGTGTACGTCAGTGACAGAAACTCTCGAAATGTGTTTGTCGTGTGTACGTCAGTGACAGAAACTCTCGAAATGTATTTGTCGTGTGTACGTCAGTGAAGAACCGAAATCTATTTGTGTGTGTACGTAAAGTGACAAACTCTCGAAATGTATTTGTCGTTGTAGTCAGTAACAGAAACTTCGAAATGTATTTGTCGTGTGTACGTCAGTGACAGAAACTCTCGAAATGTATTTGTCGTGTGTACGTCAGTGACAGAAACTCTCGAAATGTATTTGTCGGTGTACGTTCTTTGACAGAAACTCGAAATGTATTTGTCGTTGTACGTCATGACGACTCTCGAAATTATTAGTCGTGTTAGCATACAGAAACTCTCGAAATGTAATTGTCGTGTGTTACGTCATGACAGAATTCTCGAATCTATTTGCGTTGTCGCCAGTGACAGAAACTCTCGAAATCATTTTGTCGTGTGTACGCCAGGACAGAAACTCCGAAATGTATTTGTCGTGTGTACGTCAGTGACAGAAACTCTCGAAATGTATTTGTCGTGTGTACGTCAGTGACAGAAACTCTCGAAATCTATTTGTCGTGAGTACGCCAGTGACAGAAACTCTCGAAATGTATTTGTCGTGTGTACGCCAGTGACAGAAACTCTCGAAATGCATTTGTCGTGTGTACGTCAGTGACAGAAACTCTCGAAATGTATTTGTCGTGTGTACGCCAGTGACAGAAACTCTCGAAATGTATTTGTCGTGTGTACGTCAGTGACAGAAACTCTCGAAATGTATTTGTCGTGTGTACGCCAGTGACAGAAACTCTCGAAATGCATTTGTCGTGTGTACGCCAGTGACAGAAACTCTCGAAATCTATTTGTCGTGTGTACGTCAGTGACAGAAAATGTTGAGCAAGCAAGTACTATTGGTATGGCTTTGCATAAATGTTTTAAACAACTTATATATGTAACATTTCAGGCTGCCTTTTCTGGGATATATAAATACACTAATGCTTCAAAACCATTATCATATCCAAGGTAGCTCATCAACTCATTAAGAAGGAAGGTTAAAATAATTATATTCAAGTTACCTTATCAGCTCTTTAAGGAGGAAGGTTAAAATAGTTATTATATCCGAGTTATCTCATCGACTCATTAAGGAGGAAGGTTAATATTATTATTATATCCAGGTTACTTCAACAGCTCAGTTCTTCGTAAATTATGTTAATTTATTTTGCCTCTGAAATCTTTGTTGATTCAATTCCCGTCACATTTATGCCTAAAGTTAAAATGTATCAGGAAGTTATAAATATTCCATAATGAAATACATTAATCTATTTTGTATCCAAGTTCACAGTCAGTCAAGGTTTTGTCCAGCCGTAACATTATTTCTCATAGCTTTGCCAAGTTTATATTATTTTCAACTTTGAGTATTATTCAATATGTCCCTTTGCTAGTTTCCAGGTCGTCAGTCAGTGAGTTAAGAAGAAAAAACTCATCACTGATTCAAAAGGCACATCACTCTTCACTTTCTTCCTTACGTATTTTATAGCCATAAATTCGCTTCGGTGTAAAATAAGTTGGGTTTCTCGACCCTTTAGAGTATATTATTATTATATTATTATTATATTATTATTATTATTATTATTATTATTATTATTATTATTATTATATTATTATTATTATTATTGTTGTTGTTGTTGTTGTTGTTATTATTATCATCATCATTATTATTATTATTATTATTATTATTATTATTATTATTATGTCCTATTAAGGCAGTATATCCATAAGGATCATATAGCACCTGGGTAATGGTGATTCAGGGAAGGGTTGGGTAGCTCTAATTCCTTAGATCGAAAGCACTTCACCAATATATATTCAGAGGCACTGGCACTGCTGCAGGTACTACCCTTGCCTGTGTGCCTCACATCAGAGCACATGATCACTGCGCCAAGTGTTGAAGTTAAATCACTTTACTGTGGGAGTCCATCCAGTAACAGCAAACGCAGCGGAGCACTTATCTGCATCGTGTGTTCCTGCTGATGACAAAGGATTTAGATCACTGTACAGCAAACTGCATTTATCCCACCAACATCGCAGTGTTGGAGCTATACAGAGAGCCTGCCTCGACACAAACCAGTTGTCAGCTGCCGACACTGAATGCGCAGAGGACTGACTGGTTGTAGCAAATTGTTTCACACCTGAGAAAATTTTGGTCTGCATTATTCATGAGCGTTGTGCTCAGCAGCTCCAGATGAGCATCTTCTGTTTCAAACTATACTACTAACTTGTAGTTTTGCTATAATGAGCACACAGGGTGTACATACGTCGAGGAATGGGTATATCTGTGTGAATATACACTAAAAGTTTACTTTGATCCCCAGTTTAACAACTTTAGTATTCTTGTTGTTAATGGTCCGGTGAATTCCTGCTCTAATGACCTTCGTGCAGTCAAGGGTAGTAAGAGATGCAGGCAGCTTGCTACGGCGCCCCTGACAAGCATAGTAACCTTCCTAAACGAAAAAAAAAGAGAGATCAAAAGGCTACATTATACTTCTTAAAAAACAACAGAAAGTATTCCAGCAAGTATGGAAAACATCTGCTGCAGAAGGATGACGAAAGTCAAGCCTCCAAATCATAAATGATCAGCTATGAAAAGACGATTCATTCACTAAACACAGTTGAGGCTTGTCAACACTGCACCCTCATCTTGAAGATTGTATATGTACGATGCGTAGTGAACAAAACTATGTTTGCTTCCCCACCCACTTAGCTTCTTGAGGAGGCTGGAGGCAGCTGGAGGCAGCTGGAGGCAGCTGGAGGTAGCTGGAGGTAGCTGGAGGTAGCTGGAGGCAGCTGGAGACAGCTGGAGGCAGCTGGAGGCAGCTGGAGGCTGCTGGAGGCGGCTGGAGGCAGCTAGAGGCAGCTGGAGGCGGCTGGAGGCGGCTGGAGGCAGCTGAAGGCAGCTGGAGGCAGCTAGAGGCAGATGGAGGCTGCTGGAGGCGGCTGGAGGCAGCTAGAGGCAGCTGGAGGCGGCTGGAGGCAGCTGGAGGCAGCTGAAGGCAGCTGGAGGTAGCTGGAGGCAGCTGGAGGCAGCTGGAGGCAGCTGGAGGCAGCTGGAGGCAGCTGGAGGCGGCTGGAGGCGGATGGAGGCGGCTGGAGGCGGCTGGAGGCGGCTGGAGGCGGCTGGAGGCGGCTAGAGGCAGCTGGAGGCAGCTGGAGGCAGCTGGAGGCAGCTGGAGGCAGCTCTCATGCAAAATAATACCTGAGTACACACACAAATACACACACAGAGTAGTCAGGAAGTGGAATAGTTTGGGAAGCGATGTAGTGAAGGCAGGATCCATTCATAGCTTTAAGCAGAGGTATGATAAAGCTCATGGTGCGGGGAGAGTGACCCAGCAGCGGCCAGTGAAGAGGCGGGGCCAGGAGCTATGAATTGACCCCTGCAATCTCAACTAGGTGAGTACAACTAGGTGAGTATACACACGTTCACACCTAGTAGCACTCAGTGAAGAGCAGGGCCAGGAGCTGAGTCTCGACCCCTGCAACCACAATTATGTGTGTGTGCGTGTGTGTGTGTGTGTACTCACCTAGTTGTACTTACCTAGTTGAAGTTGCAGGGGTCGAGTCTAAGCTCCTGGCCCCGCCTCTTCACTGGTCGCTACTAGGTCACTCTCCCTGAACCGTGAGCTTTATCATACCTCTGCTTAAAGCTATGTATGGATCCTGCCTCCGCTACATCGCTTCCCAAACTATTCCACTTTCTGACTACTCTGTGGCTGAAGAAGTACTTCCTAACATCCCTGTGATTCATCTGTGTCTTCAACTTCCAACTGTCCCCTTGTTGCTGTGTCCCATGTCTGGAACACCCTGTGTTTGTCCACCTTGTCAATTCCTCTCAGTATTTTGTATGCCGTTATCATGTCCCCCCTATCTCTCCTGTCCTAACCTAACCTAACCTAACCGGTTTCCTTGAATCCCTTCACAAAATACTACCCTGCTCACACTCTAACAGCTCGTCAAGTCTCCCCCAAAAATCGTCTCCATTCAATCCTATCTAACACACTTACGCACGCTTGCTAGAAGCCCAAGTCCCCTCCTTTATCCCCTCCCTTCAACATTTTCCGGGACGACCCCTACCCAGCCTCCCTTCTCTAATAGATTTATGCGCTCTCCAAGTCATTCTACGTTGTTCCATTCTCTCTAAATGACCAAACCACCTCAACAACCCCTCTTCAGCCCTCTGACTAATATTTTAGTAACTGCACGCTTTCTCCTAATTTCTACACTAGGAATTCTCTGCATAATATTTACACCACACATTGCCCTTAGACATTTGCAACCCATGCTTCACACTCATATAAGTGTTGGTACCACTATACTCTCGTACAATCCCGTCTTTGCCTCCATGGATAACGGTCTTTATCTCCACAAATACCTCAATGCACGACTCACCTTTTTCCCTTCATCAATTCTATGGTTAACCTCATCCTTCATAAACCCATCCACTGACAAGTCAACTCCCAAATATCTGAAAACATTCACTGCTTTCATACTCCCTCTCTGTAATGTGATATCCAATTTTTCTTTGTCTAAATCTGTATTCACTTTCAACTTTCTACCTTTACACACCCTCTCAAACTCGTCTACTAACCTTTGCAACTTTTCTTTAGAATCTCCCAAAAGCACAGCATCTTCAGCAAAAAGTAACTGTGCCAACTCCCATTTTGTATTTCATTCCCCATAATTTAATCCCACCCCTCTCCCCAACACCCTAACATTTACTTATTTTACAAACCCATCTATAAATATGCTAAACAACCATGGTGACATTACACATCCCTGTCTAAGACCTACTTTTACTGGGAAGAAATCTCCCTTTCTCCTACACATCCTAACTTGAGCCTCACTATCCTCATAAAAACTCTTTACAGCATTTAGCAACTTACTACCTATTCCATACATTTGCAATATCTGCCACAGTGCTCCCCTATCCACTCATCATATGAATTTTCTAAATCCATAAATGCAATGACAACTTCCCTACCTTTACCTAAATACTGTTCACACAAATGCTTCAATGTAAACACCTGATCTACACATCCCCTACCCATTCTAATGCCTCCTTGCTCATCTTCAATCCTGCTCTTTGTCTTTCCTCTAATTCTTTCAGCAATAACCCTACCATGCACTTTATCTGGTATACTCGGTGAACTTATTCCCCTATAATTCTTACAATCTCTTTAGACTCCCTTCCTTTTATGCGCTCTCTGCCAATCCTCTCTTTCATACATTTATTAAATAAAAATACTAACCACTCCAAGACTATATCTCCCTGTGCTTTTAACATTTCTATCATGATCCCATCAGTTTCATTTGCTTTACCCACTTTCATTCTACATAATGCCTCATGCACCTCTCCCACACTCACATCCTGCTCTCCTTCACTCCTAAAAGATGTTATACCTCCCTGGCCAGTGCATGAAATTACTGCCTCCCTTTCTTCATCAATATTTAAAAGTTCCTCAAAATATTTCCGCCATCTACCCAATACCTCCATCTCCCCATCTACTAACTCCTGCCATAACTTATCCTTCAACATTATTGCTACTCATTCCCTAGCTCTAACTCTATTAGAACCCCCTGACCTAATCCCATTTATTTCTCCCCACTGAAACTCTCCTACCCCCTTCATGTTTGCTTCGCTTAAAGCCAGGACATTCAGCTTCTTTTCATTCATAACATCAACAGTCATCTCTTTCTTATCATTTGCACAACATCCACGCACATTCATACATCCCACTTTGAAGATTTTCTTCTTTTTCTTTTTAGTAGGTTATACGGGAAAAAGGGTTACTAGCCCATTGTTCCCGGCATTTTACTTGACTTTTACAGCACTTACTAAGGAAAGAATTTTATTCCACTTCCCCATGGATGTGAAAGGAAAAGTAATAAGAACAAGAACTGTTAATATAAAATCAAACAAAAATCAGATGAGTGTGTATGCATAAACGTGTACATGTATGTGTAGTGTGACCTAAGTGTAAGTAGAAGTAGCAAAACGTTCCTGAAATCTTGCATGTTTATGAGACAGAAAAAAGAAACCAGCAATCCAACCATCATGTAAAACAAATACTGGCTTAGTTTTACACTCACTTGGTAAGACGGTAGTACCTCTCTGGGCGGTTGCTGTCTACTAATATATAATATATATATATAATATATATATATATATATATATATATATATATATATATATATAATATATATATATATATATATATATATATATATATATATATAAATATAGGGAGGTACCACTCTAGAACTGTCATAGGGACCCTCATCCTCGGAGAAAAGAAAAAACTTGCTTCAGGGAAAACTCAAGGTTCTCCCTGAAGCTGTTTGAGAATTTTCTCCTACCACCCCTATATTTCAGGTATGTTTTATTTAAAGACAAAATACATTGGCCAAACATTCACA
>NC_069422.1:33818472-33834531 GCF_026875155.1 Cherax quadricarinatus
TATAGGTTAGAGCCAGAGGTCCTTAGTTTTTTAGATTTACTAGAAGGCCACTGTGTAATACACGGATAAGGGAATCCTCAATGACAAGTGAAGCTATTTATCCTGGATTCATCCAGTAACTGGTGCCATATACTGGAGATATACTCGACGGATCAGCTGCAGAGAAGCTTTTCCTAAAATCATATTCCTGGGCAGCAGAGCCTAGAAACATATATATATACATATATATATATATATAATATATATAATATATATATATATATATATATATATATATATATATATATATATATATATATATATATATATATATAAATGCGCATTAAGATCACAGTAAACAGATGATTTCGGAATATGCAAAACAATCACTATGAAGGAATAATGAAATTCCAAGCGCTTTCGTGACTACTCACATTATCATTGTTCCTTGACAATGTGAGTAGTCACGAAAACGCTTGGAATTTCATTATCCTTTCACAGTGGTTGTTTTGCAAGGAAGTCACAGAAGCACTCTCCAGCGAGCTCAATATTTGGTTCCTGGACGACGGTACCCTAGCTGGCACAACAGAATCTCTCCTAGAGGACATCAGTAAAATTAAAGACATGGGAGAAAGCCTGGGCCTTTCTCTAAACCCCACCAAATGTGAAATAGTTTCTACCATGAGTGAAATACTGAAATCCCAGTACGACTCTATGTTTAGTGAGCCACTAATCAGTCTGAGGATCGACGACCCAAATGATTTCTTCATAAATGAGCCTCATAACTCCATAAATGTATGTCAGATTTCCGACATTTCTCTAACTCCGATAGACTTCGAAAAAGCCATTGACAACATGCCCATGCACTCAGCCCCGGGCCCAGACTCGTGGAACTTTGTATTCATTAAGAACTGCAAGAAACCCCTCTCGCGTGCCCTAAGTACACTATGAAGGAGGAGCTTGGACATGGGTGAAATTCCACAGTCACTTAAAACAACGGATATAGCCCCACTCCATAAAGGTGGCAGCAAAGCATTAGCTAAGAACTATAGACCAATAGCTCTGACGTCCCACATCATAAAAATCTTTGAAAGAGTGCTAAGAAGCAGGATTGCAAATCACCTGGATTCCCAAAATCTGCACAATCCAGGGCAACATGGGTTCAGGGCAGGTCGCTCCTGCCTCTCACAACTACTGGATCACTATGATATGGCCTTGGATGCACTGGAAGAAAATCAGAATGCAGATGTAATATACACAGACTTTGCAAAAGCGTTTGACAAATGCGATAGTGGCGTAATAGCGCACAAAATACGTGCTAAAGGAATAACTGGGAAAGTGGGGAGATGGATCTTCAACTTTCTAACAAATCGAGCACAAAGAGTAGTGGTCAACAGAGTTAAATCGGAGGCTGCTAGAGTGAAGAGCTCTGTTCCACAAGGCACAGTATTCGCCCCCATCTTATTCCTCATCCTCATATCAGACATAGACAGAGATATACACCACAGCACCGTATCATCCTTTGCGGATGATACTAGGATCTGCATGAGGCTGTCATCTGCTGAGGACGCAGTTAACCTCCAAGAAGATATAAACAAAGTTTTCCAGTGGGCAACGGAAAACAATATGATGTTCAATGAGAACAAATTCCAACTACTCCGTTATGGAAAACTGGAGGAGATAATAACTAGAACAGAGAATACTACAAACTCTGGCCATACAATAGAGTGGAAAAATAATGTAAGGGACCTGGGAGTAGTAATGTCTGAGGATCTCACTTTCAAAGATCACAACAGTGCCACGATCACAAGTGCAAAGAAAATGATAGGATGCATAATGAGAACGTTCAAAACGAGAGATGCCAAGCCAATGATGATCCTTTTCAAATCACTTGTTCTCTCTAGGCTGGAATACTGCTGTACATTAACATTCAAAGCAGGTGAAATTGCAGATCTAGAGAGTGTAGAGAGATCCTTTACTGCACGTATAAGTTCTGTCAAGCACCTTAACTACTGGGAACGCTTGGAATCACTTGACTTGTACTCGTTGGAAGGCAGGAGAGAGAGATATATCATAATCTGCACTTGGAAAATCCTGGAAGGAATGGTCCCGAATCTGCACACAGAAATCGCTCCCTACGAAAGTAAAAGACTGGGCAGGCGATGCAAAATACCCCCAATTAAAAGTAGGGGCGCCATTGGTACACTAAGAGAAAACACCATAAGTGTCCGGGGCCCAAGACTGTTCAGCAGCTTCCCATCAAACATTAGGGGAATTACCAATAAACCCCTGGCTGCCTTCAAGAGAGAGCTGGACAGATACCTAAAGTCAGTGCTGGATCAGGCGGCCTGTGGCTCATACGTTGGACTGCGTGCGGCCAGCAGTAACAGCCTGGTTGATCAGGCCCTGATTCACCGGTAGGCCTGGTCATGGACCGGGCCGCGGGGGCGTTGATCCCCGGAATAACCTCCATGTAACCAATCGACAGATGATCCTAGGAAAAAAAGTCTCAGACCTCCGGACGATGGAAAGCAGAATGAAAGACATTGACACACACGATGCCTTCTACCTACTCACCAGGTGCCTGTCAATCCTAAAACTTACCTACTTTCTGAGATGCTCCCCAGCCTTCAGCAGTTCAAAACTCAAGGAATATGACTCTCTCCTTAAGACCATGCTAGAGAGTGTATTGAATCTTTCCCTTGAAGATGGACAGAGGTTGCAAGCCTCACTTCCAGTCAGGCTTGGAGGGCTAGGAGTACGCAGATCCTCCCAGATTGCTCTACCAGCTTTTCTATCCTTTTTCATAGCATCAAACGAGTTGATAAGACAAATTCTTCCTGATAACCTCAGTGACTCAGCAGGAATAGAAGACCCTAGTTATGCCAGTGCCATCACTGAATGGGAGACTCTTGCTGCTCCAGCACCAACCCCTAGTGCAGCACTGGCTCACAAACAGTCAAGCTGGGATGGCCCGATCGCTGAAAAGGTGCTTGCTAATATGCTCAGGGCTGCAACATCAGATAGGGAGACTGCCCGTCTCCAGGCTGTGAGTGCACATCACTCCGGGGACTTCCTCCAAACAGTTCCCATATCGGCAATGGGAACGCGACTCGACCCTAAGACCCTCCGTATTGCAGTGGCTCTGCGCCTTGCTGCCCCAATTCACACAGAATATACGTGTATTTGCGACGAAGCGCAAGCAGACCAATACAATCTACATGGTCTTAACTGTTCCAAAACCAGGGGCTGGCATGCAAGACACAATGAGGTCAACGACATCATTAAGAGAACCCTTGCTACAGTTGGATGCCCAGCCGAGAGGGAGCCCCGATCACTAGCAGCCAACAATACCCACAACCCAGCAAACCGCCCGACGGGATCACCAACTGTGGCATGCAAAGAGTACGTAACCTTTATTCGGCGCATGGACACACCCTCATTTACAGGCTATCTCCCCCAACCAGCGAACCAGGTTGCTAAGAGTTGATGATGGGGCCCCATCGTTCAACTAGTGACCAGGTTCTAGCCAATAAGAAGGTGGGATTGGCAATCGCAGAGGTTATGTGGATACCGCTCTCCTGTCTGCCCTTGTCATTCCCATTCTAGAGCTGGTTGAAGCACGGTCTGCTATCTTGTGGCTTCTATTTCTGCCTTGCTTACCGTGGAGTGCACTATATTTATCACTGTACATAGTGTACATATTGCTGTTCTAAATTGGTGAAGGATAATATAAGTCTAAACTTTTTCTACTGTGTTTATTTGCTCCCATTACACCTGGGATAACAGGCCATTTGAAATCCTAGGTTGTAATACCAACTATCCTTGGAAGAATGGCAAGCTCTTAGCATGGGACTATATCTGTGTGTCCACACTGGCTGACACCTATATCCATCACAGTGTGGGGCGACAGGGAGGAGCTGCTGACGACAGGGAGGAGTATAAGATCAACAAGTACAGGGACATAAGCCAACAGTATCAATTTGTCCCAGTGGGATCAGAGACCTTGGGATCATGGGGAAAAAAATGCCACACGTTTCCTTAAAGAAATGGGTTCCAGACTCATCGACACCACCAGGGACCCTAGGGCAGCCACTTTCATGTTCCAGCGCCTCAGTGTGGCCATCCAAAGGGAAAATGCTTGCTACATACTTGGCTCGCGTCCGGCCTCGGAGGAGCTGGAGGAAATTCATGATCTTTAATACATTGCACCATTGTATTCATTTTTATGTTTTTCTGTAAATGTATTCTATTAATAAATGTTCACATAATATCAAATATAGGGGGTGGTAGAAGAAAATATTCAAACAGCTCCAGGGAGAACCTTGAGTTTTCCCTGAGGTACGTGTATTATCTTCTCTGAGGATGAGGGTCCCCATTCCAGCCATAGAGGTGGTACTTCCCTATATAATATATATATATATATATATATATATATATATATATATATATATATATATATATATATATATATATATATATATATTATGCCAATAATTAAAATCTTAATGAATCATAAGTCTTATCAAATCCTCACGTAGCACAAAGATATACTATATCAAGAATTATTACATATACTTCTAAGTACGCTATGTTCACATTTATGTAAATATGTCAGGTATCAATAACTTTTAAATACAATGTTCACATTTACTCGTACCCTCTAAATATATCAAGCTTAAATACTTTAAAGGCAATTCTAAGAAGCCATTATTCAAGGTAGTTTCATGAAATAACAGAATGGTTTCAGAAAGCTTCTCTGGAAGCAGCTCTTCTTCGTAGCGTATATAACTATCATGTTGCTAACAACGTATCAGACAACGGCGTTCTGTTCTTCAGGTGCCAGATGTTACCTAACCCTTTACGCAATTTGGTTATTATCGGCTAAATATGCACAATTTTAGGATATTTTAATATAAATTAAAGTTAGGCATATTATATTAAATTTGGGTCATCTGATGATTCACTCCCTCATTTCCTCCAGCGAAAATAGTCAAATGAAGTTATGCAGTCTTAGACAGGTTAGGTAAATTAATCTCTTTAATACTACTTATATTTGAAAAAGGTTCAATTGCTAGTTTATCTCTGGTGCAAAATTTAAAAATGACATAAAAAATAAATTGGAAATTTTTAAATACATTTTCTTTGGGAAGTTGAATTCTCAAGTAAATTTTAAATGAAAAATCACACTCCCGTCGCTGGAACAATTCACTTCCTGTGGTGGACATAGCAGTACATTACCCACAGTATTCAAGACACAGGTGTAGAGCAAGCTTTGCTCTGCACCTGTTACTTAAATCGTTCAGATGCTGATGTACCTGTGTCCGTTAAAGAAGGCACTGTGTATTATGAGGCCTGGCTCCTGCAAGATACACACTGCTCCCTTCTGGGTACGAAAGTGGGCCGCACACGTAGCAGTCCAGTGAGTACCATCCGTCATCATTGATAAAGGTCAGTGTATTCTCTGAAGATCTCATGGGAGAGATAATCAATCATTAGAAATCTGGTGACGGCTAAAAAAACATAAGAAGATAAACATTCCAGTTCGGAGCGATACTTCCACCAAGAAGTTCAAGGCTAGAGGCGCAGTTGCTACCTAGCGGGAGAATAGTACGCAGCAAGGTAGGTTTGCACACGAACGAGCGTCCAGTCGCAAAAGCAGCTTGGAATCATGTCTGAAACTCACATGTAATAGAAAAACGCAGGAAATCGACACACCATTCCTGAATAATCTTCACGAAGAGGCTCGAAATTCCCGAAGAGCATTTGAATGCTTAAGTCTATATGGATCATGTTTTACCCTCATATGAAACAAACTGAACAGTTGCGGCAGTCGGGGCAGAGGTATATCTGGCGAAAAAAAAAAAAGTGAGGGGTATGTGGAGAAAAACGTGTTCTCTACAGTGAAGCATGAAGAGAATCATGTGTTGCTTTGGTCCTTCAAGGATGAGACGTGGGGTGCCTGGATGCCGGTGAAGCGCACTTGATCCAAGTAACTGGAGCTATCCTCCACATTCATTTGATCAGACCTGAGTGTCTTCCCCCATTCCTCAGGCGCGATATGATCCCTACGGATTTATAGTTCCTCAATTTAAATACTGCTACTACTATTACTATTACTACTACTGTTCATAATAATAATAATAATAATAATAATAATAATAATAATAATAACAAAAATATTAACAACAATAATAATAGCAACTCGCAAGTATTACGGAGAGAAATGAACAGTTATATGCTCATTGTCGTGCAGATCGTCAGGGAGAGCCTATCCTTGGAATAAAGCTGTTAAGCTACACTCTGACACATGTTAGGAGATATTAAGGTGGACTAATTACGGTGTGTGCAGTGGCGGTATAATATTTAGTTATATCTTCACATTTAAGAGCATATCTGCACTGCAGCATAATGGACAGCCAGAAGTTATGAATTTTCACAGGAGTGGTGCAGTCCATTACCCTGACAGGCCCATAAACCCACGTAACTCAACTGTATCACACCAGTAAGGCTCCACCAGGAGGGTTTTGCTTCCCTTTCACCAGGAAGGGATGGGATGCCCTCGTGCTAGTGAAGGGCATTTGACACAAGGAACTGGACCCACCTCCACTTCCTTGGATCAAATCTGATTAGACAAAATAGGAACTGAACCGAGCGACCTTGAAAGAGAGAAGGTCAAGGGGCAACAAGATCACGAAATACAAGATACTCAAATGATTTAACAGCACAGATACGGACAGTGAAGTGCATGGAACAATGTATGGATCACAGCTGGAGGATAAAAAATACTGATAAGCCACAAGAATAGTGATAAATACTTTTACAGTCTCACGGTAGTAAATAAATGTAATTAGCTACATGAGTAAGTGGGATTTGGGAAAGTCTGTGCACAGTTTCAAGAGTAAGTATGACAATGCCCCCCACAAAAACACAGGAGCCACTAATGCCGGTCGATTGTTAGTTAAGAGGCGGAAGCAGGAAGTGAGAATCAACCCCCAACCATCCCAGGACAAATCGATGATTACAGAGAGGATAAATAACAGAATTAAATACACGATATCTTGATGCTAGTGAGGGGCTCTTGCTCCAAGGAATTGGACCTATCCACCCTTGTGATCGAATATGATTGCTTTCCATTTCCCCATGCGCTTTATGACTCCTGGGAGTTTAGCGCTTCCCCCCCTGATTACAACAGTTTAGAAAGGCACGTAAGCGAACACTAGTGCACATTTATTAGAAAAACCTTACGGTCCTGGGGCCTTGATCACTTCTAACATACAGAAGTTGAAAGACAGTATATATAGGCGGAGAGTGAGGTGTGAGTGACACATGGTGACCTGAAGAATGCTATATTGGGATGAGGACGGGTAGACAATGTCATCACGTGACTCCTGTGTTGTTAGGTAGGTGGTGCTTTGTAAAGTAACACCTTTAGACAATCCTGCATTAAACTGTATTTGTCTTCATACTTCCTTGTTTTGCTCATCTTATTCTTGCAGAGAAACAAATGTTTTTCTTGTAGAAACTAAAACATCCATATCATCTTTTTTTCTCCTTTTATGCTAGAAAGTTTGAGAGTCTTTGTGCAAGTTCCTTTCCGCTTGACTAAGACTTGGCTGGACACACTCGTCTACATGATACTGCTTACAACACGCAAAAGGCAGAAATCACTGTTGCATGTCTTGAGTCGGTCACCGTCAAGGCTACCTGACTGTGTTCTCTCCATCAAATTTCTTGAATATGTCAGATGCATGACTCGAGCCGCTCCAGCCGAATGGTGGATACAGCCGTGAGCGACGAAGTTTTGTATTTGATCGAGAAAATGTCTGTAGCACCAATGCCTCTGCCTGACTTCTCCTGAAGGAGCACCTCGCCTTTCTCAGTAAGATTTTCTCCTCTGATCTTAATACGATTCTTAATACGATCTTAATACTGATCTTAATACGATTCTTACCAACAGAATATTCTGCAAGGCCGTTATGCAGCCTGATAGAAACTTTTCTCGTCAGTCAGACTGACCCAGTATACTTCGCTGACCTAGTGTCAGTTTTTTGTTTCCATTGAGATTATGTCTGCGTCCCTCTAGCTTGGGGGAAACTTGCTTCCACTGTAATGTTTGTTTACTAGTGGCACTGGTATACATGCTTGCATAGTTATACTATTAGTACATATAACTAAAATGTCACTAGAGTACACAAATGTGTACTAATGACCCACAAGCAGTCGATTAGCTTTAAACCTAAGACACAGTAGTGGACGTGGGTATGGAGGTTGCAGAAATAGGTGTGGAGATTGCAGTATTAGGTAAGATAAAGGATTTCTCAAGTTATGACAACAGATGTGAGCGAGATGCAGTAATGGGCGATGAAGAACACCTTAATGTGTGCATATATAGAACTGTACAAAGTTTGTATAACACTAACAGTACCGATAAACGTTAACAAGGCTGTTTTTGGAAAGACAGACCGGGCCACAATTAACTGTTGAAGCATATAGCCTCCGCTGCTCCTCTAGTTTAGCGCTTCATGAAATACCATAGCTGTATAGTCCTTGTGGCTTAGCGCTTCTTTTTGATTATAATAATAATAATGAAATACCATAAAATGCAATTTAAGTCGGAGCAAAGAATGCATATCACACTTTTAAGAAACTTATTTATAAAATGAATTAATGTATATCCTGCGCTTCTGGATATATATTTATTATTTTTACCCTCCGATTAAAGAACAAATTGTTTCTTTCGTTGGAAGACATCTTTGTCTACAGTTTTAAAATTATTGTGGTTATGAATGGGCAGTATTGAAGTACTTGTCAAAATCAAAATTACAAACCCCCTTTAATAGTGTGAAATATTTTTATTACATAGCCTCTCAATCTTCGTATTGTAAGACTAAATAAAGTCTGTTCTTCTAAATGTCTTTAATGATGCACTTATTTTCCTCATAATTGTCATAAATACTGATCAGTGAACACGTAAATCTCATGTGGATAGTAAACATAACATAGAGTAGACAGGAGTTGTATATTTATATCTCAATTAAAGTCTTTATTCAGGAGACGAAGAGGGGATCACTGATTAAAACCGAAATATACGGATCTTTTCTAATTCGTATTTTATTTTCTATCTACGTGAGATTTACTTTCTCAAGTATTTCATAGTGTGGGTGTGATCGTCGCTCGGTGCTGGACACCATTCCAGGTTGTCAACATCCGCTCTTCAATATGTCGGTTAAAGTAGTACATATTATAGGCCAACAACTGATACTGTGTAAATATGACTTACACGGTGAATGGGGTTAGAACCCATGGCAAGTGAATCGTAAAACTCCAGGCCAGTGTTTAAGCCACTGGACCAGCTGTTATTGCGATTATGTAAGTTACTTCAGATTATAATTGCAGTAAGCTACCAAGAAAATTTAATATCTCGATGACTTTTTTTACAGCCTTGGTACATTGTAATATTGACTTTCAGTTCTTTGGGACTAATACTCAGAGGATTGTTTGTTTTTTGATTAGCACTCTGAAGTTCATAAAATATATTTTTCTTTTTGTTTGTTCGTTTTTCATTATACATTACGTAGTATTACATTGAGAGCCATATTGACATTTGACGAAGCTACTATGCTGACTAAATCGACTAGCAATATCTCCAGCTCAGAGTTAGAGGTTTTTTTCCTCTATCTGTCATCGATTTATTTTGATTTTGCATAGCATAATCCGGTACTGATATTGATTTAGAAGTTCTAGGAAAATAACGTCCTAAAACCGGTTATTTTTCACTAGCCATTGTATTGCGCTTTATAGACTTTGCATACAGATTCAGTTAATCTGCAGCCCTTTAAATGTTGAAATATTTTTTACGAATTATTGTTTTCATGTTATTTAACATTATGTTAAATGGTTCGAAAATTTACAATAAACCCCTTTTTTTTTTAAATGGGGGGGACATTTGAAAGGGACAAGTTTCTGCGAACTATTTTCCGTTTAAAAAGACTTGTTTAAAAGTAGATCAGATTTTGGGTACAGAAATTTCAGGGAAAACTTTCAGAAGCGTAAAAAATCTGCATTTTTTTCTCAGAAAAGATTGAAACAGAATTTCAGCGCTTGAGGTCGAATTAACCCCAAGGCATAAAGACTGTTCTGTAGAAAAAAGATTTTTTTTTGTGTTCAAAAATTTTTGGTTTTTAAAATCTGTGTCCCCAATGCTGTGTATTGAATGCGGGGCCAGAAAAGCTGTTTCAAACTCGTATTCCGAACTCTGTCCCCAAAAAGCCGCTTCCAGAGCGCCATGTCCGGAACTCCTTGTACAGAACACTGTGTACAGAATACTCTTGTAGACATTCTTTACGGCCTACCCCAACCTTCTACACCAAGTTCATTACAATGAAGATAATCTTCATGGAAACAGTGGCACTGGTTATAAAAATAATATTAAATATTCTCGAAGTTACTTTCTTACAGTAAGCAAAGAAAATAACAGTGATTTTGCTGCAAGTCTTAAACCATACTTTCTCTGGTGTGCAAGTTGGTGGAACTTCTGAACTTACAACAGTGTAAATTTTGGCTTTCACTTGTTGAACAGTTTGCCTGAACGACTTCAACAAATCGTCAGAGCTTGTGCTTGTGTTCCTCTCCTCTTTACAGCTACGTGGACTATAAAGGAAGATTTATTGCCTGCATCATCGCATACTTCCTCCAGAGCTCCGCTAGTGTGATCAGCTTCGACACTTGGAAAGAAGAGTCCTTTTCGATGTTGTGAACTCTAACCACGAAATTTGATTAGCTGGTCACGAGTCATGGAACCTGCCTGCCTTAGCATGTTTATTTCTTGGCTGTCATTCAAAAATTTTCCTTGGGTCAGCGTTGCTACCTTTCTAACACTACGAAACGAGGTGAAGGTAAGCCGCATGTCACAGAACAGCTGTCTCAGTAGAGGCGTGATCTGTAACGTTCCGTTTCTGACACCTGTAGAAGATTGTTCAGTAGTTAACCTGAGGCTGTTGATTCCAGTTTACCACCGTAAATAGTGCTGCTATCTTCTTTTGTGGTCTGTTTACTCACAGGAGGAGTGGCGCTGTCAAATAAGTTCGCTCCGTGGGTCAAATATATGTTTGTGGTCGTCATTCAGGGTAATGCTGAAAAGAGCTGAGATGACGCGTTGTTAGACGTGGAATGATGCATTAACAGGCGTGGGATGACACATTAATAGGTGTTGGATGAAGCACAAATAGGCGTCCAATTGTGCATAAATAGGCGTGGGATGACGCATTAATGTGTGGGATGATAGATTAATAGGGACGAAGGATTAAAAAGAATTAAGTGTTTGAAATGTCACCAAACTGCCATTTTCACTAATAAAATTGTGAAAATTGATAATAACGTTTTCACGCGATAGAATTTGTGTATGCCTCGCCCAGTCGGCTTCAAACCTTGGAGAATGCAATTTCTGATGAAACTAGTATTGTAATTTCTATGCGTTATCTTGTGAATGCCTCTTCTGATAGGCTTAAAATCTTCACTGCTATATTTATCTACAATAGAAACTTAGGCCGACCTCTGTATATTCTTTTTAGCGTACATTGAGGTAGAGGGGGCTGGGTTTATGGGCTATAGGGATACCTTTCTCGGTTCACGCAGAGTTAGTTATCTCTAGTTTATAATATATTAGGGAAGTACTGAACCCGTATGGGTCGCACAGCGCCTGGGGAATGAACGGTATCAGGTATGATAAGAGGAAGGGGAGGTGTGGAGAAATTATCTCCAAACACAGGGCAAGAGTAAGCGGTGAAAACAAGGGGGTTAAGTCCCCCCTTGTTTCTGTATTTGGAGATAATTTCTCCACAGGAGGGAAGACCTCCCCAGTTCCTCGGATTAAGAGTCCTCCGCGAGCATCAAGACACTCCCTCGAAGGGAGCAAACTCACCAACATGTAGGCTAAATAACTGTTGTGGTGATTATCCCGTGTTAGGCAGCAAGTGATGAGCTTGACGACATCAGCTGACTGGGGCTCCAGCTCAGCTGATACCCCCAGCACAGTATGATGGCCGGCTGTCTTCTGCTGAAGTTTAATCTAATCGGTTCACGTTACCGTTTTCGAAAAAAAGACTCGTCAGACAGTGCACTTGAATAAGAAACTGAAAAATATATATTGCCTGACGTTACTGTTTTACTTCTTGAAGTCAAGCCTCCACACGAGCATGATTACTTAACTGTTCGTGATTGTTTGGGTTGTGTTTATTATGTTTGGCCTGAGAGTTGGGAGATGGTAAAGAAAACGGGAAATATCGGTCCTAATTACATTACTCTCCTTTCATTCTCTTTCCTTCCTTTTTTCCTTTTTTTTTTTTCTTTTTATCCTTCTATCCATCCCTCCTGCGCTCGTCTTCTCCTGTCCTCCCTTCTCTTCTCTCATTCCCTCCTTCGCCCCTTTCCTTTCATCCTACCCCCTCTCCATCTTTTCTACCATCCCATCCTTTCCACTTCCTTTTACTTCCCTTCTACCCTTCCCTCCTTCCCTTCGAACTGCACTCCCGTGCATCTCGCATGCAACATATAAACTGACTGGACGAGAGATCTTTGCCCAAGTAGTGTTATTCTGTAAATTATATCTCTGAATTAGGCAGCGGTGGTCTGGCAGGATATCTCTCCAGGCGCTACACGCTGCAGATGGACAGAAAGTAATAAGGTGTTCATTGCAAGTAATGCTGCAGGTTCCGTCCTGCAACATCACAAAAAAATTCCAGGGATTTTATATATATATATATAATATATATATATATATATATATATATATATATATATATATATATATATATATATATATATATATATATATATATATATATATACATATATGTATGTATATATAATTTTTATTAACACATCTATGTTAGTCCCTTTGATGGTTTGGCAACTGGACTGTCATTCGGGTACTGGCTGAAATGTATAGTTCACAGTTTTATTGAAACTGTGTCCGCCAAGCTAGCCGGTACATAAGGAAAAGGTTAACGTCTGGCAGCTGGGTAGACACCGCAGTCGTTTATATCGTTGGGAACAACACGCTGGTTACCTACGATGCGAAGCTTGGCTTCGATCTGAGGGCCATTGTATTGTCCGCCCGGTACAATAACATCGCCACTTTATTTTCTTGTGAGAACTTCGCTGATTACTTTTCAAGTTGATTACTTTTGCTATATTGGGTGTAGAAACCTCGAGTTTAAAACACTCGGGGTCTCTTTCCAAGCTTTGTCCATTAAGGAGAGACGAGGGGCGGGGGTCTCGGTGCCTTTGAAATGCTCTTCATCCAAGGAATTGGGGCTGCTCTTCTCTTCCTTGGGTCAAACCTGATTACCTCCCTCTTAAAGCTCCAGCGGTGGGTTATCATGTGACTAAGACTCGCGTCAGGAATCACTTGTCTTGTTTCCTGACAAATCCTACATTAACCTAACCTTTGTCTCCGTACTTCCTGCTGAACGTTTCTCCATGAAAAAAGAAGTTTGCGCTCTGTATTCTTTTTGCTTTAGTTTATTAAATATTGCATTTGTTATCCAGTTCTTTCAACATTTTAGTTTGTTAACTAGTAACGAATGGTTATACAGCGTACTTACCACACTGAGTTAATTCTAACAAAAATCTCTGCTAATATTTGAAGAGTCAACATCACCAAAACAGTTCCACAAGATTCATAATTTTCTCCACCTTTAAGATTGTATTGTTTGGTGTCAAATTTGTAGTGAGTGTTACAGTACTTGGCTTGACAAGGAGAATGCATTGAGCAACGGTCAGTAAGACTAGAGAGAAAACATTCCATCTTGTACTGAATAAGCGTACTCACTCATAAAGAGGTACACAAACTTCTCAAAGTGCTTACAGTGTACATTACAGCTCTCAGCAAATCAACACTGAAGCCTTACAATATATATATATATATATATATATATATATATATATATATATATATATATATATATATATATATATATAATATATATATATATATACATAATATATATATATATATATATATATATATATATATATATATATATATATATATATATACATATATATATATATATATATATATATATATATATATATTATATATATATATATAATATATATATATATATATATATTTTTTTTTTTTTTTTTTTAAATTTTCACACCGGCCGATTCCCACCAAGGCAGGGTGGCCCGAAAAAGAAAAACTTTCACCATCATTCACTCCATCACGCCTTGCCAGAAAGGGGGCTTTACACCCAAAAGTTTTTAAAAATGCAACATTAACACATTATATTAAATATTATAAAATATTATATATAAAATATATAAAAATAATATCTATATTTAAATATATATATATATATATAAAATAAAAATACTTTTTTATTACATAATAAAGGGACAAAAAGGTTTTAAAAGAACAATGGGGGGTTTTAAAGATGGCAAATACAGTACATGGGGGTGTAGAGAAAAAATGCTAGTACATATTGTTTTCAGGTTTGTACTGAAATAAGCAAAATCCTCTATATAAATATCTTTTTTAAAGTGTCACTTTAAACATCCCCCCCCAGGGCTCAAGTCCGGGTAACCCTTTTTCCCCAAACTTTCCCCAAAATATTTCCTTTCCCCACACTCCCAAAAAGCTTTGTCAAGTCCCCAAAAAACCCTTCCCTCCCGAACTCCACCTCCCCTCTAACACACACCCAAGCCGCCCTGTTTTGTGTGTGGTTTTTGTGGGGTGGGTGTGTGTTGAGTGTGTGGTGTGTGTGTGGGGTGGTGTTGTTGTGTGTGAGTGTTGTGGTGTGGTGGTGTGTGGGGTATGTGTGTGTGTGTGATGTTGGGGTTTATGCTGTATGTGGTGTGTGTGTGTGTGGGGTGTGTGTGTGTATGTGTATGTGTGTGGGAAAGTGTGTAAAGGTTGTGAGTTTTGTGTGTGTGTGTGGGGGTTGTTTTTGGTGTGTGTGTGTTTTGTTGTGGGGGTGTTTGGGGTGTGTGGTGTGTGTTTTGGGTGTGTGGGTGTGTGTGGTGATGAAAGGGGTGTGTGTGTGTGTGTGGAGTGGTGTGTTTTTGTGTGGGTGTATGTGGGGTGGATGTGTTGGTTTTGTGTGTGTGTGTGTGTGTGTGGTGAGTGTGTGGGGTGTGTGTGTGTGTGGTTGTGTGTGTAAAGGTGTGGGTAGTGTTTAAAATTTTGGTGTGGTAAATCAAACCTTTAAAGGGACTCACCTAATTGTGGGTTGGGAGGGGTCGAGACCCCGCTCCTGGCCCCGCCTCTTCACTGATCGCAAATGGGTCCTCTCTCTCCTCCCTGAAAACTTTTTCAAAAACCCCTTCTTAAAACGTATGGTTTTCCCCCGCCTCCACACTTCACTTGCTAGGGATTCCCCTTTCTGACAACTTTTATGACTGAAGGGAAAAACTTCCCAACGTCCCCGTGACTCGTCCCGAGTCTTCAGCTTCCCCGTTGTACCCCCTTTTTTCCCTTTCCCCTCCGGAACATCCTATCTCTGTCCACCTTGTCCAAATTTTCCCCCGCAGTAAAATTGGGAGGGCGTTATCAGTCCCCCCCTGACCCTTCCCGTCCCCCAGTGTCGCAGTCCCATTTTCCCGTTTAAACCCTTTCCCCTACGACATACCCTTTACTCGGGGCAGGGCCCTTTTTGAAAAACCCTTTTTACTTTTTCCCAACTCTTTACGGGCTTGACCAGGGGGGGGGTTTTCCCGGGTGGTGCTGCAAAACTCCAGTATGGGGCTAACATACCCCGTGTACAGTGTCTTAACGGTTCCCTTTTTAAGGGATCCAAAAGCTATTCTCAGGTTTTTCCCATCGCCCCCTATGCTAGCGGTTATTTGGGGGGATGTGTGGCCCCCCGGGGGATTGGGTCGGGGGTTTTGGTCACCCCCCAAGGTTTTTTCTCCCTGAGTAGGTCCCGTAGGGCCTTTTTTCCACCTAGCCTATATTCCCGGGCTGCGGCCTTTTTTGCCCCCTTTCCCCCAAACTTCATGCTTTTGGGATTTTGGGTGGGTTGAATTTGAGGAGCCAGTTACTGGAAACCAAAAATGTCCAGCCTTTTCCAG
>NC_069422.1:33835031-33857531 GCF_026875155.1 Cherax quadricarinatus
TAATGTGACTTTGAAATGGTCCAATCGGACCGAAACGCTGTAATTTCTGTCTCCAAGTGCTGGTTATTTGTGTATTTCCAGTCACAGCATTGTCTTTTTCCTTCTTTATTAGCATTTAATTTCTGAAGAAAATCAGAAGAGAAATTCGTAACTGAACACGTGGAAGTAAATGTACCGATTTCGCCAATTAAAAAATCTGTGGCAAATTGGCATCTAAAGACGGCAACACCCATTCCAACCTTCCGTGAAGGTGGACCAGCTGTGGCACCCACAACCACCAGCTGTGGCAACCACAACCACCTGCAAGACGCTTTATCAAGTTATCACACAGATGACAATGATGATGATGATAATAAATAATGATAATAAATAAATAATAATCATCATCATAAGAAGAAAAGACAATTATAATAATGATCAGAATAAGAATTAACAATAATAATAATAATATTAAAATAATAATAATAATAATAGCCACCTTTTATCATTATCATCATTGCTCTCCATCATCACTACTGGCCATCATCACTACTACCCATCATCACTACTTCCGATCATCACTACTTCCCATTATTACTACTCCCCAATCATTACTAACTTCCGATCAATCACTACTCCCCATCATACTACTTCCGATCATCACTACTTCCCATCATTACTACTTCCGATCATCACTACTTCCCATCATTACTACTTCCGATCATCACTACTCCCCATCATTAATACTCTCCATCATTACTACTCTCCATCATCACTACTCCCCATCATTACTACTTCCGATCATCACTACTTCCCATCATTACTACTTCCGATCATCACTACTTCCCATCATTACTACTTCCGATCATCACTACTCCCCATCATTAATACTCTCCATCATTACTACTCCTCCATCATCACTACCTCCCCATCATTAACTTACTCCACCCATCATCACTACTCCCCATCATCACTACTACTTATCAATACATAACTCCCCATCATCACTACTCTCCATCATCACTACTCCCCATCATTACTACTACTCCCCATCATTACTACTCCCCATCATCACTACTTCTCATCATAACTACTTCCCATCATTACTACTCCCCATCATTACTACTCCCCATCATCACTACTTCTCATCATCACTACTTCCCATCATTACTACTGTCCATCATCACTACTCCCCATCATTACTACTACCCATCATCACTACTCATCCCATCATCACTACTACCCATCATCACTACTCCCATCATCACTACTTCTCATCATCACTACTTCCCATCATTACTACTGTCCATCATCACTACTCCCCATCATTACTACTACCCATCATCACTACTTCCCATCATCACTACTACCCATCATCACTACTCCCCATCATCACTACTCCTCATCATCACTACTCTTAGCATCACTACTCCCATCATCACTACTCCCATTATCACTACTCCCCATCATCACTACTCCCCATCATCACTACTCTCCATCATCACTACTACCCATCATCACTATTCCCCATCATCACTACTCTCCATCATCACTACTCCCCATCATTACTACTCCCCATCATTAATACTCCCCATCATCACTACTTCTCATCATCACTATTTCCCATCATTACAACTGTCCATCATCACTACTCCCCATCATTACTACTACCCCATCATCACTACTACCCATCATCACTATTCCCCATCATCACTACTCTCCATCATCACTACTTCCCCATCATTACTACTCACCCCATCATTAATACTCCCCATCATCACTACTTCTCATCATCACTATTTCCCCATCATTACTACTGTCCATCATCACTACTCCCCATCATTACTACTACCCATCATCACTACTTCCCATCATCACTACTACCCATCATCACTACTCCGCATCATCACTACTACTCATCAATACTATTCCCCATAATCACTACTCTCCATCATCACTACTCCCCATCATCACTACTCCTCATCAATCACTACTCTTATCATCAACTACTCCATCATCACTACTCCCATTAATCACTACTCCCCATCATCACTACTCCCCATCATCACTACTCCCCATCATCACTACTACCCATCATCACATATTCCCCATCGCACTACTCTCCGTCATCACTACTCCTCATCATCACTACTACCCATCATCACTATTCCCCATCATCACTACTCCCCATCATTACTACTCCAATCATGACTACTCCCATCATCACTACTCCCATTATCACTACTCCCCATCATCAATACTCCCCATCATTACTACTCCCCATTATCACTACCTCCCCATCATCACTACTCCCCATCATTGCAAACTCCCATCATCACTACTCCCATTATCACTACTCTCCATCATCACTATTCCCCATCATCACTACTCCCATTATCACTACTCCCCATTATCACTACTACCCATCATTACTACTCCCCATTATCACACTACTCCCCATCATCACTACTCCCCATCATTACAACTCCCATCATCACTACTCCCATTATCACTACTTCCCATCATCACTATCCCCATCATCACTACTCTCTGTTATCACTAGTCCCCATCCTTATACTACTCCCATCATCACTACTCCCCATTATCCACTACTCCCCATCATCACTAATACCCATCATCACTCTACTCCCCATTACTCACTACTCCCCATCATCACTACTCCCCATCATCATTACTAGCCATCATCACTACACCACATCATTACTACACCCCTCATCACTACTCCCCATCATTCGTATATCTCTTCATTATTCACTCCTGCAACCCATCTATTTACCACCACCATCATTCCTTCATCCCATCAGTCCCTCGCAACCCATCACCTCCACACCCCCATCACCCCACCCAATCACCCTCCGCACCCCATTCACCCCACCCATCATCATACTCAAACACCCCATCACCTCACTTCATCACTCTCCAAATCCCATCACCCTACCTCACCACTTTCCACGCCCCATCACTCACCTCATCACCTCACTCATGACCCTCCATACACCATCACCCCACCCCCATCGCCCTCCACACTCCATCACCCTACCTCATAACCCTCCATACCCCATCACCCCACCATCATCACACCCCTCATGACCCTCCACACCTCATGACCCTCCACACCCCACACACCACCTCATCACCCTCCAAACCCCATCACCCCACTTCATCACACCCCTCATGATCCTCGAAAACCTCATCACCCTCCACACCTCATGACCCCACCTTATCACCCTCTACACCCAATCACCTCATTCATCACCCTCCTCACCCCATAAGCCCACCTCATCACCCTCTACACCCCATCACCTCACTTCGTCACTCTCCTCACCCCATGACCCCACCTCATCACCCTCTAAACCCCATAATCTCACTTTTTCACCCTCCACACCCCACCTCATCACCATCCGCACCCCATCACTCCACCCCATCACCCCTCACACTCCATCACCCCACCTCATCACCTTCACACCCCATCACCCCACCTCATCACCCTCCACACTCCATTACCCCACCTCATCACCCTCCACACCCCCATCACCCCACCCCATCACCCTCCACACCCCATCACCCCACCTCATCACCCTCCACATCCCATCACCAAAGCACTCGAGGAATATAGGTGGCGTCTTAGAGCAGGAAATCCGGGCAGTTATTTCGAGGTAGTCTGGACGTGTTTGTAGATGACTAGGCAAAACTGAATATGTGTGTTTTTGTGTTTGTTTGTTTGTGTGTGTGTGTGTGTGTGTGTGTGTGTGTGTGCGTGTGTGTGTGTATGTGTGTTTTTGTGTGTGTGTGTGTGTGTGTGTGTGTGTGTGTGTGTGTGTGTGTGTGTGTGTGTGTGTGTATTTACTCACCTAATTGACCTAATTTGTGGTTGCCCCGGGTCGAGACTCAGCTCCTGGCCCCGCCTCTTCACTGACCGCTACTGGGTTCCTCTCTTCCCTGCTCCATGAGCTTTATCATACCTCGTCTTAAAACTATGTATGGTTCCTGCCTCCACAACATCCACTTTGACCAACTTTTTCCACTTCCTAACAACTCTGTTGACCGAAGAAATACTTCCTAACATCCCTTTGACTCATCTGAGTCTTCAACTTCCAATTGTGACCCCTTGTTTCTGTGTCCCATCTCGGGAACAGCCTTTTCTCTGTCCACCTTATCTACCCCACTAGGTATTTTGTATGTCGTTATCATGTCCCCCCCTGAGACCCCTTGCCTCCAGTGTCGTCTGGGGGATTTCCCTTAACCGCCCTTTGTGGGTTCATTCCCCTTAGCTCTGGAACCAGTTTGTTGCAAACCTTGCACTTTCTCTAATTTCATAAGTGCTTTGACCGGGTTTGTGGGTTCCAAACTGGTTTTGTGTACTTTATATGGGCCTGACGTACACAGTATATAGTCTTGACGATTCCTTACTGAGGTATCGGAACGCAAATTCTCAGGTTTGCCAGGCGCCCATATCCCGCAGCAGTTATCTAGTTAATGTGTGCTTCCGGGACGTGCTCGGTATTAAATACTCACCCCTAGTCTTTCTCCTTGAGTGAGATTTGCAGCCTTTGGGACCACCTAGCCAAATACTCTGTCTGCGGTCTTCTTTGCCCTTCCCCGATCTTCATGACTTTGCATTTGGCGGGGTTAAATTCTAGGAGACAGTTTCTGGACCACACCGTCCAAGCCTGTCCCAGGTTTCTTTGTAGACCTGTCTGATTCGCATATGATTTAATTCCTTTCCTCATTAACTTCACATCAACTGCAAACAGGGGACACTTTTCTGATCTATTCCTTCCGCCATGTATTCACTTTCCAAGATTACACTGGTCCCAAGGACACCCCTGTGGGATCCCGCTCGTCACAGGCGCCCACTGTTGAACCTCATACTACCATGACTCGCTGTGCCTCCCTGTTAGGTATCTCTATCCAGTGCAATGTCCCTTCCTGTTAAAATGCCTGATCCTCAAGGCTTCTGTACTAACTCTTGTGAGAACCTGTGTCGAAAGTCCTTCTTGCGTCCAAGAAAATGCAATCACCCACCCCTCCTTCCCCTGTCTTACTTCAGTTTACCTTGTCATAAATCCAGAAGGTCTGTACACAGGATTTGCCTTCCATGAATCCGGGGCGGCTGTCGTTTTATCTTGTTCCGTTCCAGGTGCTCCACCACTCCCTCCTGATAATCTTCTCCAAGACTTGCATACTAAACAGTCATTTGACACTGGTCATAGTTTAGTTTTTCGTTCTGTTTCTTTCTTAAAGAGGGGACTAATTTGCCGTCTTAGACCTCGGTAGTTGCTCATTTTCTAAGGACCCACGAGGGATGTGCCTGGTCCCAACCGCCTTGAGGTACAAGGTTAGTTAGGAGCTTCTTCACCTCTTCCTCGGTTGTGTGTATTTCATTGAACGTTGTTGGTATATCCCTTCTTGGTGTATCCTTTTGTTTTGTTTCCCCAGTGTCCCTTCTGCCTCCACTGTAAATACTTCCTTAAATCTCGTGTTGAGCACCTCACATACTTGGTCGTTTTTTGTGAGCTCCCCACCTTCTTTCCTCAGCCTGATTACCTGGTCCTTGACTGTTGTCTTCCTCCTGATTTGTCTGTAAAGCTATGTCCCTCTTTATCTGTACATACTTGTTTCTGGCTCGTTGACTAAATCTTTAATTTTCCTTGGTCCTTTGCCTTCTGTACTTTTCCATTCTCAAAGCGCACTTAGTTTTTTGGCCTCCCTAAAACCTTCGGGTACACCAAGGGCTCGTTCTGATCTTCCCATTTTACTTCTGTTACCCTTGAGAACAAACCTTTTCCTCTGCCTCCTTGCATTTTTGTTGTTACGTAGACCATCATTTCGTTTTACTGACTTTCCTACCAGCCTCCACTTTCTCTCACTTGGGAAACCCCTGTGTGGTTGTGTGTGTGTGTGTTGTGTGGGGTGGGGTGTGTGTGGGTGTGTGGTGTGTGTGTGTGTGTGTTGTGTGTGTGTGGGTGGTGTGTGTGTGTGTGTAGTCACTTAATTTGTGATTGCAGGGGCGAGACTCAGCTCTGTGGGGTGGTGTGTGTGTGTGTTGTGTGTGTGTGTGTGTGAAGTACTCACCTAGTTGCTCCCTTAGTTGTGGTTTTCAGGAGTCGAGTCACACTCCTGGCCCCGCCAATTCACTGGTCGCTACTAGGTTACCCTTCCTGCTTCATGAACTCTATCATACCTCTTCTTAAAGTTGTGTATGGATCCTACCTCCACTACATCACTTCACAGACCTATCCACTCCTGCAACACCTGTGACTGAGAAATATCCCTAACATCCCGTGATTCATTTGAGTCTTCTGCTTCCAAACTGATCCCTTGTTTGCTGTGTCCCATCTCTTGAACATCCTGTCTTTTTGTCCACCTTGTCGTTCCTCTCAGTATTTTTGTATGTCGTTATCAGTCCCCCTATCTCTCCTGTCCTCCAGTGTCGTCAGTTGATTTTTCCCCTTTAACCTCTCCTCGGGAGGACATACCTCTTAGCTCTGGGACTAGTCTTGTTTTCAAACCTTTGCACTTTCTCTAGTTTCTCTTTACGTGCTTGGCTAGGTGTGGCTTCCAAACTGGTGCCGCAATACTCCAATATGGGCCTAACTACACGGTGTCCAGGGCCCTGAAAAGATTCTGTGTGTGTGTTGTGGTGTGTGTGTGTGATGTGTGTGTGTGTGTGTGTGTGTGTGTGTGTGTTTTGTGTGTGTGTGTGTGTGTGTGTGTGTGTGTGTGTGTTTTTTATATGTGTGTGTGTGTGTGTGTGTGGTGGGGTTTTGTTGTGTGTGTGTGTGTGGGGTGTGTGGTGTGTTTTGTGGGGTGTGGTGTGTGTGTGTGTGGGCTGTGTGACAGTGTACCTTTAGCAGTGTGCTATTACAAGTTATATCCTCGCAGCAGTCCAGTTGCTTTTTTAACCTCAACAATATCCTCTCCCCTAACAGCACGTACACACACATTGCTAACTGGTTTCCTTTACAAAAATATCACTTGTACGACTGGAAATTTTATTGGCGTTTTTATGTATATATTTATTGTTTTGTTAGATTCGCTCAATAAGCATGAATTCTGCTACTTTTGATTTGGCACACTCTTGTGTTAGGGACAAACTCCGTGTCTTGCTGTGGTTAGTCGTGCGTTGCTGTGGTTAGTCGTGTGTTGCTGTGGTTAGTCGTGTGTTGCTGTGGTTAGTCGTGTGTTGCTGTGGTTAGTCGTGTACTCACCTAGTTGTACTCACCTAGTTGAGGTTGCGGGGGTCGAGTCCGAGCTCCTGGCCCCGCCTCTTCACTGATCGCTACTAGGTCACTCTCCCCGAGCCGTGAGCTTTATCATACCTCTGCTTAAAGCTATGTATGGATCCTGCCTCCACTACATCGCTTCCCAAACTATTCCACTTACTGACTACTCTGTGGCTGAAGAAATACTTCCTAACATCCCTGTGATTCATCTGTTTCTTAGCTTCCAACTGTGTCCCCTTGTTACTGTGTCCAATCTCTGGAACATCCTGTCTTTGTCCACCTTGTCAATTCCCCTCAGTAATTTTTTAAAGTCGTTATCATGTCCCCCCTATCTCTCCTGTCCTCCAGTGTCGTCAGGTTGATTTCCCTTAACCTCTCCTCGTAGGACATACCTCTTAGCTCGGGACTAGTCTTTTTTGCAAACCTTTGCACTTTCTCTAGTTTCCTTTACGTGCTTGGCTAGGTGTTTGGGTTCCAAACTGGTGCCGCATACTCCAATATGGGCCAACGTATACGGTGTACAGGGTCCTGAACGATTCCTTATAAGATGTCGAATGCTGTTTGAGGTTTGCTAGGCGCCCATATGCTGCAGCAGTTATTTGGTTGATGTGCGCTTCAAGAGATGTGCCTGGTGTTATACTCACCCCAAGATCTTTTTCCTTGAGTGAGGTTTGTAGTCTCTGACCCCCTAGATGTACTTCCGTCTGCGGCCTTCTTTGCCCTTCCCCAATCTTCATGACTTTGCACTTGGTGGGATTGAACCCCAGGAGCCAATTGCTGGACCAGGTCTGCAGCCTTCCAGTTTCCCTTTGTAGTTTTTCCCGGGTCTTCGATCGAGTGAAATTCTTCCCCATAAACTTCACTCACTGCAAACGGGAACCTAAAGGTCTTTCCTTCCGTCATGTCTTTTCAAAAATTTACCCGGGAAACGGGAAATGGTCCTGGGGACTCCCCCTGCGGGACCCCGCGGGTTTCCACGGGGCCCACTCTGACACCCCCGCCACGTACCATAAATCGCTGCTGTTTCCTGCAATTTTTCCCCCTTTTTTCCCTTGTAAGTCCCTTCCCCCCTGTTATCCCTGCTTGGTCCTCCAGTTTTTTGCCACCAATCTCTTGTGTGGAACGTGTCAAAAAGCCCCCTTTTTGGGAGTCCAAGAAAATGCAATCCACCCCCCCTTTTCTTTGTCTTTTCGTGTGTTGCTGTGGTTAGTCGTGTGTTGGGGTGTGGGGTTTGTGTGTGTTGCTGTGGTTATCGGTGTGGGTTTGGGGGTTAGTGTGTGTTTTCGGGGGTTAGGGCGTGCGTTGGGTGTGGGTTTTCGTGTGTTTTCTGTGGTTGTCGTTTTATTGCTGTTTGGGGGGTCGTGGGGTTGCTTGGGGGGTTAGTCGTGTGTTTCTTTGGTTTGTCGTGTGTTTTCTGTGGTTAGTCGTGTGGGTTTTCTGTGGTTAGTCGTGTGTTGCCTGTGGTTAGTGTGGGTTGCTGTGGTTTTGCGTGTTTTTGCTGTGGTTAGCGTGTGTTGCTGTGGGTTGTCCCTGGTTGCTGTGGTTAGTCGTGTGGGGGGTTGGCCCTTTTTTGGGGGTTAAAATTTTTGTGTTTGCTTGGTTAGTCGCGTGGGTTTCGGGGGGTTTGGCGTGTGTTTCTGTGGTTTTGTCGTGTGTTGCTGTGGTTAGTCGTGTGTTGCTGGGGGTTTAGGGGGGGGGTGTGCTGTTTTGGTTATCGTGCGTTGCTTTGGTTTTCGTGTGTTTCTTTTGGGTTTGTCGGGGTTGCGTGGTTTAAATCGTGTGTTGCTGTGGTTAGTCGTGGGGTTTGCTTTGGTTTTTCGTGTGGGTTTCTGTGGTTTTGTGTGTTGCGGGGGTTAGTCGTGTGTTGCTGTAGTTAGTCGTGTGGGTTTCTGTGGTTAGTCCCTGTGTTGCTGTGGGGTTTGCGTGCGTTTCCCGTGGTTAAATCGTGTGTTGCTGTGGGTTGTTTGTGTGTTGCTGTGGTTATCGGTGTTTTCTTGGTTAGTCGTGTGTTGCTTTTGGTTATCGTGTGTTGCTTTTTTGGTTGGTCGTTGGGGTGGTGTTGTTAGTCGTGTGTTTCTGTGGTTAGTGTGTGTTGCCCGTGGTTAGTCGTGTGTTTTCTGGGGGTTTAAATCGTGTTTGTGTGGTTAGTCGTGTGTTTGCTGTGGTTAGTGTGTTTGCTTTGGTTATTTGGTGTTCTGTGGTTATCGTGTGTTGCTTGGTTAGTCGTGTGTTTTGTGGTTTTGTCTGTGTTGCTGTGGTTTCGTGTGTCGCAGAAGAAAAATTTTCAATAAATGCTTTGATGATGGAGTTATTTCACCTAAACAATTCACCCTTTGGGAAAGCACCCTTGATTTCCCAGTACCTAAGAAGGATGGTACTTGGCGCCCCAGTGATTGACTTTAGGGAAATTTAAAAAAGCGGAAAAACCCTTCCAAAATCGCTTTTTCCCCTCCCTGTAATGGGTGAAACTTTTTTTTAACTAAATCCCGGGTTTAAAAAAAGTCTTTTCAACCCTAGATTTGTTTCAAAAGGGTTTTTTTTAAGTCCCCCTTCCGAGGACAGGGCCCAAGGGGCTAACCGCATTCTCCCTCCCCACCGGATTTTTCACTTTCCTCCCATGGCTTTTGGGTTACGATTTTTTCCCCTATACTTTTTTCAAAGGTCTGACCAAAAATTTCTTAGAGGTCTCATAGGTAAGGGACTTATGGTGTACTTAGATGACGTAATCGCCCATTTAAAGACTTGGTACACACTTGAAAAGACTTGATGTAGTATTGGAAAGGGTTTAAAGAACCCAATTTAAAGAAAAAAACTGCAAAAAGGGTTCAATTTTTAAATCAAAAATTTAAAGTTTCGGGTTTCACGTAGTAAAAAATTTCCTAGAGGGGTTAAACTGCCCAAAAAGAAAAAGTAACTGCAGTACTAAATTTTAAAACCCCCCAAAAACTGCTGATGCCGTAAGACCCTTTTTTGGGGGCCCTTAGAATTTTTTTTATAGATCCTTCTTTTCCCCCAATTTTTCCCCCATGGGCTGCCCCCTCTAACTGAGTTGCTTAAGAAAGATGCTCCTGTTGTTTGGACCTTCCTCAAAAAAGAGCTTTCCCAAAACTCTAAAAGAAAAGAAACATCTGCCCCCCAATTTAAAATTTTCCCCAGTTTTTTCTAACCCCTTCCCTTTTGAAAAATGATGCAAATTCAATTGGCATGGGTCCGTATTCCCTAATTCTCAGAAGACCGATGGCAAAGTACAACGCATTTGGGCTTTTGGGTAGCCGACCCCCCTTTACAAAAGGCTGAACTTTAATTATTTTAACCTTAACTGAGCAAGAAGCTTTACAATAAAAATGGTTTTAAAAACCATTTCCCCGAGACTTTAAATTTTACCCGTCTTTTTGTTCTGTCTTGACGGGGCCCATGCCCCAACTGTTTCCCTTTTAATTTTCCAGAACAAAAAACCCTTTACGGGAAAGGTTGGGACCAAATGGACCTTGACTCCCCCAAAGAGTTCAACCCCAACCCCTTTGAGACTTTTAAACCCTGGCAAGTCAAAGGGTAGTCGCAGAGCCTTATCGCGGACATAGTATAGAAAATCCCGCCCCTCCATTTAGGCTAAAAGATGTAAAAAAAGCTCAACGAAAAGATCCCATGTGGTTTGGTTGATTCCCGGTTTCCGCTCCAGGAAGATCTTATTCTGACGTGAAGCCACCAGGGACCCATCAGTGACTTTGTCATGGGAAACCAAAAATTACTGTATCGAACAGCCGTGGGGTTTTCTCCTAGCAGAAAAGTAAAACCAGGGTTAAATAATTCCACAGTCACTTTTTTTTTTTTTTGGGGAAAGTAGCCTTCAGCTAATTCACGATGTACCAGGGGTTGACAACCCCCGGTTTTGGATCGTTCAGGAAAACCCAAACCAGGGTTGGGAAATTCTTTTGGGCCCCGAAAGGGGAAAATGAAATTTCTGAGTATGTTAAGAAATGAGTGTCTGCATGCAACATAAAAGGGAATGCTAATGGTCCTAAACCATCCAAGTTTTATCCCAAATACTAGCGAACCGTGGGGAAAAAGTTGCGCTAGATTTTTTTAAATAATTTTTCCCAAAGGGCCCCCCCAAGGGAACAAAAAAAGTGGTTTATGGTAGACCCCTTTTCACCAGATATTTGTGAGTTAGTTTTCCCATTGGGAAAATAAAGGGCTGCCGGGGACAGTTTGCTTTAAAATTTTAAAAGGAAAAGCATTTATCTGCAGGGGGATACCCCCCCCTAAGCCCCCAGTAACAATTTAAAGGAGGGGAATTTGTAATGAGAAATTCCCTTTAAAAAATTTTGGCACCTTGTACAAAATTTTTCTAAACCACCCTTGTTCCTCATCATCCTGCCAGCAAAAGGGGGTTTGCGGAAAAGAACCAATAAGAAAGTACCCTTATGTCTTGAATCCACTATCAATCCCCAAAAAGTTAAACTTGGGATGAAAATTAAAAAACCTGATGGGCAGTGTGGGTAAAAAATTCTGCTTACAATGGTTTTTATAAGGGGACACCTTTTCCAAAATTAGCATTGTATTTGGGGGTAGATAAAAAAGTTTGCCCTTTTGGGGTTGTTATTTTTCTAATCCGAAACCAAATTAAACCCTGATATTTTCCCTAAACAACTTTGTACCAGCTTAGCTCAAAAATGTTTTTTTAAGAATCCGTGAAACATTCATAAATCAAAACAGCAGAATTTACAAGAGTGCAAACACCGAGCAAAGCCCTCCAAAAAACAAAGTAGGTTCGGAAATTTTTTGCTGTTAACTTTAAAAAAACCCTCTGGGAAGGGCCCAAACTTATCAAAAGTTTTTGGGCCCCTTTTCGAGTTTTGATTTAACATATCCTGGAAAAAAGTATAAGGTTAGAGAGATTAGTACTTGGGCCGTAAAAAAGAATCGCCCTTTGATCTATGAAGGGTTTGTATGTGATGATAATGAGTTCCAACCCAGATAAAGTGACAGACTCTGACAATCTCCTGATCCCGTACTTTTCCCCTTTATATCGTCAGAATCAACCTGAATGTCGTTATTCCCTACGTACACGACAGGTATTGAGAAATCCTCAAGTATCATTTGTAACATCCAATTCAGATTTGCCTCAAATACAGCATGAGTTAGCCAATGCTACAGAGTTTGATCATCCCAGAGATGACACCCATTCTGCATATGTCAATCTTACCCTAGCAGAGTTGGGGTTAAATGTAAATAACCTGTATAGATGAATAATTACAGTATCAACTTATCAGTATTCAAGAATTTTTTTTTTTGTGTTCATGTTCTCTCCGCATTCTGAGAGTTAACAGTCTAGATTTGAGTGCACCGAATCTGCCTTTCTGTTAAACACTCTTTCTTTGTATATATTCCTCCCTCAGAATCCGTAGATCACATGAATACAGATCGATCGATCAAATTTTTTTTTTATCACTTCTATTGTGTAATCTCAACGTTGAGTTTTAAGTTGTGCTATATTATACCTTGTATTGCATTACAGTTTCAGTTACGTAAGCTTCCATTCCAATGTTCTACTTATGTATGTTATAATGTTTAATTGTTGTGTACTTTGACATTGTATAGAATCAGCCCAAGCCGTATACCTGCCATCTCTAGTTTGTATTAGTTGTATGTCGGGACGACATACGTTAGCGTCGCCGAGCTCTCAGTAGTAGTAACCAGTTACCAGTAACCACTGTGCCAGTTGACTCACGACCAACCGTCTCTGCCTGAGTCACTGTCTATTCATATTGTGCTGACCTGGCACTATTCAAAGACCCCCTCACATATGGGTACTGTGGGCGGCCAGTCGGTCAGTTGTACGAGAGAGAGCAGAGAGACTAGGTTACGGCTGTAAGGGCGCTACTCACCTTGTCGAAATTTTATCGTACTACCAGCCTACTTGAGATTTCTTTACCTAAACCACGTGTCGAACTCCCCATATACTGCGGTGGTTATCGTTTGTGTTGCTGTGGTTAGTCGTGTGTTGCTGGGTTAGTCGTTGTTGTGGGGTTAGTCGGGTGTTGCTGTGGTTGTCGTGCGTCCCGTGGTTAGTGTGTGTTGCTGTGGTTAGTGTGTGTTGCTGTGGTTAGTTTTGTTTCTGTGGTTTGTGGTTGCTGGGGTTTTAGTCGTGTTTGCTGGGGTTAGTGGGTTTTTTTTCTGGATTAGTCGTGTGTTGCTGTGGGTTAGTGGTGTTGCTGGGGTTAGTCGTGTGTTGCTGTGGTTAGTCGGTGTTCCCTGTGGTTAGTCTGTGTTCTGTGTTTTGTGTTGTTGCTGTGGTTAGTGTGTGTTGCTGTGGTTAGTCGTGTGTTGCTGTGGTTAGTGTGTGTTGCTGTGGTTAGTGTGGTTGCTGGGTTAGTCGTGTTTTTGCTGGGGTTAGTGTGTGTTTGTTGGTTAGTCGTGCGTTGTGTGGTTGGTGGGTTGCTGTGGTTATTTGTGGTTGCTGTGGTTGTGTGTTTTCCCTGTGGTTAGTCGTGTGTTGCTGTGGTTATGTGTGTTCCCCTATGGTTAGTCGTGTGTTGCTGTGGTTAGTGTGTGTTGCTGTGGTTAGTCGTGTTTTGCGGGGCGTGTGTTGCTGGGGTTAGTCGTGTGTTGGGGGGTTGTCGTGGTTCTGTGGTTAGTCGTGTGTTGCGGGAAACTGTCTCTATGGTCGTCTTTTCTAAATGTGGGGTTTTTTGTTCATTTTTTTAATTTTAAAAACTTTCACTCCACAGAAAATTTGTATTTATATCTAAACCGTATTTGGAAACTCCAAAAAAAATTTTTTTGACGGGAAATTACAGTGCGCCGAAGTATAGTGTGTTGTTGTTTTTTTTTTCGATTGTCAAAGTGTTTTTTCCTTTCCAGTGTGGAGCGGTAGTGATTCCCGGGGGCTGAAATGGTAGTGGTTAATCTCTCTTTTCTCTCTTCTTCTCTCTCTCTCTTTCCCCATGGGGGGGGTTTCGGCCCGCCTCACTTGGAAGGAGAAGCATAAATATGCTGGCGATTAAATTTTAAAAGCAGAAATACCAATGAAATTTAAAAAAATTTTTCACGACATGGTGCTCCAGTTGTTGCTTCACCCCTGGATCCAGCAATTTGGGGCCCCGTTGGGGCTTTTTCCCTGATACCCAACATGGTGTCCAGTTGTTGCTTCACCACTGAAACCCAGCACTGGTGCTCCAGTTGTGCTTCAACCACTGATACCCAGCACCTGGTGCTCCAGTTGTTCCTTCAACCACTGATACCCAGCACTGTGCTCCACTTGTTGCTTCACCACTGAACCCAGCACTGGTGCTCCAGTTGTTGCTCCACCACTGATACCCAGCACTGGTGCTCCAGTTGTTGCTTCACCACTGATACCCAGCACTGGTGCTCCAGTTGTTGCTTCACCACTGATACCTAGCACTGGTGCTCCAGTTTTGCTTCACCACTGATACCCAGCACTGGTGCTCCAGTTGTTGCTTCACCACTGATACCCAGCATCTGTGCTCCAGTTGCTTCATTCACCACTGATACATAGCACTGGTGCTCCAGTTGTTTGCTTCACCACTGATACCCAAAGCACTGGCTGCTCCAGTTGTTGCTTCACACTGATACCCAGCACTGGTGCTCCATTGTTGCTTCACCACTGATACCTAGCACTGGTGCTCCAGTTGTTGCTTCACCACAGATACTCAGCACTGGTCTGCTACAGTTGTTGCTTCACCACTGATACCTAGCACTGGTGCTCCAGTTGTTGCTTCAACACTGATACCCAGCACTGATGCTCCAGTTGTTGCTTCAACCACGATACCTAGTCACTGTGTGCTCCATCTGTTGCTTCACCACTGATACCCAGACTGTGCCCAAGTTGAAATTGCTTCACCACTGATACCCAGCACTGGTGCTCCAGTTGTTGCTTTCACCACTGATACCCACACTGGTGCTCCAGTTATTGCTTCACCACTGATACCTAGCACTGGTGCTCCAGTTGTTGCTTCACCACTGATACCTAGCACTGGTGCTCCAGTTGTTGCTTCACCACTGATACCCAGCACTGGTGCTCCAGTTATTGCTTCACCACTGATACCTAGCACTGGTGCTCCAGTTGTTGCTTCACCACTGATACCCAGCACTGGTGCTCCAGTTGTTGCTTCACCACTGATACCCAGCACTGGTGCTCCAGTTGTTCCTTCACCACTGATACCCAGCACTGGTGCTCCAGTTGTTGCTTCACCACTGATACCCAGCACTGGTGCTCCAGTTGTTGCTCCACCACTGATACCCAGCACTGGTGCTCCAGTTGTTGCTTCACCACTGATACCCAGCACTGGTGCTCCAGTTGTTGCTTCACCACTGATACCTAGCACTGGTGCTCCAGTTGTTGCTTCACCACTGATACCCAGCACTGGTGCTCCAGTTGTTGCTTCACCACTGATACCCAGCACTGGTGCTCCAGTTGTTGCTCACCACTGATACCTAGCACTGGTGCTCCAGTTGTTGCTTCACCACTGATACCCAGCACTGGTGCTCCAGTTGTTGCTTCATCACTGATACCCAGCACTGGTGCTCCAGTTGTTGCTTCACCACTGATACCTAGCACTGGTGCTCCAGTTGTTGCTTCACCACTGATACTCAGCACTGGTGCTACAGTTGTTGCTTCACCACTGATACCTAGCACTGGTGCTCCAGCTGTTGCTTCACCACTGATACCCAGCACTGATGCTCCAGTTGTTGCTTCACCACTGATACCTAGCACTGGTGCTCCAGTTGTTGCTTCACCACTGATACCCAGCACTGGTGCTCCAGTTGTTGCTTCACCACTGATACCAGCACTGGTGCTCAGTTGTTGCTTCCACCACTGATACCCAGCACTGGTGCTCCAGTTGTTGCTTCACCACTGATACCCAGCACTGGTGCTCCAGTTGTTGCTTCACCACTGATACCTAGCACTGGTGCTCCAGTTGTTGCTTCACCACTGATACCCAGCACTGGTGCTCCAGTTGTTGCTTCACCACTGATACCCAGCACTGGTGCTCCAGTTGTTGCTCACCACTGATACCTAGCACTGGTGCTCCAGTTGTTGCTTCACCACTGATACCCAGCACTGGTGCTCCAGTTGTTGCTTCACCACTGATACCCAGCACTGGTGCTCCAGTTGTTGCTTCACCACTGATACCTAGCACTGGTGCTCCAGTTGTTGCTTCACCACTGATACCCAGCACTGGTGCTCCAGTTGTTGCTTCACCACTGATACCCAGCACTGGTGCTCCAGTTGTTGCTTCACCACTGATACCCAGCACTGGTGCTCCAGTTATTGCTTCACCACTGATACCTAGCACTGGTGCTCCAGTTGTTGCTTCACCACTGATACCTAGCACTGGTGCTCCAGTTGTTGCTTCACCACTGATACCCAGCACTGGTGCTCCAGTTATTGCTTCACCACTGATACCTAGCACTGGTGCTCCAGTTGTTGCTTCACCACTGATACCCAGCACTGGTGCTCCAGTTGTTGCTTCACCACTGATACCCAGCACTGGTGCTCCAGTTGTTCCTTCACCACTGATACCCAGCACTGGTGCTCCACTTGTTGCTTCACCACTGATACCCAGCACTGGTGCTCCAGTTGTTGCTTCACCACTGATACCCAGAAACTGGTGCTCCAGTTGTTGCTTCACCACTGATACCCAGCACTGGTGCTCCAGTTGTTGCTTCACCACTGATACCCAGCACTGGTGCTCCAGTTGTTGCTCCACCACTCAGTGTGTTATCATTTGCCAGAGACTCGCTCTTAAGAGCCACTTTCCTGTTTGCTAACGAATAAACTACCGCCACTAACTTGATAAACCTGCTTGATTTCAACATTACAATAACTGAACAAATAAAAAAAAAACCCATCTGACTTAATTTCGTGCCAGCAGCAGCGATTACAGTCAAGATTAAGCAACAACGTTACAGTAGGTAGTAAAACTGATTTTGTTGTTGTATATATATGAAAAAAAAGTAAAATTTATTTACAGATATTAAAGATGGATTTAAAAATAAAATTTTTGAAAAATGAAGGGATTACGTTTTATACTTGATAATGTTATGTTACACTTACTGTTGTTATGTTACACTTAGTGATGTTATGTGACACTTATTGATGTTATGTGACACTTAGTGATGTTATGTTACACTTAGTGATGTTATGTGACACTTAGTGATGTTATGTGACACTTAGTGATGTTATGTAACACTTTGTGATGTTATGTTACACTTAGTGATGTTATGTGACACTTAGTGATGTTATGTGACACTTAGTGATGTTATGTGACACTTTGTGATGTTATGTTACACTTAGTGATGTTATGTGACACTTAGTGATGTTATGTTACACTTAGTGATGTTATGTTACACTTAGTGATGTTATGTGACACTTAGTGATGTTATGTTTCATTTAGTGATGTTATGCTACACTTAATAATGTTAGGTTACACTTAGAGATGTTATATTACATTGACTGATGTTATATTACATTGAGTGATGTTATATTACACTGACTGATGTTATATTACACTGAGTGATGTTCTGACAACCTTGGAGATTTCCTAATACATAAATATTGATTCATTACCACACTTAATAGTGATACTCTTACAACCCAGGAGTCCCAAAGGCCTGTTAACCTGGGTGTAAAGGGAGCAAAATAAATACAGCAGAAAAACTTTTGACTTGTATTATCCTTCACCAATTTCGAACAGAAGTATGCACACTATATACACTATGTACAACAATAGGTATTAGTGCACTCCACGGTAAGCAAGGCAGAATAGAAGCCACTAGAGAGCAGACCGTGCTTCAACCAGCTCTAGAATGGGAATGACAAGAGCAGACAGGTGTGTGGTACCCACAACACCTCTGCGATTGTCATAGCCATTTTCTCATTGGCTGGAACCTGGGTGCTAATTGAACGACGGGGCCCCATCATCAACCCTTAGCCCCTGGTTCGCTAGTTGGGGGAGATAGCCTTTCAATGAGGGTGTGTACATGCGCCGAATAAAGGTTACGTACAGATACGTTGTTATATTTAATAGTATTTTATAAAATAACTGCTTGAGAAGACTCGCAATACCGAGGCTGAAGCAACACTACAAGTCCACAATTTCGTAATGGAAACTGGGCGACGTTTCAGTTCGCCTTGATTTATTATTACTGTGTGAGAAAAAGGGAAGAGACTGGAAATGATGTCAAGGAGTTAAGGAGACAGCCAGAGTCATGGTTAAGTTACATGTTTTAATAAGATTAAAGCACTTGACAAGGAAAGACACGAAAAAGTCACCCAGACAGCATTTGTGTATGGAAACGACCAGCTACTATAATTACTACTATGACAGAGAAGAGCGCTGCTAGTAGCATCAACCAGGCGAGCACTTTCTTCATGTTCTTTGAAGTTTGTCATAGAGAGAGCAGCCAGTTTTGATCAATACAGTGAAGAGCGCAGAGTTAAGCACCTGAAATGTTCGTGCCATTGAGAGTATTATGAACCAGATTACTTCCGAGTGCATTAGTTTGATATCCTACGATCGTTAGATGTTATTAAATTCAGTTGCTTAGTGACAGTGAGGCTGCGTTGAGAAGAATAATGTCCGATTAGAATTTGAGTAAGCTGACTTCATGATGGAACTGTCAGAACAGATGAGACGAGAGAATAAACTGCGAAGAATGGGAATTATTAGGTCGAGAAAATGTAATTACAGATGTTCAGAGCATAGAGGAAGAGAGAAGCATGGACGCTAACTGAATGTACAAGGTAGGAAAAGTAGTGAATGGCTTGCGAATGACAGACAAAGAAAGGCAACACATAGCGCTAGACACGAAGAAGCATTGAGTTAGATTAACGCTCAGTTTTTTCAGCACCAAGACGTCATGTACACAGCGAAGTCAGAAAGAAGTAAGTTCGTCAACAGACGAACTTTCAAAATGTTCCACATAAAGATCGGGAAATACATAAAAAATACACAAATAACCCGCTTATGACGACGTTTAGGTCCGACTTGGACCATTAACTAGTCACACTAACACAAGAATAATAGACACATCGAAAAGTCGCAACTTTTCGATGAGGGGCTTTTGATCCAAGGAAGCTTGATCCAAACAGCCCTGGATGATCAGGCCCTGATCCACCACGAGGCCTGGTCATGGACAGGACAGCGGGGGCGTTGACCCCCGGAACACCCTCCAGAAAGAAAGTCCAGACGGTCGGTTGGCCATATCCTCCCCTTCCTTGGATTGAACCGAGTTGCCTCTCTGCTGATTACATTAATATTATTTTAATAGTAATAAAAATGATAATAATATGCTCTAAAATACATAATATCCAACTTGGTTCAGTAAGTTCTTTTATTATATAACGGTGTATACCATCTCAAAATATGTATAACATCTAACAATATGTATACCATCTCAAAATATGTATAACATCTAACAATATGTATACCATCTCAAAATATATGTAACATCTAACAATATGTATACCATCTCAAAATATGTATAACATCTAGCAATATGTATACCATCTCAAAATATATATAATGTCTAGCAATATGTATACTATCTCAAAATATATATAACATCTAACAATATGTATACCATCTCAAAATATGTATAACATCTAACAATATGTATACCATCTCAAAATATGTATAACATCTAACAATATGTATACCATCTCAAAATATATATAACATCTAACAATATGTATACCATCTCAAAATATATATTTGGAAAATTTAAAATTTCTGGACGAATCTCATTAGATACGTACCAGAAATGGTAACAAAGATAATTATTCTTTATCAAGGTTACAGAGACAAGTAGGAATTTTAGAACATTCTAGGTCGCAAAAAATGTCCCCCTTCGATACCTACTCCATTCTCTATCTCCACAAGTCACTCTGGACCTATATTAATTTCAACTGAAATATACATCACCAGGAATTCTGGTAAACATTAATATAAATATGTGGACTGTACGTTAAATTTATTAAATGACTACATATACATTGAAAGAGAATTTATAGTAATAACACTCACCAATTTGTCTGGAGATTACTTGGTGTGTCATACACAAACCCCTGCCTAAAATATGAAGAAAATACTGGCCAGAATTCCAACATAAATAGACATGACTTAGCTGAGTTCCTTGACTGTCATGTCCACTCGCCTAATGCTCACATTATACAGGACTGTAAATCCAACAATTTCGGTTCCTATTTGAGAGGTTTTAAACACCAATTTCGCTGGTTCTTTATTTATTTACAAATTAATTTTTATTACCTACAATATATTCCATCAATTTACATACAAAATACACTGTATTTTCGGAAAATATACAATATTTTCCACAATATATAACATCTAACAATATGTATACCATCTCAAAATATGTATACCACCTAACAATATGTATACCTTCTCAAAATATGTATAACATACGGCCAGCAGTAACAGCCTAGTTGATCAGGCCCTGATCCATCGGGAGGCCTGGTCATGGACCGGGCCGCGTTGATCCCCGGAATAACCTCCAGGTAACATCTAACAATATGTATACCATCTCAAAATATGTATAACATCTAACAATATGTTTACCATCTAAAAATATGTATAACATCTAACAATATGTATACCATCTCAAAATATGTATAACATCTAACAATATGTTTACCATCTAAAAATATGTATAACATCAACAATATTTTACCATCTAAAAAATCTGTATTAACATCAATAATATGTATACCATCACAAAATATGTATAACATCTTATACAATAGTTTACCATTTCGAAAAATATGTTTTTAACATCTAACAATATGTTTACCATCTAAAAATATGTATAACATCTAACAATATGTATACCATCTCAAAATATGTATAACATCTAACAATATGTTTACCATCTAAAAATATGTATACCATCTAACAATATGTATACCATCTAACAATACCAATATGTATACCATCTAGCAGTTTGCATTCCTTGTGCGTACATCATGTGCTAATATGTACGAGTATATCACCTAACCAATGTGACATGTCAAGATATCTTATTAATGATAATAAGACACCAGATATATTAATTAAGCAAATTTCCTAAATTTGCTTGTAACAGATAAAATGTACTCCTGGTAACCCATTTGGGGTGGTCTAGTTCCTAGGCCTTTTATGTATCCATATGCTCTTGTGCTACCCTCCGCAGGATGGATATGGGACGCACAATAAACTAGCCACTTCGGTGGCAAAATCTAATCCGTATTGTTGTCGTAGTGGCCTTTTTCCTTCCCTGTGAACTCGGTTCAGTATATTATCCCTTTTTAGTCAATCAGGATTTTCTGTACTTGTAACCATTAAGTCATAATCATAATTATATTTTTTTGAAGAGGTGGACCGGTAAGCCAGCGGAAGTCCTCGGTCAGATGACCAAAAGCTCTAGCTGTTGGTCACCATATGACTAAGACCTGCGTCAGGAAGCACTTGTCCTGTTTCCTGACAAACATTATACCTACCTACCTTTGCAGTCGTATTGACTTTAACCCTTTTCTATTCCCTCCTTAATGGATCAAGCTCTTCACCCCCCGGGGATTTGGAACTAATCCTCCCTAAAATCAAACCTTTGTTGGTGCCTCCATTCCCAATCGTAGTATAACCCTTTTACCGGATTTTCGTACTGAACCCAAAATTAATTATAATCTAATTTTTATTTTTTTAAAATTACCAAAATTTTCTAATAACCCGTATTTGACCCTTGTGGCCCTGGTTTAGGGGCCTGATGTTTTTTTTTCCCGCTCGTTTTTAAGTCCCCCTTGGTGGGTTTTTACCCCAAATTAAACTTCTTCCTTAAATAAACTTTTGTTGCCTTTAGCTAGAGGACCCCCTATGTTTTGGGGGAAGAAAAATTTTTGCCTTGCTTTTTAATTCCTTTTAATAATCCCTATTTTCGGGCTTGTTTTGAACGGTTTTACGGTGCTAATTTTTTTTGCTCTTTTAATTAGGGGCGTTTTAGTAACCCAAAATTAATTTCTTCCGGAAATTATTATTTTATTTATCGAGCAGCCTGTATTTTCAAGAAAAATTAGTTGTCAAGGTTTTTTCCCTTAAAAACCTCTAAACTTTTGGTTTACAAGGTTTACCCTTCAAAACCCCTTGGGTTGCTCATTTAAACGCCGTATGATCCCCAGTGGCCTTCCCTTCGAAATAATAATAATAATAATAATATATAAAAAATAATAATAATTTAATTATTAAAATCCCTAAAA
>NC_069422.1:33862531-33890031 GCF_026875155.1 Cherax quadricarinatus
GCCTTATTGGACGTTAAACCTATTTTGAGGTTTTTCTCTTCCTTGTAAGCCTATACGTTGGTTATGGCATTCTACAGGTTTTCTCGGAATTTAGAAGGACGAGAAAGATGGATTTCTGCAGAGAGGCGAAATAACTGGGAGCCGACGGCATACAGCCGTCCGTGCAGCCAGTAACTCAAAACTTACCATTAATAATAATAATAATAATAATAATAATAATAATAATAATAATAATAATAATAATAATAATAATAATAATATAATAATATAATAATAATAATAATAATAATAATAATAATTAATAATAATATAATAATAATAATAATAATAATAATAATAATAATAATAATAATAATAATAATAATAATAATAATAATAATAATAATATATAACGCTGTCAGAGGCGTAGGTAGATTCAAAGAAACAGCTCTTGGTGTGTAATTCCAGTAGTATTGTGAGAGCAGAGCGCAAAGCTAGCTTAGCAAATAAACTTACTGAGACCTTGTATGACTTCTGGAGTAACTGTAGACAAAGGGCTCTTGCTCTTATTTCATTGTCAATTGGCAGTGGGTTGGCACAGTGCTACTTGGCTGTGTTTGAAAAGTGTGAAGTTGTGAAGTCTGGAAGTGATGCACCGTTGCATCTGACAACCTAGTGGAACAGACTGGCTGACAACAGGTGCACATGGTTCGTCAGCTCTCCTAGCTGATGTTCTGTAGATATCTTCCACGATGTTCGTCTTGAAGACGACTGACTTCCCTTGATAATGTAACTCGGCGTTAGAACAGTTTTAGAGAGCATGATTAATCACACTTAAGGTCGGCCGAGTTTATCACATATGCTTATCAACACAAGTTCTCGCAGCTGGACGTCCAATATGGCTGACAAGTGTAAATCAGAGATTTTTAGCTGTGATTGCAATGTCTCGATATCTTTATACTGCATCTAATTAATCATATTATGTCGAGTAATAATACATGTGTTCTGTTAGTTGCGTCAGTTAATAATACATGTGTTATGTTAATTGCGTCAGTTAAGAAGAGATGTTTTGTCGTTTATTAATAAAAATAATTTTAGGACCAGTGTTGTCAGGAATATGAAAGATGTGTTGCTTGACTCCTCTCCCTGGAGTGATATTACGTACCCTGCATCCTTCAAGGATGAGATGGGGAGGGGGGGTTTCTAGATGCTGCTCAAGGGCTTTTGATCCAAGCATCTGAGCTACTTTCCCCTGTTTTTGTATCAAACCTAATTACTTCCCAATCCCTAGGCGCTGCATGACTCTGAATACGAGTACCTGACTGAACGGGAATAGATCCGCGATTAGAGGGCGGAGGATCAAGCCTTCACTACAGCTTGTGCTGAATGACCCACACTGGTTTAGCCTTTCCCAATGATTATAATAATATCACGCAAAATCTGCAGAGAAGCAGAGCACTCACAGGTTGCAGGAAACACGCTCTCCGTCGCAGTACATAAATGCGTCGAGCACCGCACAGCCTCGTAACGACGCACTACATTCCGCATCAGGTCATTTTATTGCAATTAATTTTTATTCCAGCAAAGCAAGAAAAAAAATGCCTCGTGGAACTGGTTTGGTGATGAAGTGGAGGGTCTTGGGAGGGAGTCATGCATCCGGGGGCTCGGTAATGACTGTGCCTGGCCCTGGCTCTCCTCGCGCTCAGAGAGCTCCTGTCTTGCAACTCCAAAGCGCTCCTCGCTGCCCTCCCGCTCTTCATGCCGGGAGGGGCCTCTGCATGGCCTTTTGAAGGACCCTTTGTCCTGGCTCTGAGAGACCCCTCCAGGCTCATGCTCTCCCAACACCAAAATGTTTCACACACTTTAGATATTCGGGTTAATGTTATAATGATAATTTATATTAATTTGCACGTCTGCCTGTACCCCCGGGCTTGTTTAGGGAAGGAGGAGGTGAAGGGGCGGCATATTGTTAAAAGGGAAGACGAAAGGGGATTAGTGGGTAGGGGATAGCGGAGAGGGGGCAGGGGTGTAATGAGCAGGGTTGGCAGGCACAAGTCAGGACGGGCTGGAAGAGGGAGAGTTTTAGGACTGTTTTAAAATCCCTCTGTGAAGGCAGGGAAAAAGGGGACAGTAGAGAAGGGCAGTTAAACATGTTACCTTCTGTGTAGGCAGGGGAGGGGAAGGAGACTTAAACATATTCCCTTCGGAGAAGATTGGGAAGGAAGGAAGGAAGGGGAGCTAAACATATTCCAATCCGAGAAGACAGGGGTAGGGAAGGAAATTTAAACATATTTAATTCTGAGGAGGAGGGGGAAGGGGGCAACAAAAGGAATTAAACATACACACCACTGTGTTGTTGCTGCCTGCAGATCAGGACAGGAGATGGTAACGACCTGTATCTTGCTGTGCAGCAGTGTTCCCGAACACTGAGATATACCAGCTAAGATTCCATAGAGGACGGGATTCAGGAAAACGTCTCCGACTGAGGGAGTTAGTGCGGCCGCATCTGGGTCCCATCACACAAATGAGCTAACCTTATATCACCGTCAGGTGTTGATTCATCAATCTTATGCCTCTGTGCAGTATGTTTAGATCGCGTCACAGCCACCACTGGAAATAGCTCTCGTATTAAGTCTTGCTAGTTCCGGAACCTTCTGAATATACGTGTCCAGAACTACTTAAAGTTCCTCGTACATAGTACTCAGTGTTAATGCATTTCGACCAGTTACTGCTCGTCATTAATAATGGAGAATTCACAAGAAGGTCTCATGTACATATAGCTCGTGAAAAACATACTTTCCAAAAATAAGCTATGCAATGGGTACAGCGGATATAGCCCCCATAGACTTCTAACAAGACATTAACTCCAGTATAAGGTAGGTGGTATATTTAATACCGAGGGTTGCAAGGAATACCTTCTTGGACATTATATAATATCTTTGCAATATTATTGAATATGTATTATACAAAAAAGGTATTCCTCATAGAATCACTAAAAGGGTTTGCAAAAACGTTTCCAGAATTCCTAAAAGGGGACAACATTATTTTAGGGGAACTTATGTCTTACAGCATTTCGAGGGGTTCGAAAAAAAAAGGGGCAGTGTATTTTTAAATTTATTTCTTTTTTTTGGTCGGGTGGGCATATCCAGACCATCAATCTTTTTGCGGCCCGGGTTGCCTTTTTTCGGTCAAACAAAAGGGTCCCTACTGGGGGGATAAAAATGGGACACATTTAAAAGGGGAAAAATCGAGACTGGTTTCTATTAGTGCCCGGGTTTTTCCCCTTATTACCCAGCCTAACCCAGGGGCTCTAAAACGTGCCTAACTTGTTTAAACGGGGAACTTTTTACTCTCGATTCCGACCCTATAGTGAGACCGATTTTTAAGGGCCCTCCCGGCCATTCACGGGCCCCCTTTTTTACCAGGTCCTCGATGACCCGTTTGTCCTGGTTAGTACTACCCCCAGCATTAAAATTTAGCTTTAAATGGGCCCGCGGGGGTTTTTCCTTATTTTTTCCGATTTTTTAAACCCGAGGGTCGGAAATTAAAATTGTTTGAATTTTTATAGCCTTGGCTTTAAATCTGTAAACTGTCCGTAACTGCTGTGTTAGCACTGAAACTCCCCTTTCACGGGGACAGTTACGTGCCTTAATTGATTTTCACTTACATCTTATTAAACAACGAGGGGTTTGCTTTCACTTTCATAAAATACCATCGATCCCCCGGAAAGGGGGTTTTATTCGTATTTTGGCCTGCCCCCACAGTTTTTTTTTTGGGGAAAGAAAAGTGGTGGGGAATTTAATTTTGAGGGGGGAAAATTGAGTTTTTGGGTTGAGGGGAACAGATGTAAAAAGTGAGGAATATAAAACTATAGAGTTTTTTTTTTCGGGAAAGAAATAAAATTAGTTAAATTAAGTTTTAAGGGAAGAGAGATAGATAGATAGATGAAAAGTTTAGATAGATAGATAATAGATAAGGGGAGAGAGAGAGAGGAGAGGGGAGAGAGAGAGAGAGAGAGAGAGAGAGGAGAGAGAAAAGGGGAAGAGAGAGAGAAGGAGGAGAGAAAAAATTATTTTAAACCCCATTCAGTTTGGGTTTTTGAAGGTAAAGGTTTTTAGGTTTATTTCCTATCTTCAAGAGTTGAACACTTATGAACACGTGCATTCTTGCCCTTTCTTTATTACCCCATTTTGAGTGGCATAAGAAAAGGTTTTGTTTTATACATAAATTTTCCCCAAAAAAAAGAGTAAAGTTGATTTCGAAGAAAAGTTGGGAAAACCCAAAACTGGATTACTTGATTTTAAACCCAAATGTGGGGTTTTGTTGATGTTGTGTGCAAGAATTTGGTTTGGGGCAGATTTAAGGGGCTGCTCAGGGAATAATCTGAGATCCTCTCACATTTTCTTTTTTGAAGGAAAGGTTTTAGGTCTAGTTCCCTTGGGATGTCAATGTAAGTGCCATTCTCCCGGTTTTCGTTCAATTTAGGGGCATAAGAAAACTGGAACAATGAGTCACAAATCATGTTGATTTCAGATGACGTGTAATAAATCTGGTTTTACTTGTGGTAGGCAAAGTTTAATATGTGTGTGCAATGGGTGGTGCAGTATTTGCCTGCTCAGGAAATTATCTATATCTATATAATATATCTCTCTGTATCATAGCATTAGATATATGTATATTTCCCATGTCAAATGTAATGGCTATGTCTCGTTTTCGGTATATTTCATACACAATAACATATATATCTTCTGTAGGTGTTCGTGCCGAATAATTTAATACTCTGGTAGTTAGGCAAGTCATTTAAATCTTAAGGCACCTTTGCTAAAATTTGTCTACGATTTAAAGATATATATATTTATATTAATATTAATTAAATAATTTAATTTTGTAATAAGAATCTATATAAATTATAACTTTTTATAATATATATAATATATATTGTGCTACCCGAATAAGTATATTTAATTAGACAAGAATTTAATTAATTTTTAAACTCACTTTAAAGATATATATTTTCGTTAGTATTAAGAAATGATTTTGAAATTTTGCATCCAAAATTCACTCCTTAGGAAAACTTACCTACCTTATTATAACCAAAAACCCAATTTATTTTTCGCCAACGACAACTAAATATATTTTAGATATTTTTACATAATTAATATAAACAAACAGTAATATATATATTTGTTATAATATAGAAATTATATATACAATATTTATTTATATACAATATATTGCTATATATATAAATAATTCTATTCAATATATATATATATATATATATATATAATATATATATATATATATATATATATATTATATTTCTTTCTTTCAACACACCGGCCGTATCCCACCGAGGCGGGTGGCCCAAAAGAAAAAACCAAAGTTTCTCCTTTAAAAGTTTAGTAATATATACAGGAGAAGGGGTTACTAGCCCCTTGCTCCGGGCATTTTAGTCGCCTCTTATAACACGCATGGCCTACGGAGGAAGAATTCTGTTCCACTTCCCCATGGAGATAAGAGGAAATAAACAAGAACAAGAACTAGAAAGAAAATAGAAGAAAACCCAGAGGGGTATGTATATATACGCTTGTACATGTATGTGTAGTGTGACCTAAGTGTAAGAAGAAGTAGCAAGACGTACCTGAAATTTTGCATGTTCATGAGACAGAAAAAAGGACACCAGCAATCCTACCATCATGTAAAACAATTACAGGCTTTCGTTTTACACTCACTTGGCAGGACGATAGTACCTCCCTGGGCGGTTGCTGTCTACCAACCTACTACCTATATATTTCGTGCAGTCTGTCCTTTCACAGTATATTACGAACGTTTGGTTCCCAACGATGTGTGTGTATGCTTAGTAAACGGTTGTCAAAGGCACTAGTCGATAGGTACTTACCTTGTTTGGATGTACATATGTCTAAAGAGATTATTATTATTATTGTTATAATTATTATTATTATTATTATTATTATTATTATTATTATTATTATTATTATTATTATATTAAACACCTGAGAATCATACATGTAAAAAATTAAGAAAAGAATTAAAAGAGTGAGAAATTTATGTGAGCCTGACACAGTAAAACGAATAACTATGTGTTAAAAATTATATTAAAAACTTAGCTCCTCGTGGAACACCACTGAGTTTAGTGGAAGGAAAATATTGCATCAGTGAAGCATGACAGGAGACGAGGTGGGACCAAGTGGCGCACTGACGACAATAGTGAAGAAAAGACTCAGGCTGCAGAACAAGCTGTTAATGGGACGACTCTTCGTGCAGTGTCATAAACGCTGTTCCAACAAAAGCTTGTTCTGTGGCGGGCATTTCTCTTCTTCACTGAAGCGAGGAAGTACCAACCTGCGAGGAAAGGCAGCAGAAGTAGTTATGTAGGTAGGTAGTCTCTGGTGCTCTTCAGTAGGTAAGAGGAACCTGAGACGGTCAGCATATGATATCTGTTAAGAAATATATAATAGCACTATCTGTGTCAAATGTGTGTGTATGTGTAGTGGCTGGATCTGCAGATTTAGCGATGCCGTCTACATCTCGTTCTCCAAGTCAGGCGTGTTTGCGAGCGTCATGGTTCCTTGATTTATGGGCCAACTGAATATCTACAAAAATTAAATATTAATCATTGTGGGTTAGGTTAGGGTAGAGTAACGTAAAGTAACATATCTTTACAATAGTTAACCTCCAGTAACGAGATAACTTTAGCTGTTTACGTGTAAAGCGCGGGATATTTTCTCAAGCGTCGATATTCTCATTCACGCTCTTAAAGTTGAAGGATAGGCTACTGGAATACAGTAACTATGTATCAAATACGTGATAATTCTCAAGTCACATGAATTAGGTAGCTTGCGTCTCACAAATGGGGTAATATTTGAAATATTGCGCCTTAGACTCTTAAAAGCGATAACCTATCACCGCAAATTTGTGAAAATTACACTTTTAGAATAGCCTGGTAATAGCATGAATGCTCTAAGTGTAGCTCAGCAGGTCTTCAATCACTGTCAGCTCTGACCACACAATACCAATCATCTCGTCACTATAAGTTCTCTTGGTCAAGAGTCAAACCTTATCCCTGAAGCCATTGGCGAATTATTTTATCAATACCTGCATTTTTCCCTTGCATCCCTTGTTGGCATTATTATTATTATTATTATTATATTTATTATTATTATTATTATTATTATTATTATTATTATTATTATTATTATTATTATTATTATTATTATATTCGCCGGGGAGTCAAAATAGTAAGAGTCTTGCAACGCCTGGGAAATTGGAGGTAATTAAGTTTTATTTATGGAAAGTGAGAGTAATTTCAAATCCTTTGATCAAGAACCATTTACCAGCATCAGGGCCACATACACTAAGAACAGTGTTAGTCCCTGGAACGTTCCTTGTGTCAACCGTCTCGTCACTCGTTCCAGACACTTCAAAATTTTTTGATTATACGTAAGCTGCTATGTAAAATAACCAACTGCGAAAAGATAGAGAATTTTCAAGGTTTCGTGATTTTTTCATATTATCAAGGAACTGTTCCTTGATATTGTGAGAAATCACGAAAGCGCTTGGAATTCACTACCTTTTCACAGTGGTTATTTTGCATATTGTGATATCACCTATTTACTGTGATCCTATTGCCTGAACTGTTATATATATATATATATTATATATATATATATATATATATATATATATATATATATATATATATATATATATATATATATATATATATAAAATATATATATAATATATTAATATAATATATATATATATATATGTATATTAATGTTAGTTTAAAAAATTATAGTTAAAGTTTTTAAAGACATATATAATGATTTGGGGAAAAAGTTTTTCTTTTTCGGGCCACCTCAGCCTTCGGTGGCACGGCCAAAATTGTGCTAATCAGAAAATTAATAACATTCTCTCTTTCCTATTATATTTATTACTCTAATATAATTTGACTAATCTAAATGTATCCTATCAGTATGTTAATATCTTAGAATCCATTCTTTTATAAAGTCGTTCCACCCTTCTTCTTTATCAATGGTAAATGCTTTCGGATACTCATCTATGTTGAGACGGTGAATTGCTGCCCCAAAAAAAAGATGTCCTCATTAGTTCCTGTTTATTTCCATTACGTTCTATATTCAAAACACAGGACACTAGAAACTTGGTCCATTTTATTAATATGTATAATTATCGTTTAATTATTCTTCAATTATTACCATTCTTCTGTTATTCGGTAATTATGGATACTCATTTTTGTTTTAGATAAATTATAATATAAGTGGCGCATTGCACCTGTTTAGTTCCATACAGTCTCCTAAAAAAACAACAGGTTGAACCAGAAAACGGTAGCTCAAATTTGTACTAATCCTTATAACACATGATTCATCCTTTAAATAAACCTTAAATTGCCATTATTATTTTTGGACTATCTTTGGGATTGTTTTTTTCTTACTAATTACTAATATCGAACACCGGACAACTAAAGTGATAGCATGTGTGTGCACGTAGGTGTAATGTGTTGTGTGATGGTACTCTTCTGTTTTGTGGTTACTGGTCGTTTTGTCTGGCCCCGCCTTTGTGGCAAGTTTGTTGAGAAGAAGAAAGAATTATTGTATCTTTACTGCTGGTTAACTTCTGTACTCTCATATTAAGTAAAGAAACTCTAAAAAGTACACACTCGAAAATAAACATATTATGTCCAACGGTCCCCCATATCCGACAAGAGTCATCTGATAAAAGTATATTGTTAGACGAAAATAAGAACAGCCAGTTAAGTGTCACTGAAGTAAGATACCTGAACAGCTCAACTTTGCGCTGCTCGGCCGGTGTTAATCATCTGTATCTCTACTGACACAACCAGTTTTTCATGTAACAGCTTCATTAATGAGATGTAGAGAGCTTGCCTTCAAATCAACGACCTTATTAAAAAACTTTTCACCAGTAATGATTGTGCAATAATCTGGAGTTTTCCAATTTTGCAAAAAAAAATTATTATTGGAAACATTTATTATTATTATTATTATATTATTATATAATATTGTTGTTTGTGTTTTGGGTTGGTTGTTCTTGTTGTTGTTCTGTTGTTGTTTGTTTCTGCTGTTTTCTTTCTTCTTTTGTGCTTATTTTAGTATAATATAATTAATGTCTTTTTCTTATGATTATTATTACTTTTTTATTATTATTATTATTATTGACTCACGAAATCGTAATGACACGATTGCAAATAAACCATACCACGGACGGGGATAGAACCCGCGATCAGAGAGTCTCAAAACTCCAGACCGTCGCGTTAGCCACTGGGCCAGCTAGCCACAATAAATTTCGCCCAACTAGATATATTTCTACACCATAGGAAGGTTAGTATAGGCACCAATGTGACCACAAATGCAAACTTGCATTTGTGGTCACAGTGTTGAGTTGACGTGCTGTTGGATTATTATTATAATCAAAAAGAAGCGCTAAGCCACAAGGGCTATACAGCGCTTACGTACTGTTGGAGTGTGAGCAAAGTAACGTTTATGAAGGGATTCGGGGAAAGCGATTAGCCGTTTTCTTTTTAACTGTAGTATGAGCACGCCTCTGTCAAGACAGTGATGGAGTGAATGATTATGAAAGTGTTTCGTCTTTTTCGAGTCACACTTATTATTATCATTATTATAATAATTATTATTATTATTATTATCATTATTAATAATAATAATAATATATAATAATAATAATAATAATAATAATAATAATATATTATTATTATTATTATTATTATTATTATTTTATTATTATTATTATCACTTATTATTATTAGAGGACTTTAAACATACCACAAATAGAATTTTACTTTAAGTTGGGAGGCGCTGTATCAAGGTGTCCAGCTGCTAAAATTTCGATTAAGCAGACTTACAAAATTTCATACGCAGCGTACGAAGTTACTGAGAAAGGGAAGGTTATCGATGATATCTCACACTCCACCATCTCCAGTCGTCCAGTGTAAGCAGCGTGCTGGGGATATCAAGGCTAGAAGACACTAGCATATATAATTTCTACTACTAGCTGCCCGTCTATGTCATTGTTGGTTAAATATACGCAAATATAAATTAACTTGTGTTAACCTAACCTAGCCCGGCTTAACTTAGTCTAACCAAACCTAGAAGAACAAATATCACCTTTTAGCAGCTGCTTAGAGGCAGAAATTAACGAACTGTGAAGTATGTTTAAATGACCGTCCTGTTTAGAGGACAGGTTGGCTATACACTACTTAATAGGGTAAGTCTTTTCTTGTGAATACGTTCTTTTTACACGTAGGTTAGTGCGCAGTGCGCCAGGGCGGTGCGCCGGGTTTGTACAAATGGAATGTGTGGCATGGAAAGAGTACGTAACCTTTATTCGGCGCATGTACACACCCTCATTGAAAGGCTATCTCCCCCAACCAGCGAACCAGGTACTAAGGGTTGATGATGGGGCCAATGAGAAGATGGTTTTGGCAATCGCAGAGGTGATGTGGGTACCACTCACCTGTCTGCCCTTGTCATTCCCATTCTAGAGCTGGTTGAAGCACGGTCTGCACTTTAGTGGCTTCTATTCTGCCTTGCTTACCGTGGAGTGCACTAATACCTATTATTGTACATAGTGTACATACTTCTGTTCTAAATTAGTGAAGGATAATACACGTCAAAAATTTTTCTGCTGTGTTTATTTTGCTCCCTTTACACACATGATAACAGGCCTTTGGGACTCCTGTGTTGTAATAGAATGTGTACTCGGAATGTGCATCAGGTTGTGTTGGCCCTGTACTTGTACGCTGGGATGTGCACTGAGTGGGAATTGTGCTCCTCTTTTTGCTGGTGCCCTGGGTCTTCTGCATTGTCGGGGTGGTCCAGTATCCTGTGTCTTGGTCCAGTATCCTGTGCCCTGGTATCGTATCCTGTGCCCTAGTCTTGTATCCTGTGTCATGGTATTGTATCCTGTCCCCTGGTCTTGTGTTCTGTGTCCTACTTACCTGGAGTCTACCTGGAGGGTGTTCCGGGAATCAACCTCCCCGCGGCCCGGTCCACGACCAGGCCTCCCGGTGGATCAGGCCCTGATCAACCAAGCTATTATTGCTGGCCGCATGCAGTCCAACATGCGAACTACAACCCGGCTGATCCGGCACTTACTATAAGAATCTGTCCAGCTCCCTCTTGAAGGCAACCAGGGGTCTATTGGTAATTTCCTTCATGCACAGTGGGAGGCTGGTGAACAGTCTTGGACCCCGGACACTTATTGTGTTTTCTCTTAATGTAGTACTAATGGCGCCCCTACTTTTCATTGGGGTATTTTGCACCGTCTACCCAGTCTTTTGCTTTTGCAGGGAGGGATTCCGTGGCATTAGGTTATCCAAGAAGTGAGATCTATGACATATCTCACCTGCGTTCCAGCATTATGCTATATTGTCAAGTCTCCTTAAGTTACCAGTCTAGTTAATTCTTATGGCAACTAACGTGGTAAAGTTGTCTGTCATTGACCTAATCATTGGTTTTCCTGCTTGAATGGATAGTACTAATGTACTTTTCATTGGATTTGAACCGTGTCTAACATCTTTGCAGTTGCATGGGGATCCTGTCAGTATCTAGTGTTTCCAGTATTCCATGCCTAGGTCCATATCCTTTCTTCGCAGTATCAAGCTGTCATTCCAGTATCTAGTGTGATGTCCAATTCTACGAGTAAGCTTGTATCCTTGACATTCTCTAGTATCCTTGCCATGGTCTTATCCTGCTTGGTACGGTTATGTACAGTGCATCTGGTCAGTATCTGTCCCTGGTCATGATCCTGTGTTGGTTCAGTATCCTGGCCCTGGTCCAGTTATCCTGTGCCTGGTCCAGTATCCTGTGCCTGGTCCAGATCCTGTGCCCTGGTCGTTCCTGTGCCCTGTCCAGTATCTGTGCCTGGTCCGACCTGTGCCTGGTCCAGTATCCTGTGCTGTCCAGTATCCTTGCCCTGGTCCAGTATCCTGTGCCCTGGTCCATTATACGTGCCCTGGTCCAGTTCCTTGCCTGGTCCAGTATCCTGTGCCCTGGTCCATGTATCTGTGCCTGAGTCCAGTATCCTGTGCCTCATGGTCCAGCTGGTCAGTCCTGTGCCCTGGTCCAGTATCCTGTGCCCTGGTCCAGTATCCTGTGCCCTGGTCCAGTATCCTGTGCCCTGGTCCAGTATCCTGTGCCCTGGTCCAGTATCCTGTGCCCTGTCCAGATCTGTGCCCTGGTCTGGTTCCTGTGCCCTGGTCAGTATCTGTGCCCTGGTCCAGTATCTTGTGCCTAATCCAGTATCCTGTGCCCTGGTCAAGTATCCTGTGCCCTGATCCAGTATCCTGCACCCTGATTCAGTATCCTGTGCCCTGGTCCAGTATCCTGTGCCCTGATCCAGTATCCTGTGCCCTGGTCCAGTATCCTGTGCCCTGGTCTTGTATCCTGTGTCCTGATCCAGTATCCTGTGTTCTGGTCCAGTTTCTTGTGCCCTGTCGTATCTTGTTAGTCCTGTGTCCTGGTCCAGTACTCCTGTGTCTCGTACTGTGCCTGGTCTTTCTGTGTCGTCTCTGGTCGCATCGGTCTGTCTGTGTAGTGGCCCAGCATCTTGTGTCCTGGTTCTGTATCCTGTACTCTGGTCCAGTATCCTGTGCCCTGGTTCTGTATCTTGTGCCCTGGTACAGCATACCGGTCTCTGGTCCAGTATCCTGTGCCCTGGTTCAGTATACTGTGCCCTGGCTCAGCATCCTGTGCCCTGGTTCAGTATCCTGTACCCTGGTTCAGTATCCTGTGCCCTGGTTCAGTATCCTGTGCCCTGGTTCAGTATCCTGTGCCCTGTTCAGTATCCTGTGCCCTGGTTCAGTATCCTGTGCCCTGGTTCATTATCCTGTGCCCTGGTTCAGTATCTTGTGCCCTGGTTCAGTATCCTGTGCCCTGGTTCAGTATCCTGTGCCCTGGTTCAGTATCCTGTGCCCTGGTTCAGTATTCTGCACCCTGGTTCAGTATCCTGTGCCCTGGTTCGGTATCCTGTGCCCTGGTTCGGTATCCTGCACCCTGGTTCAGTATCCTGTGCCCTGGTTCGGTGTGCTGCACCCTGGTTCAGTATCCTGTGCCCTGGTTCGGTATCCTGCACCCTGGTTCAGTATCCTGCACCCTGGTTCAGTATCCTGTGCCCTGGTTCGGTATCCTGCACCCTGGTTCAGTATCGTGCACCCTGGTTCAGTATCCTGTGCCCTGGTTCAGTATCCTGTGCCCTGGTTCGGTATCCTGGACCCTGGTTCGGTATCCTACACCCTGGTTCAGTATCCTGTGCCCTGGTTCGGTATCCTCCACTCTGGTTCAGTATCCTGCACCCTGGTTCAGTATCCTACACCCTGGTTCAGTATCCTGTGCCCTGGTTCAGTATCCTGTGCCCTGGTTCAGTATCCTGTGCCCTGGTTCAGTATCCTGCACCCTGGTTCAGTATCCTGTGCCCTGGTTCAGTATCCTGTGCCCTGGTTCAGTATCCTGTGCCCTGGTTCAGTATCCTGTGCCCTGGTTCAGTATCCTGTGCCCTGGTTCGTATCCTGTGCCTGGTCAGTATCCTGTGCCTGGTTCAGTATCCTGCACCCTGGTTCAGTATCCTACCCTGGTTCAGTATCCTGTACCCTGGTTCAGTATCCTGTGCCCTGGTTCAGTATCCTGTGCCCTGGTTCCGTCTCCACAGAGGCAGCACACGGGGTGGTGGGTCCCACACTAGCTGTTATTCAAACAAGAGCAGCAGCGGCGGCGAATTATGTGCAATAAGGTTTTTTTTTATTTTCGACCGACCAAGATGTCTCGTAAGAAATTTAACCTGTGATTCACACTGTGAACATGTTTTTATGATGGGGAAGAATTTAGACGGTCGCTTGTGTTTACGTTGTTACGATCCATCTCTTTGCACCTACTTCCAACCCTGGTTTAATTGTTTTCTAATTCCGTATTTCTGTTGTACCTACTTTGTAAATCGTGTATGAGCTGTGATTACTATTTTGTTCCCTAGTGAGTTAGGGCAAATGTTTGGCTGCGAGGGTACAGTCTTTGCCTTATTGTATTACGGAGGATCGAGCCTTCACCATCCCTTGCGCTGAATGACCCACACGGGTTTAGCTCACATAATGAAAACCCTTAGTGGGTTTCACATCTTCACTATTATCACACTTAATAAGTGTTTCATAGTGTTTCCTTTGGCTCATTTGCGAATTTAAGTTCCGTATGTGTTACAACCTTGTGTTGCCTTCCATGTCAAACGGTCTGTGTTTGTCTGCAGGTCTTAAATTGACTCTTAAACAAAAAAGAGGCGTTCAGGGATACCAAGAAGAAGAAGCAGAAGAAGCAGACTTTATTTGGATTATAAACCTCTGAGGGTTAGTAACCCAGAATGATCCATGAAAGTCAAGATGTGTACCTTATTTTTTATTGGGGTCCTATAGTGGTCTTGCACAGACTGTAACAAACACCTGTAAGTATTTACTGCTAGGTGAACAGCAACAGCAAGTGTTAGGAGACTTTACTAAACTCCTCGCCCCAACCCAGGATTAAACCTGGTTCCTTTAATTGTTAGCCGAACGCGGCACTACTGAGCTACGAAATACCTCACATTTAGAGATGTCACATTAAGTTTATTTATGTAAAGTGTTTAACCCTCGCAGGCACAAGAAGACGAGATTCCGTCATTCACCCTCTAATCTAAAGTCAGGCACGTTACGTAGTTGTATGTTTGACGAGGTACAAAAGTGCAGGTTGAGTTCAGCGCACCTTGGACCAGTCTCTAGTTACTACGTGGCTGTTGCTGCGTAGGAACCAACGTTATTAATGAGTGCAGAGACCCGCTTCATGGAGTGGGGGTAACCACGTCCATCCTGTCAGCCTGCACACCCGCGCCACTCACGGCAAGTGACCTCTGCGTTCATGAGTCAGGCAAACAATCTTAAAAAAAAAAAAGCAAATGTCAATTTGAGGTAAAACTAGATGTGTTTTCGGTCACTGCGTTATCAGAGAAAAGTATTCTTGTATCATGACTCACGAAATCGTAATGACACGATTGCAAACAAACCATACCACGAGCGGGGATAGAACCCGCGATCAGAGTCTCTGATCGTGGGTTCTATTCCCACCCGTGGTACAGCTTATTCCTGTATCACATAAAGCCAGCCCCTCTACTTTAGTGCTTGCAAAAGGAATACGGCTTAAGTTTATAAAGCAGTTAAATATTAGCTTTGAAAATTTTACTGGCACTGATGGTTTGAAACCGATAGGATGAGCCATACACAAATTATCGCTTAAAAACCAGCATTTCATTTCTTATTTTTATAAGCATGTGATCTTATAGTTGAATTCTGTATTTTCCCCAAACTTATTCACACTATTGTTAATTTACTTTCATGGTCTTTGTTCTATTTTAATTTTGTCTCTTTCTTACCTTCTATTTTTATAGGTTTTTCTTGTCACTATCAGCTATGTCACTGTGGATTTTCTATTAATACAATATTACTGTCAGTTGAACTTTATTGTATAGTTTCTGTACTAATAATTTTTCCTTTTACTTTATTTTTCACAGTTTGTGGTCGTTTAGCTTGACAGATCCTAAGGTTACAATAACTCACTGACAAACGTCAAGTCTACAAATAAAGAATAAATATTTTTTCCTCTGGAAATTATTTCTAATTCACGACTGCTCTCTCCAAGAATGTGATACTTGTGCCTCATTTGGGAATCTTTACTGAAGGAACATTTCGCCAGCCAGTGGCTTCCTCAGTCCAATATAGAGAATAACAGTGGAAGATGAGGAAGAATACTCCTCATCTTCCTCGTTTTCTCAATAAAAATTCCAAAAAGTTGCAAGTGTCTCGTTCTTCAAGTTGTCGGTTTTCAAAACCATTTTTCATAAGTCCATCACCACTTGTTTATATACACATGTATTTATGTACTCTGATTTCACATTTCTAAAATTATAATTTTATATTTTATGAATTGCTACGGCAGACGAATACTGGTGAATGTGATTTACATATTAATTACACTGGAATGTGACAAAGAGAATTCGTTGTTGTGGAAACACTCGTCAATGATATGTTGCATATTTTTTTTTTTTTAATGTTGGATTTTATTGGAAAGGATTGCAAATGGGTTATGATAAAATTTCGTCATTTTCTCACTGACTCTATTTTTTTACCGTAATGTGCACTCTGAGGAGCCTCCTGGGGAGGAGGGGGGCACGGAGGCTCTCAGAGTGACGGACTCCCTTCAGATAATGTAGACGGAGTGAGGCGCCCAGACTGGTGATTGACCCTCAGCGTCACGATATTCTTACCCGCCGGCAAGAGGAAGTGGGAGGAACTACTTGCTTCCTCCATCACTCCTTCTAGTGTAAAGTTCTGTCTCCTCCTCCTCCTCCTCCTCCTCCTCCTCCTCTTGCTCCTCCTTCTCCTCCTCCTCCTCCTCTTGCTTCTATTATAAACAAAAAACGGGCCCAAGATGATCCCGGGAACGCCATTTTTACAGATCCCCACTCGTTTTAACCCCATTATGGAACTCCTGCTTCCGTCAGGAGCCATGACTCGATCCACAGAGCATTTTTCCCCCCCAATCCATGGGCTGCCCTTCTTTAAACCGTCTATGGTGGGGAAAACTTTTTCAAAAGCCTTACTAAAATCTAAGTAAATAATAAAAATTTTTTTGTGGTCAACAGCCTCAAAAGTTTTACTAAAAAGTTAATAAATTAGTTAGACAAAAAACCGGGCCTTTTGTGAACCCTGTGATTCATTAACAAGCTAGCTTATCGAAAATGGCTTCTTAAATCCACTAAAATTGACTCTGAATTTCCCTACAATTGAGGTCGGGGTTATTGGGCGGTAATTTGACGGTAACGACTTGTCCCCTTTTTTAAAAAATTTGGAGTTACATTGCCTTTTCCACATATCGACACTACACCTGTTGAAGAGAAAATTTAAAAATTTAGTTAATGGTTCACAGATTCCTTTTGCTTTCCTTAAAAACCCTTAAAAAAAACCTCACGACCGGCGCTTTTTTGCTTCAGTCGTCTATCTGCCTCACAACCACTCCCTAGGACTGTGAGTTACTAATTTTCTTCTCTACCCCCACTGAAAAAATTTAAATTTTCGGGAATTTTGTTAGTGCCCTGGAAAAAATGAGAGAAAAAATTTTTTTTAAAAATCAAGCACATTTCTTTCCTTTCAGTAAGGTCCCCATGTTTTTTTTAAGGGGCCTACTTATCTCAATTTTTTTGTTCTATAGACCTGGAAAAAACTTTTTGGGTTTTTTTAGAACCCCCTAGCAACTTTAATTTATAGTCCCTTTTACTTTTCTTACCCCTTTTTAAAAATTCCCTCTTAATGTCAATATACTGATTCAAAAGTGACCCTCACCTCTTTTGATACGCCTAAAAATTCCTTTCTTATCCCTAGTTTTTTTTGAGCCATTATTCACCCTTTGGGTCATTTTCTTTTTTTCTAATTCTTTTTTGGGGATAAACGCTCTTTGAGCAGCTGTATAGTGTTCAAAAACGTCATATTGATAGCTCCTTCGTTACCCCCAGTAAAACAGATGATAAGTGTTTTTTAACCCATGTAATCGCTAAGCGAAAATCGGGGATGTTACGGGTTATCGTACTACGATTCCATTAAAGCTAAATGTAAGTTTTTGGGTCGTACACCCATTCCCTCTGAAATTTCTAAATTATTAACGGGGATTCATTTTTTGCCATAACTAAAAAGAGGTTTTTTCCCCTTTAGGTTCTGTCCAAACTGCTTCAAAAAACAACCCTGAAATATTCAAAAGTCGTAGATTCAAAATTCCCAGTCAAGAAATTCCAATCAACAGACTAAAGTTAAAGTCTCCAGAATTCTACATTATCGGGCCTTGGGGCCCTTAAAATTTCCCCCATATAGTTTCCCGGGGTCCCTATCTGTTGGGGGGGACGGTATATCACTTCCTAAAATCAGTTTTTCATGCCCCTCTAAAAATTTCTTCCCAAAACAGACCTGTATGTTTTTTACTTAGATTAATACCCGTTTTATGCAACAGTTCAAGCGATCTCGGACGTACAATGCACCCCCACCCCCCCTCCCAAACTTCTATCTTTTTGGGAACAATTTAAAACCCTGAATATGACTTCCGCAGGCAGTCCCACTTTTTGTTTAACCACTCTCAGTTAAGGCAAATACATCAATGTTACCTCACTAGAAACTAATTAACTCGTCCATTTTTTCCCTAGCACTACGGAATTAGCATAATAAACATGAAAGACTCCCCTTTTTCTCTTTACCCTTCCTGCCATTTCTTTTTTTCTACTAAACCTTTTCCCGTTTTTTATCCCCCAGGCCCCGGGTTTTTTCAAAATCTTTCGTTCTATTATTACTATTCCCCCCAGAACTCGTAATATTACTACCTGGGACTTCACTTTTTTCCTGAAAAAACCCATACCACAAACTATCCTTTTTTAAAGTCCTAATGCCCCCCACTGCAGTCCAGTGTTTCCCACCCCAACCTAGATAAGTAAACCCCCCATCCCTAGCATACTGCATTTCTCCCAAAAGAGGCCCCAGTTGTAAATAAAATTTACCGCATTTTTCCTTTCAGTATTTGTCCACCAAAATTTGACACAATTCCCCCTGGAAAAACCATACTTCCAACTCCCCCTTGGCAAAATACCACAATGAGGGGTTTCCCACCTTTTACTTTCTAATTATTTCTATTGCTGACCTATACCTCTAATCAGGTCCTCACTCCTACTCTCCCAAACACTTTTGCCCCACCTGACAGATAAAAATTTGCTCCCATTACCTCTCTGATGTCACCAGAGGGCTAACAATTCCTCCATCCCAGCCCCAGGAAAGAAAACTTCTGCTCCCCCTGTCCTTAAAGCAGAACGCCCTATCCATATACCTAATTTGGCACCCCCCAACAACAACAATTTTCTTCCCTTTCCCTTTAATGTTTTCGTCGTGCGTTCCATATCAACTCACATTTCGTGGGGACACGAGAATGATTGGTGTTTCCACAAACGTTTCCCCGGGAAATCTCCCTTTTTTCTTTACGTTTTTTACCTTCCATCGTCTTTTTATCGTCAACTTCTTTCCCTGCTGTCCACCCGACCATTTTTCCCTTCTTGGGTGAGGGCTCAAAAAAAAGGAGGGCTCTACGAATCTTTTTGTTCTCCCGTCAAACGCCGAATTCCAAAAATTCGCCCAAACCTCAATTCTTCCCAAGTGTTGGTAAAGTTGCCGTGGAGGGCATCTTGCTTCAATTCAGAGAGCGCGCAAACAGGTTTCACAGAGCCAATAACGTCTTCCTCTTCCTCCTCCTCCTCCCCTCCCCTCCTCCTCCTCCTCACTACTACTCTACTACTACCTACCTACTACTACTCGGATCACCTAGTTACCTCCAACCCCCTCTTACAGTCCCTAACTCCTTTTACCTTCAACCCATCCTTTTTCCCCCACCCCAATTTGCCCTGCCACCCACCTAAAACCCCTTACCTACCACCTGCCCAAACCTACCTACCATCTGTCCCACCTGCCTACCTGCCTACCTACCATACCTACCTCCTACCTACCATCTACCCCCCCTATCTACCCACCCACTTACCCCCTTCTAATCTTTATTTTTTAAATTCTTTTTTCCTTCTCTTTCTTTTTCCTCTGAGCCCAGTTTTCTTCCCTTTTTCCCCAAAATTCTAATTTTTTTCTTTCTTTGATAATTTTTTTAATTTTCCTTCTTTTTCTTTCTATTTTTTCTTTTCTTTCTTTCCCTCTCCTTCTTTAAACTTCCCCAACCTGTCCTTTCGATTCTCTTTTTAAATTTTTTCCTGTCGTCTGTTCCTCAGGCCTGTTTTGCGCCTTCTCTTCGAAAAGGGGCTCCCTGTTTTTTGGCCTTTCTTTCAACCTTCCTCGGGTGTCAAACCTGTCCGTTTCAGACCTGTCCTGTCAAACCCTGTCTCGTGGCGCCTGTCCCGTGTCAGCCTGTCTCGTGTCAGACCGTCGTTCGTTTTCGTTTTGCGCCCGCCACTTTCTTACGGCAGTAAATCTTTAACTTTACTTCTTAAACCCGTCTCTTCCCCAACCCAAACCAATTCTTTTACCCCAACCCATTTAAAAAAACCCCCCTTAAAAACCCACCTTCTCAAATCCAACCCCAAACCCCCCAAACCCTTTCCCCCCCGCAATCCCCTCACCCCTCCCTATGCTATCCCAACCCAGCCCCCCTCCTTTGTTTAGTCGTCGCCCCCGCAAAAGCAAGTTTGTATACTGGCATTCTTCTTTCGCCCCAGGGTGACAAGACATGTGTACCTACGGTGATTTTCTATCTTATTTTTGGGGTTTTTGTTTTTGAGTAACAGGGAAGCCCCGTTTCCCGCTTTCTAAGCTACGCTAGTGGTGTCTTTTTTAACAGGAACTTTCTATATAAAATAAAAAAATAAAAATTTTTTATTTTCTATTTGTTTTCCTTTATTTACAAAAAAATATGTTAACACACAAAAACACAACACACCCCACAACACACCACACACCACACACCCACAACAACAACACACACACACATCATTGAAACAGGGGGACTACCCGAGATTAAAGCCCGCAATGGCCCAATTTTTTAAAAAAGGAAAACGACACGCAGTATTAAATTACAGATTATTTCAGGGGCATTATATACAAATCCCGGAAAGATTTTAAAATGGGTGGGGCACCTAGAAAGGAAAAGAGCTTAACACGACAACCAGCACGGTTTTAGGGAAAGGAAATCCTGTGTCACAAACCTACTGGAGTTCAACGACAAGGTGACGGAAGTAAGACAAGAGAGAGAGGAGAGAGAGAGAGAGAGAGAGAGAGAGAGAGAGAGAGAGAGAGAGAGAGAGAGAGAGAGAGAGAGAGAGAGAGAGTGAGTGAGTGAGAGAGAGGTGGGTAGATTACATTTTCTTGGACTGCAAGAAGGCTTTGGACACAGTTTCACACAAAAGATTAGTGCAAAGACTAGGGGATCAGGCATGTATAACAAGAAAGCCACTGCAATGAATCATAGAATACCTGATAGGAAGGCAACAGCGAGTCAAGGTATATGACGATGTGTCGGAGTGGGCGACTGTGAAGAGCGGGGTTCCACAAGGGTCAGTCCTAGGACCGGTACTGTTTCTGGTATATGTGAATGACATAACGGAAGGGATAGATTCATAAGTGTCCTTGTTTGCAGACGATATGAAGTTAATGAGGAGAATTAAAATAGACGAGGATCAGGCAGGACTACAAAGGGATCTGGACAGGCTACAAGCATGATCCAGAACTGGCTGCTGGAGTTTAGCCCTACAAAGTGCAAAGTCATGAAAATTGGAGAAGGGAAGACCGCAGACATAGTACAGGCTAGGTGGCCAAAAACTGCAAACCTCACTCAATGAAAAGGATCTTGGGGTGAGTATAATAACCGAGCACATCTCCTGAGGCGCACATCAAAGAACTGCTGTAGCATATGGACGCCTGGCAAACCTAAGAATAGCGTTCCGACACCTCAGTAAGGAATCGTTCAAGACTCTGTACACCGTGTACGTCAGGCCCATGTTGGAATATGTAGCACCAGTATGGAATCCACATTTGGTCAAGCACGTCAAGAAATTAGGGAAAGTACAAAGGTTTGCAACAAGATTAGTCCCGGAGCTAAGGGGCACGTCCTAAGAGGAGAGGTTAAGGTAAATCGACCTGACAATATTGGAGGACAGGAGGGATAGGTGGAACATGATAAAGACTATAAAATACTGAGAGGAACTGACAGAGTGGATAGGACAGAATGTTTCAGAGATGGAACACAGCAACAAAAGTCACAACTGGAAGTTGAAGACTCAGATAAGTCACAGGGATGTTAAGAAGTATTTCTTCAGTCATAGAGTTGTCAAGAAGTGGAATAGTCTGGAGAGTGACGTAGTGGAGGCAGGATCCATATATAGCTTTAAGAAAAGGTATGATAAAGCTCATGGAGCAGGGAGAGAGTGGACCTAGTAGCTACCAGTGAAGAGGAGGGACCAGGAGCTATGATTCTACCCCTGCAACCACAATTAGGTAAGTAGGTGAGTACACACACACACATACACATACACATACTAGCACTTATAAGTTAAATAATGTAGAACTTAGCCATACAGATTGCGAGAAGGACTTGGGGGTTATGGTAATCAGCAACCTTAAACCAAGACAGCAATGCCTAAGCGTACGTAATAAGGCAAATAGATTATTGGGATTTATATCAAGAAGTGTAAGCAACAGAAGTCCAGAGGTTATACTGCAGGTTTATACATTATTAGTAAGGCCTCACCTAGATTATGCAGCTCAGTTCTGGTCTCCATATTACAGAATGGATATAAATTCGTTAGAAAACATTCAGCGAAGAATGACTAAATTAATACATAGCATTAAAAATCTTCCGTACGAATAAACTGAAGACTCTTAAACTACATTCACTTGTAAGACGAAGAATGAGGGGAGACATGATCGAAGTGTATAAGTGGAAGATGGGTATTAACAAAGGGGATATAAATAAGGTCTTGAGGATATCTCTCCAAGAGAGAACCCGCAATAATGGATTCAAATTGGACAAGTTTAGATTTAGAAAGGATATAGGAAAGTACTGGTTTGGAAATAGGATAGTTGATGAGTGGAACAGCCTACCTAGTTGGGTTATTGAGGCTAAAATCTTGGGTAGTTTCAAATGTAGCTCAGTGGTGACGTGTACTTAGCTCTGTGAAGTTCTGTCCAGTGTGTTCTCCGTGAATCTGCACAAGATGTCCTCTCTTGAGCAACTGTACCAGCAGCTGAAAGAGGAGCTTAGGGTTGCTAAGCTTGAGATACGGCGACTGACGGAGGAAAACAAGAGGATTCAAAGTCATCCTCCTGTTGTGAGTCCTCAGGTCAAGAGAGGAACTTGGTAAGTGGCCGGCCAACATGGAACAAAGCTGAAAATCAAGAAGTCTGTTGGAGTGGCGGAAACAATGAAGATCCAGAAGATTGCTGTGGAGACTTCCAACCCATTTTCGGTGTTACCAGACGAATATGGATTGTCTACTGGGAACGTCACAACGAGCAACAAGGGAGCATTGGCAGACGTGAGTGAGACATCCCTTGATACCCCAATGAAGACCATCAAGAACATCACGACAAATTTCACAAATGAAGGTAAGAACATTGTTATAGTTGGAGACAGTCAGGTTAAGTTTATGGATAGGGCCTTTTGTCTTAGGGACAGGAAGAGGAGGCACAGGGTATGTTTTCCTGGGGCTGCGATGGGGGATATTGCTAGCTGTCTGGACGACATCATGAAAGGTAATGGGAGCAATCCTATTATCTGCCTCAGTGCGGGAGGCAACGATGATGGCAAACATAGGAGTGAGGACCTGATAAGCAGGTATAGGTCAGCAATAGAGATAATTAGGAAGAAGGGTGGGAACCCTGTCATATGTGGTATTTTGCCAAGGAGAGGAGTTGGAAATGAATGGTTGTCCAGGGCAATTGGTGTCAATTGCTGGCTGAATAAATACTGTAAGGAAAATGCGGTAACATTCATTGACAACTGGGACCTCTTCTATGGCAGAAATAACATGTATGCCAGGGATGGGGTTCACTTATCTAGGTCTGGGGTGGGGGCACTGGCAACGGCAGTGGAGGTCTTTAAACTAGGAATGGATAGTGGTATGGGTTTTGGCGTGAATACAGTGAAGTCCCAGTGTAGTAATACTATGAGTTCTAGGGGAACTAGTAATAGGCAGAATGAGGTGGATATTGGAAAGCCAATGGCACTAGGCGACAAGGACAGTAATAGGTTTAGTGAAAAAACAGATATAAGCAGGAAGGGTAAAGAGAAAGGAGGGTCTTTAAAATTATATTATGCTAATTGCCGTAGTGCTAGGAATAAGATGGATGAGTCGAGATTAGTTGCTAGTGCAGGTAACATTAATGTATTTGCAATCACTGAGACATGGTTTAATTCCAAATGTCGGGACATGCCTTCGGAATGTCACATTCAGGGTTTTAAATTGTTCCAAGTAGATAGAAATATCGAGAAGGGAGGTGGGGTGGCACTGTATGTCCGAGATCACTTGAACTGTTGCATAAAAACGGGTATTAAGTCTGAGGTAACACATACAGAGTCTGTCTTAATAGAATTTTCAGAGGGGCATAAAAAATTTATTCTAGGAGTGATATACCGTCCCTAGTCACTAGTGACTATGCCCTCGTCTGCTACACGTCTCTCTTCACTGACGCCTATATAAGTGCCAGTCTCCTTACCTGTGCTTCAGAATCTGTACAACCACGGTGTTGTAAACACCACCTCCAAGGCTGAGGGACTGATTACCTCATCTTTTGTATATAGTTCTTCTGTTTTCTAATTATGTCCAAGAATTTGTATTGATAAAGCCACTGGATGGCGAAACGTTTACAATAAAGATAACCAAATGTTGCACAAGTGTCTTAACTTTCATCTTATCGGTATTGTATACCTGTCTTGCACAATCGGTCTATCTGTTTGATAACCATGTTGCCCGGCCACTGACCAAGCTCCCCTCTTAACCTGGGGACTCACAATAGGAGGATTACTTCGAATCTTCTTGTTCTCCGTTAATCGCCGTATCTCTTGCTTAGCAACCCTAAGCTCTTCTTTCAGCTGCTGGTAAAGTTGCTCAAGAGAGGGCATCCTGGTTCAGATTCACAGAGAGCACACAAACAGGTCTTCACAGGGCACACAGATAGTAAGGCCTCACCTAGATTATGCAGCTCAGTTCTGGTCTCCATATTACAGAATGGACATAAATTCGTTAGAAAACATTCAGCGTAGAATGACTAAATTAATACATAGCATTAGAAATCTTCCTTATGAAGAAAGATTGAAGACTCTTAAATTACATTCACTTGTTAGACGAAGAATGAGGGGAGACATAAGTGGAAGATGGGTATTAATAAAGGGGATATTAATAAGGTGGAAATAAATGGTATAAAATACCGACCTGGTGGCCTGTTCCGCCTCAGAAAAGGTGGCACAGGCCACCATCCACACGCTACCTTTCCTCTCAGAAAACTTCCCTTCAATCTACCCGTTACAGGTCTTGCAACATTGCAAATCTACTGATGAAGCAGTGTAGATATTGCAACCCAGGAGTCCCAAAGGCCTGTTATTCTGGGTGTAAAGGGAGCAAAATAAACACAGCAGAAAAACTTTTGACTTGTATTATCCTTCACCAAGTAAGAACAGAATTATGTACACTATATACACTGTTGGTATAAACCTTGGTAATAAATACCGACAAGTTGGTTTAGAAAGACACGTAAGCAAACACTATGACATATTTATTAGAAAACGATGAACTGGAATGAGGCACAACTCGTTCTCACCGAACCAGACCTCAGACGCCGACAGTGCCTAGAAGCCTCACTAATCGCCGTCACCGACACTATAGAACGTAACACTGGAAACTACAAAATTTCAAAAACATTGGCATACATGATACTTAAGCACCACCAACCCAACAACATAGGAGTTACATGATTTCATCGTCTACCCGTCCTCATCCCAATATGACATTCTTCAGGTCACCGTGCGTCACTCACACCTCACTCTCCGCCTATATATAATGTCTTTCTACCTCTGTATGTTAGAAGTGATCAAGGTCCCAGGACCGAAACGTTTTCTAATAAATATGTCATAGTGTTTGCTTACGTGTCTTTCTAAACCAACTATATACACTATATACAACAATAGGTATTAGTGCACTCCACGGTAAGCAAGGCAGAATAGAAGCCACTAGAGAGCAGACCGTGTTTCAACCAGCTCTAGAATGGGAATGACAAGGGCAGACACGTGTGTGGTACCCACAACACCTCTGCGATTGCCAAAACCATCTTCTCATTGGCTGGAACCTGGGTACTGATTGAACGATGGGGCCCCGTCATCAACCCTTAGCACCTGGTTCGCTGGTTGGGGGAGAATAAAGGTTACGTACTCTTTGCATGCCACAGTAGGTATTGATGTACAGGTGGAGAAGTGAACGTAGTTATGTGCAAGTGTGGAATTGCAGGTATTTATGTACAGGTATAGAAGTACAGTTGCTTATGTACAGATGTCGAAGTGCAGGTATTTACATACGAGTGCAGATGTACAAGTATGTATGCGCTGGTGCAGATATGTAGGTGTGTATGCCGAGTTGTTGATGTAGCGGCAGATCTGACATAAAGTACCTCATAGAGCCGTGAGAATCCTGGCCTGAATATTACAAGGATGGGGCTATTAAGAGCCTGAAATATAAGAGGACCAGCGTTAATTCTTAGGAATTTGCAGTTTTTATGATCTCGTTACGGTGGAGGGACTGGCGTTATCATAACTTTACTCAAACCCTATCTTTGGCGTGTGTGTGTGTGTGTGTGTGTGTGTGTGTGTGTGTGTGTGTGTGTGTGTGTGTGTGTGTGTGTTGTGTGTGTGTGTGTGTGTATGTGTGTGTGTGTGTGTGTGTGTGTGTGTGTGTGTGTGTGTATATGTGTGTGTGTGTGTGTGTGTGTGTGTGTGTGTGTGTGTGTGTGTGTGTGTGTGTGTGTGTGTGTGTCTGCGTGTGTGTGTATATGTGTGTGTGTGTGTGTGTGCATGGGTGTGTGTGTGCATGGGTATGTGTGCATGGGTAGGTGTGTGCATGGGTGGGAGTGCACACAGAGGGGTGACTGCTTGTCAGTATTCACCATTTAACACTTACAGGATTTTAGTTTCAGCTTCTGGTCCCGCCTCTTAACCTCAAACAGCCACTCGGAGAAGTTTTCCTGCTTTGTATGGTGTTAGCTAAGTCATTTAGCGCAAAACGTGGTGGAGACTCGATCCTCCGTCCACCAAGCCCAAGACAGACTCGTGCTTCCTGTATATGTACTCTGTTAAATGTCCTACTCAGAGGGGAAAAGAAAGACTTTCTAACAACCCTGGGACTCATTTGCGTCTTGAATTTCCAGTTGTATCCCATTGTTGCTTGTTCTCTCCTTTCAGTGTGTCCCTGTCTGCACTCTCCAATTCACTGATTATTTTGTACGTTGTTATCATGTCTCACCTGGTTTTACCCTCTTCTAAAGTCATGAGGTTTGGTTCCTTTAGTATTTACTTGCTAGGTCAGCCCTCTCAGCTTTGCAAACACACACACACACACACACACTCACACACACACACACACACACACACACACACACACACACACACACACACACACACACACACACACACAGGCAAATCCTGTGTCGCAAACCTTCTGGAGTTTTATGACAAAGTTACAGAAGTAAGACACGAGAGAGAGGGGTGAGTTGATTGCATTTTCTTGGACTGCAAGAAGGCCTTCGACTCAGTTCCTCACAAGAGACTAGTGCAGAAACTAGAGGATCAAGCGAGTATAACAGGAAGGGCACTGCAATGGATCAGAGAATACCTGACAGGGAGGCAACAACGAGTCATGGTACG
>NC_069422.1:33895031-33955031 GCF_026875155.1 Cherax quadricarinatus
CCAGCCCTCCAAACTTCCAGCCTGACACAGGAGCAAGTAGTGGCGCAGCATAATCAACCAATGATCTTATATAAGCAAAATACATCATTTTCACAATTTTAACACTAGCACTATATCTGGAATGAAAGCCTACCACAACTCTAAATACTCTCAGATTTTCTTTGTATTGGCTGCAAAGTCTCGTTACAAAAGGGCCAAGTAATGGAACCTCAAGGCCTAGATACTTGTATCTGGGTTAAATATTCTAGTCGAGACCCATCATGGAACTGGATCCGGCGAACTGTGCCTCTCTGTCGAGGACGCCTGTTGAGTATCTTTGTTTTATCAGTAGAGATTATCAAACCCAGGTCCTGACACGAGGCTATTACATAGTTAAAAATGCTTTGGGTGTTGGAGAATCCGGTGGTGTGAATCATTTATATCATCAGCATAATTAATCATATAATGAACGGGCTGGCTAGGCATACAATTTTGTAAAGCATTAATTAGAATATTGAATAAGGTAGGACTGAGCATACCTCCCTGTGGGGTTCCTAATTCAAAGTCTTTAGTTACACTTCTATGCCCCTGGAACAACACAGAAGACTTTCTGTTGGACAGGTAACTTTTAATCCATCGGAGAAGCCATCTTCCTACATCCATCCTGGCAAGTTCATTAATGATTACATGACGGATGGCTACATCAAAAGGAGATTTACAGTCAAGGAAAGTAATGCAGGAGCTGTCAGTGTGCAGGGTGAGAAAGGTGGTTATGCAATGATACATGCACACTTCTTCCACGCATGAAATTGTACAGCTGGGGAGACAGAAGCTGTCTCTGTTATATATCCTGTGGCGGTCAATAAACACAACAATATTATAGAAGAAACGATAATCCCTGAGAGAAGATGTGTTAGGTAGATACACGTTCAAGCATTCCCAAATAATAGTGTAGCTGTAGGTGCTTTTGCTTCTCTTTAGTTATACATGCAAAACAACACAGGGGGAGTTGAATGTTAGCTCTTGGCCTTTCGTGTTACAATCAACACATCTTCAGGAGCTTGCAATGTTGCCTAAGTGAATAGGGAGTCCAGTTAGATTCGTTTTTTCCTTTTTTTCAACAAACCGTATCTCTGAGCCAGGGTGACCTAAAGGCAAACCGAAAGTTTTACTTATTAGATCAATCCTTCAGTCTTGGAATTAATTTCAAGGCTGAGAGGCCTATTACCTCATCCTTTGTATATAAATCTACATTCTTCACATTATGGTTGGCGAAGCGTTTACAGATAAAGATATCTAGATGTTGTACATGTGTCTAATTCTTCTTTTTCTGACAAGCTTCAACTTTTCAGCCATGGCGGCTACTCCGTAAAGAAAGGTTTGCGTTGATATTGGCCTTTGTACGATGCAGTTCTTAAATTTTATTAGATATTTTTTCTTTACGGTAATTCGGGAATGCCTTTGAATGGCTTCAAACTTAAAACGGTGGGGTATCTAAATTTGCCAGTTTCATTGAAGAAATTGTGAAAACTGAAGTTTTGAATCTTCACCGTTGTTCTGGATTATTATTGATCTGTGTAGGTGCTAATTTCCTACATTTGTACTTCAGTCTGGGGTTACGCATTACGGGGATACGTTCCTCGGATCGTGCAGCGACCGAAATACATCCAGTTCTTTTTAGTAAGCATATGGAACACAACAGAGGATAAAATTTGGATGCCCATTAGAAAGATCCAAATTCGAATCTTCCCCGGTGATGTAGAGCTCCCGTCACCTAAGTCACAAGACAGCCCAGGCCGCTAATACCCGCTTGCGTAGCCTGTGTCGTCTCTGCGAGGATAAATGACCTGGCTTAAGCTTCGGTAAATCACACGCCAATGGCGAGAGCCCCGCATGCAGAGCTCCGAGGAAAAGAAACTATTGAGCCACACAGAGATTTACGATGTCAAATTGCAGGTCATCACTAAAAATACACTAGTGATCGCACCAGACCCAGACGTAAGACGACTAGCTTATAATAGCGCACACCCTGAAACTCTTTTACAGCGACATCTGTAATCCCTCCCCCCCCCCTGTAGTAACGGCTGTGTAAACAAATGCATGAAGTATGAAACCATACCACGGGTGGGGTTTGAACCCGCGGTCAGTCTCAAAACTCCAGACCGTCGCGTTAGCCACTGGGCCAGCTAGCTTCAATAAGATTCAACCAACTAGATATATTTCTACACCATAGGAAGGTTAGCATAGGCACCACTGTGACCAGCTGTGAAGCCAGCTGGCCCAGTGGTTAACGCGAAGGTTTGGAGTTTTGAGACTCTCTGACCGCGGGTTCAAACCCCACCCGTGGTATGGTTTGTTTGCATTCCTGTTATTACGATTTCGTGCGTCATGAAGTATGAAGCCTGTGAAACTTTTGAAGACAACACTAGATGAGTCTTTATAAGCTCTTAGGTACTCTTGTAATCGTACGTCCCCAGGATACATCTCTTAATGAGTACTAACGTGGTATATATATATTTCAGATAATTAAATTAAATCATTGTATTAAGATTTATGTAGTTGTTTCGTTTGCATTATTGAGGACCGGGATTTTTTTCGTGGTTTCTAGGCACTGTTCCCATTATGTCCGGTATATAAAGAAGAATTATTTATAAACGTAGGCTTGGATCTCTGCCCTTGATGCTATACAACAAAGATCACCTGTTCAGATTGAATTATTTTTCTTTTCGCCTTAGGGCAGAGGGAGAAAGAGAGAGAGGGGGGGTGAAGGGAGTGGAAGTTCCTGCTTGTAGTAGTCCGAAGACGTTGTAGCGCGAGGCAGGTAGACAGGACGCTCATTCACACGCAATTAGACGTTTTGTGCAGTGACAAAATACTCTCTGACTTCCGCTAGCGTGGAGGTTGGGATCCCACGCCACCCTCCACCACAACCTGCCACATTTAATGCCTCTTTCTTACTCTATGTTGAGTGGGGTCTGTCTGCTTTATCAAAGTTGTTTAGTTAGGTCGGTTTTCCGAATGATGTAGGTGTAAACGCTGTGTACAAATTCTTATAGTATCAAGAATTTATTTTTTGATAAATCCCAATATTTCACTAGTTAAAAAATAAGATTAAATATATTTTATTATAATGTAGAATTCTGAAATATATTTAACTTAATTTTGCTGATGTGTCTTCAGTGTTCTGAAAATGCTGAGGTAAGGGAAGGTAGCGTAGAGACAGCGAAGTCTGCAATCACAACACTTGACACAGGAATGTTTGGTGTTCTGGGTATGCCATGTGGGTCATCTCGTGTTTACTATAAGTGACTCTTGTCATTGCTTGTATTCACCATTTTCACTGCACTGGCAGTAGCAAGTAGTCTCGTGTCGGCCTCACTCAAGGAAATGGTTGTCTCAATAGTGGGTAGCTACACTCATAAAACATTCTTACCACAAGACGCTAATGTTGTTTTCAGCGTGATTCATAAACTGCTGCCGGAGTTGATCGGTCGAAGTCAGTTGAGATTTACCTCCCCGGAAACTGATGTTCCTAAATACTACTACTTACTGGGGATTTTTGTGTACATAAGGATCTTTTGCATCACATCTATATTTCTACAGGATTTATACAAACTACACTTGTTTGTCAAAAATAATTTGGTCCCGGGGGTGGGGGGGGAATTGTACAATGATTCCTGGCCTTGCAACTGTCCACACACACGCCCTTACGCAGAACTTGCTGCAGTTTCCTCAGTGTCTCCTAGCTGAGAGACCTTCAAGAGGAAAATACCTTGATGCTGGTGGATGATTCTTGACGCAAGGCACTGAAACTTCCTTCCTCTTTAGTTCCAGGATCAAGTATGATTACTTCCCGTTCCACTTTAGCTATATGATACATAACACTTCGCGGTGATATAATAATAATAATAATAACAATAGACATACAGTTTATATATTAGCTTCGAAGGCATTACATGTTGTCAACGCGTCTACTTCCAGGTACTTCCAGGTCCACTTCCAGGTACTTCCAGGTCTACTTCCAGGTACTTTTAGTACCTGGCAAATAATTTACACCTCATTGGCGCAGTTCTCACACACTTGTTCAAGAGTATCAGTTGCAGATTTAGTGTCGGCCAGTCCAAGAACGCCACAAATCTGATGACAGGTCCTGCCAGGCAGGTATTGCTTAACTTTCATTATAGACGATTCGTAAAGCTTTATTATTTATCAAGATAAAGATTTACGCAGAGTGAAACATCATCTATAATATAGATATTCTCTGCACTAAGCATTTTTCTACAGCATCTTTAAGTTGCGGTTGGAATGTTGTCAAAGCATCAACTGCCTCACAGTTACATAAGGCCAGGTTACACAATGCTAGGTTACATAATGCTAGGTTAATCTGTATTTATATTCATCCACAAACAGTCCTAACATATCAAGCCGGCAGTTAAATTATGAATTTATCTTTTCAATATGAGAAGTAACTGATATGCAATTAACTCATAAATTGCATCAGGCGGCTGCTTTATAAAAGGGCAGTCATCAGTTATATCAGGCAACTGCGTTGTAAAATTTCAAGCATCAATTAAAGGAGGCAGTTTCTGTAAATTAACATGCATCAGTTGTAACAGACAACTGTTATAGAAAATAACAAGAATCTACAGTAACAAACAGCTGCAGAACTCTCACACCTGGGCCATATACATAGTATTAAAGAGAAATGTGTTGAACTAGCTGGTCCAAACATTCCGACACTGTGCGTCAGATGCTCAACACAATGCTGGGGGGGGCGTTAATATTGCTGTGGAGTTGTGTTTCTAATCGGGCTTCAAGGTATATATCATTTACAAGTGAATCACAACGGAGTAACGTGAGATACTCTGTCGTTACTTTCTTTATTAAGTAAAGGTAATTCACCAACCTCTAGTTTTTCCTTGTATTGAGTTTCACAGTGCGAGATTGGTTGCTTTAATGTCAATAACGTGAAAACGGATTTACATATATACATAAATGGAACGTACAGAAGTTATTAATTCTAAAGAGTGTTATCCGAGATATTTTTGCATAAGAAAACACAAAATATACATTTAATCCGTGACCTTAAACATTAGTAAACAAAATGGGTTGAATGACAAAGAAACAAAAGCTAAGCTCCTCACATCGAGCGTAACATCGCACAACGTAGTGAGACACTCGTGGAAATTTAATACTAAATGAGAATATACTGCAGAATTTATGCTTTACACTGTCACTAACGCCATCTTATTCTTATTAAGTTCACCCTCACTATTACTGTTGTTATTAAGTCTACTATTATTACTACTGATGTTCCTTGGCTCACTCTTTCTGATAATATGTTCAACTTTATTGTTACTGCTGTTACTAATTTCACTGCTGCTACTGCTACTGTTATTATCTTTACTACTGCTGGTTCCAAACCTTAAATGGAGGACAACAGTAACTGGCTATTTTAACTTTCTCTTTTTCGTGTTGCACTGTGTTACAGGCAGGGAGGCGTTTTTAAATTTATTCCATAGCGAAGAGTTTGAGAAAGTTGCAGAGCATTCAATATCTTCATCCCTTGTCAATACAAGGGACGAAAACAAGCATATTATATAATATATATAAAATATTATATATATATATATATATATATAATATATATATATATATATATATATATATATATATATATATAAATATATTTTTTTTTTTGTCGTGCCGAATATGTAAAACTGGTCAATTAGCAAGAACTCATTTAAAATTAAGTCCTTTCAAAATTTTATCTTATAAGATTAAAGATACATTTTCTTGATTACTGTTAATGTAAAATTTTTAATATTGCACCAAAAGGAACTTAGAAAGCTCAAGTGTGTAATCATTTTATTTGAGAAAGCGAGTCCACCGGAGCACTAGAACAAGTGTTCCGCAACACAGATGGAGGAAGTGTGTTGCAACACAGCTAGAGGAAGTGTGTTGCAACACAGCTGGAAGAAGTGTGTTGCAACACAGTAGGAGGAAGTGTGTTGCAACACAGCTAGAGGAAGTGTGTTGCAACACAACTGGGGAAAGTGTGTGTTGCAATAGTTAAACGAAGCTTGCAGCAACACGGCTAGATACCGTTTTTTTTTTTTTTTTTTTGCATCAAATTGTTTGCTCTCCTGCCTGAGCCATCTGCCTCAGCTACTGCTCGGTCTACCTACAGCTTACTGTTCGGTCTACCTACAGCTACTGCTCGGTCTACCTACAGCTACTGCTCGGTCTACCTACAGCTACTGCTCGGGCTACCTACAGCTACTGCTCGGTCTACCTACAGCTACTGCTCGGTCTACCTACAGCTACTGCTCGGTCTACCTACAGCTACTGCTCGGTCTACCTACAGCTACTGCTCGGTCTACCTACAGCTACTGCTCTGTCTACCTACAGCTACTGCTCGGTCTACCTACAGCTACTGCTCGGTCTACCTACAGCTACTGCTCGGTTACCTACAGCTACTGCTCGGTCTACCTACAGCTACTGCTCGGTCTACCTACAGCTACTGCTCGGTCTACCTACAGCTATGCAGGTCTACCTACAGCTACTGCTCGGTCTACCTACCCGCTACTGCTCGGTCTACCTACAGCTACTGCTAGGTCTACCTACAGCTACTGCTCGGTCTACCTACAGCTACTGCTCGGTCTACCTACAGCTACTGCTCGGTCTACCTACAGCTACTGCTCGGTCTACCTACAGCTACTGCTAGGTCTACCTACAGCTACTGCTCGGTCTACCTACAGCTACTGCTCGGTCTACCTACAGCTACTGCTAGGTCTACCTACAGCTACTGCTCGGTCTACCTACAGCTACTGCTAGGTCTACCTACAGCTACTGCTCGGTCTACCTACAGCTACTGCTCGGTCTACCTACAGCTACTGCTCGGTCTACCTACAGCTACTGCTCGGTCTACCTACAGCTACTGCTCGGTCTACCTACAGCTACTGCTAGGTCTACCTACAGCTACTGCTAGGTCTACCTACAGCTACTGCTCGGTCTACCTACAGCTACTGCTCGGTCTACCTACAGCTACTGCTAGGTCTACCTACAGCTACTGCTAGGTCTACCTACAGCTACTGCTCGGTCTACCTACAGCTACTGCTAGGTCTACCTACAGCTACTGCTAGGTCTACCTACAGTTCAAAGTTTCCTCACTTCAACAACTTTTAACCCCAAACTGAAAGCCAAACTTGTCTTTGTTTTACCTGTCTGGCATAATATTCTTTTGTGGCTCCTGCAGAGCAAATTTCATCTTGATTCACTCTCAGTTTCACTCGAATTTCAGAGACCCGAGTGGGAAATACACAAGTTTTCTGTATTAAACAAAATTCTTCTGAACAATAATGAACTTTTTGCTCATAAATGATCCTTCTGAACAGTAATAAACTTTTTGTTCATAAATCATCCTTAGGGCCTGTAGGAAGACAGTGTTGACACCTTCAAGACTTTCAAGAAGATACTGCGTCGTCCTTAGAAGGCACAGTAGTTGTAGTAGTAATAGTAGTACTAGTAGCAGTAATAGTAGTACTAGTAGCAGTAATAGTACTAGTAGCAGCAATAGTAGTACTAGTAACAGTAATAGTAGTACTAGTAGCAGTAGTAGTAGTACACTACGTTGACGTCTTCGGGTTCCTTTAAGAAGAGAGTGTGTGTGTGTTTGTCTTATCATCTACAGGAAGTGTGTGTGCTGGCCACAACTTCTACAGGAAATGTGTGTGCTGGCCACAACTTCTACAGGAAGAGTGTGTGCTGGCCATAACTTCTACAGGAAGAGTGTGTGCTGGCCATAACTTCTACAGGAAGAGTGTGTGCTGGCCACAACTTCTACAGGAAATGTGTGTGCTGGCCACAACTTCTACAGGAAGAGTGTGTGCTGGCCACAACTTCTACAGGAAATGTGTGTGCTGGCCACAACTTCTACAGGAAGAGTGTGTGCTGGCCATAACTTCTACAGGAAGAGTGTGTGCTGGCCACAACTTCTACAGGAAGAGTGTGTGCTGGCCACAACTTCTACAGGAAGAGTGTGTGCTGGCCACAACTTCTACAGGAAGAGTGTGTGCTGGCCACAACTTCTACAGGAAATGTGTGTGCTGGCCACAACTTCTACAGGAAGAGTGTGTGCTGGCCATAACTTCTACAGGAAGAGTGTGTGCTGGCCACAACTTCTACAGGAAATGTGTGTGCTGGCCACAACTTCTACAGGAAGAGTGTGTGCTGGCCATAACTTCTACAGGAAGAGTGTGTGCTGGCCACAACTTCTACAGGAAATGTGTGTGCTGGCCACAACTTCTACAGGAAGAGTGTGTGCTGGCCACAACTTCTACAGGAAGAGTGTGTGCTGGCCACAACTTCTACAGGAAGAGTGTGTGCTGGCCACAACTTCTACAGGAAGAGTGTGTGCTGGCCACAACTTCTACAGGAAATGTGTGTGCTGGCCACAACTTCTACAGGAAGAGTGTGTGCTGGCCACAACTTCTACAGGAAGAGTGTGTGCTGGCCACAACTTCTACAGGAAATGTGTGTGCTGGCCACAACTTCTACAGGAAGAGTGTGTGCTGGCCACAACTTCTACAGGAAGAGTGTGTGCTGGCCACAACTTCTACAGGAAGAGTGTGTGCTGGCCACAACTTCTACAGGAAGAGTGTGTGCTGGCCACAACTTCTACAGGAAATGTGTGTGCTGGCCACAACTTCTACAGGAAATGTGTGTGCTGGCCACAATTCTAAGAAAGTGTTGCAATTCTACAGGAAGAGTGTGTGCTGGCCACAACTTCTACAGGAAAGAGTGTGTGCTGGCCACAACTTCTACAGGAAGATGTTGTGCTGGCCACAACTTCTACAGGAAGAGTGTGCGCTGGCCACAACTTCTACAGGAAGAGTGTGTGCTGGCCACAACTTCTACAGGAAGAGTGGGTGCTGGCCACAACTTCTACAGGAAGAGTGTGTGCTGGCCACAACTTCTACAGGAAGAGTGTGTGCTGGCCACAACTTCTACAGGAAGAGTGTGTGCTGGCCACAACTTCTACAAAGAGTGTGTGCTGGCCACACTTCTACAGGAAGAGTGTGTGCTGGCCACAACTTCTACAGGAAGAGTGTGTGCTGGCCACAACTTCTACAGGAAGAGTGTGTGCTGGCCACAACTTCTACAGGAAGAGTGTGTGCTGGCCACAACTTCTACAGGAAATGTGTGTGCTGGCCATAACTTCTACAGGAAGAGTGTGTGCTGGCCACAACTTCTACAGGAAGAGTGTGTGCTGGCCACAACTTCTACAGGAAGAGTGTGTGCTGGCCACAACTTCTACAGGAAGAGTGTGCGCTGGCCACAACTTCTACAGGAAGAGTGTGTGCTGGCCACAACTTCTACAGGAAGAGTGTGTGCTGGCCACAACTTCTACAGGAAGAGTGTGCGCTGGCCACAACTTCTACAGGAAGAGTGTGTACCGACATCAACATCAATAGGAAGAGTGTGTGCTTCCCTCAACATCTACAGGAATAGTGTGTGCTGACATCAGCATCAATAGGAAAAGTGTGTACTGGCCACAACATCTACAGGAAGTGTGTGCTGACAGCATATACAGTATGAGTGTGTGCTGGCCACAACATCTACAGGAAGTGTGTGCTGACAGCATATACAGTATGAGTGTGTGCTGGCCACAACAACTATAGGAAGAGTGTGTGCTAGTCTACAGGAAGAAGATCTCGTACCTGGTGAAAAAGATGTGTTGTCGCTAGTTGTACCTGGTGAAGGAGATATATTGTCACTGGGTGTACCTGACGAAGGAGATGTGTTGTCGCTGCTTGTACCTGGTGAAGGAGATGTGTTGTCGCTGCTTGTACCTGGTGAAGGAGATGTGTTGTCGCTGCTTGTACCTGGTGAAGGAGATGTGTTGTCGCTGCTTGTACGTGGTGAATTAGATGTGTTGTCGCTGCTTGTACCTGGTGAAGGAGATGTGTTGTCGCTGCTTGTACGTGGTGAATTAGATGTGTTGTCGCTGCTTGTACCTGGTGAAGGGATGTGTTGTCGCTGCTTGTACCATGTGAGGTAATGTGTTTCGTGCTTTGTACTGTGTGAAGGAGATGTGTTGTCGCTGCTTGTACTGGTGAAGGAGATGTGTTGTCGCTGCTTGTACCTGGTGAAGGAGATGTGTTGTCGCTGCTTGTACCTGGTGAAGGAGATGTGTTGTCGCTGCTTGTACTGGTGAAGGAGATGTTGTCGCTGCTTGTACCTGGGAAGGAGATGTGTTGTCGCTGCTTGTACTGGTGAAGGAGATGTGTTGTCGCTGCTTGTACTGGTGAAGGAGATGTGTTGTCGTGTTGTACCTGGTGAAGGAGATGTTGTCGCTGCTTGTACCTGGTGAAGGAGATGTGTTGTCGCTGCTTGTACCTGGTGAAGGAGATGTGTTGTCGCTGCTTGTACCTGGTGAAGGAGATGTGTTGTCGCTGCTTGTACCTGGTGAAGGAGATGTGTTCGTCGTTCTGTACCTGTGAAGAGATGTTTGTCCATGCTTGTACCTTGCTATGTAACTTCTACGATAACTTCAAGCATCGTAAAACACAATTGCTAAACGTCATTCCCGACGTCTGGACGTCTTTCGTGGTCTCGTCAACGCATCTACTTCATTTTTTTTTTTTAAACTCATTTGCAGAACTAAAAACACAATATTACTGTCACGGAAAACACTGACGCGATATGTTAAGCCTGACGACACATTATTAATGTGAGGATGTTGCTTCAGACATGTGTTTTTTCTAGCACTGTTCTCTTCGGTCATCTATGCAAAACTTAAGACTATATTATTGTGGCCACTTTCCCCTGTTCACTGAGCAGTGGGTGGCACTAGAAAGTCATCTGGCCAGCAATGAGCAGCACTATAGTGACTAGACAGCCATCTGGTTAGTGCTGAGTTTCACTACACAGTCGTCTAGTCAGTAAAGTGATTAACCAGTCATTTAGTTAGTGATGAGTGTCTAGAGTAACTAAGAATTAGTGATGAGTGGAGCTACAGTAACTAAACGGTTTCCGGGTCAGAGTTGAGCTGCACAACACAATTATCTGATTGGCTACACGTACATGCCCGGACAAACACTAACAGCCGCAAATATTTTCAAAACCGACAAACTTTGAGCTTTACCCATTTCAGTTGGCTGTATTTTCCGTCTTTAAGTCTCAAGCATAAAAAAAAACACTGAAAAAGTAAATTAGGCTTAAAATTTACTAACACAAAGTATCTGTACAACGTGAGAGCTGCGTTACCACACTATTCCTGACTATCCCTGACTATTTCTGACCATCACATGTACTGATCGAAGCTTCTTCTATCGTAAAATTGCAATGTTCCATTGCGAAACCAACGAGTATCATCCCTAAAAAATGGCAAAGTTCTGCCGAAAGTATGTATTGTTAAAAAGACTTTCTATAGTGTCCAATATGACAATTTAAGTGAAGACTTACAAAGACCTACTTGCTGACGTGTTTGCCTTTATATTATATATATATATATATATATATATATATATATATATATATATATATATATATATATATATATATATATATATATATTATATATGTCGTGCCGAATAGGCAGAATTGCGATCTTGGCTTAAATAGCAACGCTCATCTTGCCATATAGAACAAGCGAAAATTTGTTTATGCAATAATTTCGCCAAAATCATTCTGAACCTAACGAAAAAAAATATATTTCACTGTGTTTGTTTAGTTTAAATTATTGTAAACATATCTAAAATATATTTACTTGGGTTAGCTAAATAAATTGCTCTTGTTATAATAAGGTTAGGTAAGTTTTTAAGATTCTTTTGGTGCAAAATTAAAACTTTTACATAAACATTAATGAAAAATATATATATTTAAACGTATAAGATAAAAATTTCAGAAACGACTTAATTTTAAATGAGTTATTGCTAATTGACCAGTTTTACATATTCGGCACGATATATAAATATATTTATATATATATATATATATAATATATATATATATATATATATATATATATATATATATATATTATATATATATATATATATATATATATATATAATATATTATACATATATACATATATATATATATATATATATATATATTATATATATATATATATATATATATATATATATATATATATATATATATATATATATATATATATATACGTAACTGCACAAACACGTACACACTCGCACGTTTCATTAGGCTAAGGTGGCATTTTGCCTAACATTTCCAGTATGTTTGTTGACCAAAAGATTATTAAAAATGCAAGAGTCATTTTCTCTGACCCCAGCCCAGAGCGGCGAACAAATTTTTTTTTGTATATATATATATATATATATAATATATATATATATATATATATATATATATATATATATATATAATATATATATATATATATATATATATATATATTATATGGAGAAAAGCATATGATAGGGTGGATATGGAAGCAATGTGGCAGAAGTTGCAAATGTATGGAATAGGAGGTAGGTTATTGAAAGAAGTGAAAAGTTTTTACGAGGATAGTGAGGCTCAAGTTAGAGTATGTTGGAGAAAGGGAGATTATTTCCCAGTAAAAGTAGGCCTTAGACAAGGATGTGTGACGTCACCGTGGTTGTTCAATAGTCTGGAATAATATCCAGTATTATTCCAGACTATGGAACAATACTCTTCTCCAGACTGAGGTACTGGCCACCTCAAAACTTCAAGGGTGATGGACTGATTACATCGTCTTCAAGTCTCTTCTGCTTCTATCAACTTTGCTGTACTCGACTGAAGAAGCCTACTGTGTAGGCGAAACATTTCGAAATAAAGATACCTAACTGTTGCATATGTGTCTTACCTAACAACTTGTCGGTATTTTATACCATTTTATTGTTCAGGTGTGGGGTTAAAAGATAAAGAATCTAACACAAAGCGGGAGTTGTCACAGTTGCTTTTTGCTGATGGCACTGTGCTTTTGGGAGATTCTGAAGAGAAGTTGGTGGATGAGTTTAGTAGGGTATGTAAAAGGAGAAAATTAAAAGTGAATATAGGAAAGTGTAAGGTGATGAGGATAACAAAAAAATTAGGTAACGAAAGTTTGGATATCAGATTGGAGGGAGAGAATATGGAGGAGGTGAATGTATTCAGATATTTAGGAGTGGACGTGTTAGCAGATGGATGGATCTATGAAAGATGAGGTGAATCATAGAATTGATGAGGGGGAAAAAGGTGAGTGATGTACTGAGGAGTCTGTGGAAACAAAGAACTTGGTCCATGGAAGCAAGGAGGGGAATGTATGAGAAGTTAGTTATACCAGTGCTCTTATATGGGTGTGAGGCATGGGTTATGAATGTTGCAACAGGGAGAAGGCTGGAAGCAATGGAGATGTCATGTCTGAGGACAATGTGTGGTGTGAACATAATGCAGAGAATTCATAGTGTGGAAATTAGGAGGTGTGGGATTACTAAAACTGTTATGCAGAGCCGAGGAGTGGTTTTTGAGGTGGTTCGGACATGGAGAGAGGGTGGAACAAAATAGAAGACTAATGAGAGTGTATAAATCTGTAGTAAAGGAAGGCGTGGTAGAGGTCGGCTTAGGAAAGGTTGGAGGGAGGGGATAAAGGAGGTTTTGTGTGCGAGGGGCTTGGACTTCCAGCAAGCATGCTTGAGCGTGTTAGGAGCGAATGGAGACATATAGTTTTTAGGATCTGACGTGCTGTTGGAGTAAGAGCAAGGAAATATTTATGAAGGGATTCAGGGAAACCGGCAGGCCGGACTTGAGTCCTGGAGATGGGAAGTGCAGTGCCTGCACTCTGAAGGAGGGGTGTTAATGTTGCAGTTTTATAACTGTAGTGTAAGCACCTCTGGCAGGACAGTGATGGACTGAATATATATATATATATATAATATATATATATATATATATATATATATATATATATATATATATATATATATATATATATATATATATATATATATATATATATATATATGCTTAAAAACTGTAATTTTAGTGATGAACTTTCCCAAATTTATTTAGGTAGAAGAAATATATTGAGATACGCTAATGAAATTGATTTTATAAATATATCTAAGAATGAGGCCTAAATTGGGTGTAACACGCACACACAGCAATGTAACACAGTAGCGCTGGGAACCACGCCGCTACGTCATAAAGTACCACCAGGATCCACGCAACAAAAAAACAAATTAGCAAGAAGAATCACGCAACAACGGAGCAAAGAAGCACTAGGAACCACGCCGCTGTGTAACATAGTAGCACCAAGGACCACGTCCCTGTGTAACAAAGTAGCACCATGAACCACGAAATAACATTACAAAGTAGCACCAGGAACCACGCCGCTACGTAACACAGTAGCACCAGGACCAGGCAGCAACGTAACACAGTAGCACCAAGAACCACGCAGCAACGTAGCACAATAGCACTAGGAACCACGCAGCAATGTAGCACAGTAGCACCAGGAACCACGCAGCAATGTAACACAGTAGCACCAGGAACCACGCTGAAGCATAGCACAGTAGCACTAGAAGTCACGCAGCAACGTAGGAGAGTAGCACCAGGAACCACGCTGCAACGTAGTACAGTAGCACCAGGAACCACGCAGTAAGACAACAAAGCAACTCCGGGGATAGAGTAAGCATTCTCAGGCAGACATAATTGCCTAAATATACCGGAAGTAGTGAGGAGCGAGACATGATGGCAGAATTATGGCTTTTGCAATGTCTCCCTCTCCCCATGGTCACCCAGTGGTCTTCCAGTGGTCTTCTAGTGGTCACCCAGTGGTCTTCCAGTGGTCTTTCACTGGTCTCGTAGCTGTCTTTCAGTGATTTCCCCGGGGTCTTTCAATATTCTGGAAATGGTCTTCCAGTTGATTCTTTGTTGTCTTCCAATGGCCCTCCACTGATCTTCCCGTGGTCTCAGCTTGGTCTGTCAGTGACAATGGCATTTCAGTAGTTTTTCCAGCAGCCTGAATTCTGTCTTTTTTCTTCCTCCCAGAGTATTCCGGTGATATAAGAGTCTTTCTGTTTTCCCACTGCAGTCATATGATCTTTGCACTGTATCACTGTAATTTTCAGTGGCCTCCCGTGGTCTTCCCTGGTCCCCCTGTGATCTTCTCTGGTCCTCCCGTGATCTTGTCTGTCTCCCCGTGGCGTTTTCTGGTCCCTTGTGGTTTTCTCATAGTCTCCTCATGTTTACTGAAGCATTCAGAGGAAATTACTCTTTCAATTACTGTCTGGAGCAGAGTGGCTCTTAGGTAAAAAAAATATATGTGTCTTATACCTTTCCCATAAGTAAAGCCTGTGGCAAGAGACTGCCGATGGGGTTGAGAGTCTTAAGACTCCTCCAGACTCTGCTCGAGATCAACATTCTTCAGAGAAGTGTGTCTTGGGGGAATGCCACAACAAATGGTGCTTTGGACAGATTCTTCTTCAATGTATTCCTTTGAGAAAGTAGTCTTTAAACTACACTTTCATGAAGTCTCTTTCTTTATGCTGTACTTTCGATAAAGTCTCCTCCAAACTACGCCATTGATGTCTCCAAATCGTACCTTCAATAACGTCTTTCACAGTTACGTGTTTGATAAAATCTCCCTCTAATTACTTCTTGTCTTCGATAGAGATTCCCTCCGAACTATGTACACGTATGCCTTTGAGTAAGTCTTTCCCAAGTTATATCTTTGGTGCAGGTTGCTTAAAACTTTGTGAAATTACCTCGACTGTTTTCGTACAGCGGCCGTCGCTGCCACCACCATCAACATCACCACCACCACCACCATCAACACACCCACCACCACCACCACCACACCCACCACCACCACCACACCCACCACCACCACCACCACCACCACCACCACCACCACCACCACCACCACCACCACCACCACCACCACCTTCATCACCACCACCACCATCACCACCATCACCACCACCACCACCACCACCACCACCACCACCACCACCACCACCACCACCACCTTCATCACCACCACCACCATCACCACCATCACCACCACCACCACCACCACCACCACCACCACCACCACCACCACCACCACAACCACCACCACCACACACAACCCACCACCATCATTTCCATCAACACCACCATCACCCCCACCACCACATCACCCCCACCACCACCACCACCACCATCACCACCACCACCACCACCACACACCACCACCACCACACCACCACCACCACCACCACCACCATCACCGCCACCACCACCACCACCACAGTGTAGAAGGCTGGGAGGCGCCAATACAATGTACCATACTTTCCATAGAGCCGCAAAACGTTCGGGAAAAAAAAATGAACATTCCTTAGCCAGGATGCAGTCGACCGCAGGGAGAAGCAGAGCTTTTTCCTAACACACACACACACACACACACACACACAGTGATAGAGGCAAATTTCATACACAGTTTCAAGGGTAGGTAATACAGAACCAAAGAGGCCAGGAATCAATACTGCGACGATTATCGTTTAAAAGGCAGGAACCAGGAGCCGAGGCTCGACCCCCGTAAACAGAACTCTGTGAGTAATCACACATTTATATATTCAACAAGATCACAGAAAACAGATGATATCCCAATATGCAAAATAACCACTGTGAAAAAAAAATAGTGAAATTCCAAGCGCTTTCGTGTTTTCTCACATTATCACAATTTGGCCATTTGCCTTGACGGGTATACGGATATCACCTCAGATAGGAGTAAATGTGTGGAAGAAGTTATTGCCAAAAATTGAAGAGGGAAATTCTGAAAAATATCAATAAATGGAAAAGCAGAAGTGAGTATGATGGTGAGGTATTGAGAGGCGGACGAAAAGAAATGACTGAGGGGATGTGGGAGGCAGATATTGCCAGGCGGTGAAATGTCAAGCAACCTGGTGGTGGTGGTGGTGGTGGTGGTGGTGGTGGTGGTGGTGGTGGTGGTGGTGGTGGTGTGGGTGTTGTTGGTTGTGGTGCTCGTGGTGGTGTGGTGGCTGCTGCTGGTGTGTGGTTGTTGTGTGTGGTGATTGGTTGCTGCTGGTGGTGGTGGCGCTGCTGGTGGTGGTGGTGCTGGTGGTGGTGCTGGTGGTGTTGTTGTTGCTGTTGTTGGTGGTGCTGGTGGTGGTGGTGGTAGCGGTGGTGGTGGCAGTGGTGGTGGTACTGCTGCTGCTGGTACTGGTAGTGGTGGTATCACAACCCTATGAGATCTTAGTAGTCAAATTTTCATTTATTTATGTATGTGAAGTGTTAAATCAATATGACTTATTCAGCATGATAAATGAATAGAGGGCTCGAGCCTCCGTCTGCTAACCTCAAAACCGACACACTACCAACCTACCTGTTGACAACTTTCTATTACGTGTACAGACACGAAGAGAGAGGTTAGGTTAGGTAAGGTTCGTCAGGAAACAGGACAAATGTTTCCTGACGCGGGTCTTAGTCAGATGATGACCCGCCTTTGGAGCTTTTGGTCATCTGACCGAGGCCTTCCGCTGGCTTACCGGTACACCCCTTTAAAAATTATGGTCATTTATAACCATTGTTATATATTTTTTTTTTTTTTTTTTTTTTTTTTTTTTTTTTTTTTTTAAGAAGAGAGAGAATTGAAAACAAAAACAGCAAAGGAGTCCGAACTATTAATATACATTACTCGAAAAATTCACTATTTATACAGATTAAACGATTAGAAAAATCAATAGTACAAAACAAGAGTTATAAGAAGTTTATCAGTCTGGCCAAAACCTTGAAGATGGGTCCCTAGCTGGTCATTAAAGACTGTTGCGTCCCTTGCATGGGACTCAAGGGATATTTGTTATTATATGTATGTATTTTTATTTTCGCTTGATACTATAGTGTCTGTCAATATCTTCATTAATAGCTAAAAAGAAGATATATTGCTTTGTAATATTATCTGACCTTATATTATTTAGCTATGTATATAGGTAGGATGCGTTTTATTGAATTAAGTCAGGAACTGACTTAAGATTGATGGACTGAACACATCGACTCAAGGTTGAGGGACTGATTACCTCATTCTCCTCCTGTTCTTCAACTTTCTCCTACGTATGGACTGATGAAGCCACTGTGTGGCGAAACGTTTCCTCAATAAAGATACCCAAGAGTTGCACATGTGTCTAATTTATCAACATGTCGGTTCTCTGAACCATTCATCTACAAAGTCAGGAACTACTGTGCTAACTATCGTAAAAAAGCTAGGTTCTCTCGGGTAGGTGTCTCATGAACCGAGTTGACGTCTGGCTTAGAGGCGTTGCCTGAGTACCTGCCTACCTCTAGCCTTGGAAACATCTTCTCCTCGAAGTTTGCTTTGATTCAAGTTTTGGATAATAGACGGTTCAGTTGGTGAGACGGATCCTCTCTCTCTCTACACTAAGTATTTGTAAAGGACAGAAGTAGTTCTGTATTTAAAGATTTTGATATATACTAAAGCTACGAGTTTTTCTAACGTTATAAAGTCATTTAGTGGATTAACTGTGACCTCTACGCATTACCGTAGTCTTGATTTGAAGTGAGCCGATTTTATATTCAGTAAGAAGTGAGTATTAGGACTCCTATATTCTATTGAAGATCTCAGCTGTGTGTTTTGTTCCTACGTAGTTAAAATCACTTGTTATATTTCGACAAATGTCTGTCTCTAGGCTAGCTTCTTGTAGGATTATCTACTCGAAGCCAGTGATTAATCGAGGACGGATTTACTATATAGCCTTGTACGTATATAGAGTCGATCTATAGCGAGACAGTTTATGATTATATGTATATATGGTGAATTACGACTTGTGACAATAGAAATGTCACTTCAACTAAATGTTCATAAATTGTATTATAAACTTATGGTCTTTAATACTATTCTACTCAAAAGTACCATTCTGCTTTTTAACAAGACAGTATTTATATTGCTTCTTTTAAGACATGTTAATATTAAATTATTTTATCAGATTATTGTCTCCTGGTTATAATTTACAAAATCCTATTAAGTTGATCATTTACATTAAACATAGCCAATTATTACAGTGATCCAACACCTTGTTACTAAAGAGATGACTTTCACGAGCTACATACGTAAGGAGACTTATCCCAAGCTCCCGGGAGTTCTCCACTCGTTGCTGTTCTTCTACCCAACCAGACACATAACTTCTCTTTTTGTAACAAGGACCTTGTTACAAAAAGATCTCAAATGTAGTGTAACATTTTACTTGTACTGTGATATTCGATATATCGAACACTTTCCAAAATTTTATCTCTCGAGAATTTTGTGAGTTAGTGAACACAGTTTTATCATACAGAAGCCTTATTCTTGTAACCTTGAATTAAGACTTTCTTACATATAAGCAATGGATCCGAAATTAACTTGTTTACTTTGTAGTAAATTTAATTTATTTTCTTTCGCTTCGTTTTCTTTCTGTTAATATAAAGTCTTGTGGTTTGTTTTGGTCTCTAATTTCCTGATATATGAAGGACAGTAACTGGTTTTCTTACTTATCTTGTAAGCGTGTTCTAGTGATTTAGGCCTATTATCTACATTAATTAGGGGTGTGTGGGAAGAAGATGAGCGTCTCAGACAGTGGCAACTGGTACCTCTGTACCTGTCAGAGAGGGACAGTGGCAAAACTCCTACTGAATCCACCGTCTACCTGGAATCTACCTAGAGATCGTTCCGGAGACCAGGCCTCCCGGAGGGTCAGAGCCTGATCAATCAGGCTGTTACTGTGGCTGAAGGTACAGCATAGAGCCTGCCACATGTTAGATCTCGGTTCGGCTAACTGTCCATTCTTCTGTCCATTCACTGATATTTTCTAATTACGACTTATCATGATTTATAGTATACATAACTTTGGAGAGAATAAAAATTAGTCACCAGGGAAAATGTTGTTTTTCTGAGGAGCGAGAGAGAGTGCCCATGGTGTTGCACGGGTCGTGTGAGAGCCATGGTGCTCCTGGTGTTGCTTGCTCCCTCGTTCCTTGCAATCGTTTTCGTTCTTCATTAAGAATTATTCAGTGTTATGGTGAGTGGGTGTATTTACGAAAGATTTAACAAACAGGCACATTGTTAATTTAATGGTACAACCATACCTTTCTTGGTTTAGTCTGCCCTCTTTTTCATCACAGTCGCCTTGCACTTAGGTCTCGATTCTGTTGTCTTCCAGGCAGATTTAATCCAACATTCATGTGTGACTGAAAATAGGAATTTGCTTTAAGTTAAAAATTCTGTAGTTTCTAGTACATTTAATTGAGAAAATCCCTACAAGTTCCTTGTGGTGGATGTGTGAGCTGTAGTAACTATTAATGAACTATGGAGAATTTCCTTAACTTAGTGGTATTGTAGGGAGTTCATTGTCTAGTTCTTTTTTTATGATTTTTTTTTCTTGAGTTTTAAGGATATGTAATTGATATGCGATTGCAGATCAGTTATAGCGGATATATGAGCTTGAGTGGTTACACATGAGCAATGGAAAAATTCCCCAGTACACTGTGGTTTTTATAGTTGTCAGAGGCACTACAAAATTATCCATTGGTTGTTTAGTCAAACTTTAAGGACAATGGGTAGCTCTTTGATGTTGACACTTTACTTGGAAATCGTTTTCATCTTTGCTTAAAATACTTGACACATTGTATATAGATAGATAATGTCGTGCTGAATAATATAAAAATTAATAATATAAAAATTAATAATTTTGTACCAAAAGAATCTTAGAAAACTTACCTAACCTTATTATAACAAACGCAATTTAATTTAGTCTAATCCATCTAAATATATTTTAGATAAGTTTACAATAATTTAATAAACACAATACAATATTTTCTCGTTAGTTTCAGAATGATTTCTGCGAAATTACAGCATACGCAAATTTTCGCTTGCCTTATTCGGCAAGAAGAGCGTTGCTGTGTAAGCCAAAATCGCAAGTTTTACCTATTCGGCACGACATATATATGATTAATAATTGGCAAACGGTCGAAATTATTTACAAACTGTGAGATAATGTTTGTATACTGCCATTTTCCAGATATTTATCAAAAACTTTTAGAAAACTTTTCCTCTGAAGTTTTGCAATTTCTAATTCACTGCCTCACACAAGTCTAAGGCATAAACACACAAAATTTGAAAATATTGTATTCAAATGCTGAAGTTTTATCGCAGACAATACTTGGCTGAGGACGAGCATCATGAAGTCTCAGTTCGAGCACAATGTTTTTTCACTTATTAAACATTTGTCCTGTGGAGTGTTTTTCACACGACACGTTCTAGTTCAAACCACGTTCTAAAATTGTTAATTTAGAAGTTAGCAAATACTTGGGTACTCATTTTATTGAGGAAACATTTTGCCAGACAGTGGCTTCATCAGTCCAATACAAAGAAGAATGGTGAAGATCAGAAGAGGTTTGAGGAAATCAGTCCCTCACCCTGGAGTCGATGTAATTAGTCCATTAATCACAATCTTCACAATTCTTCTTTGTATAGGACTGATGAAACTACTGTTTAGCGAAACTTTTCTTCCATAAAGATACCCAAGTGTTGTACACGTGTCAAATTTATATACTTGTAAGTTCTCTGAAACATTTATATACGTTCCTAACCTGTACTTCCAGTTAAGACTATCTGGAATGTCATGTGTCTTGGCTGCATTAATGGGCGCAAAAACAAGGGTGATCGATTTCAACTCATGCAAATGTAAGGAAATGAAAATGAGAAGGTAAACAAGGAGACAGAAAGAACTAATGCATCATAGCAAGAAAAACTAATGTATCATATTAAGAACTAATGTATCATATCAGGAAGAACTAATGTATCATAACAAGAAGAACTATTGTATTATAGCAAGACCTAAAGTATCATATCAGTAAGAACTAAAGTATCAAATCCGGAAGAACTCGTAGAAACGAGAAACACAGAAAGATCTTAGTGGTATCATCACAAACATCGCTGGAAATCTACATAACCGAACACGAAAATCAGTACTCAAAATAATTTCCACACATTAGCCCAGTCTCCAGTTACGAGACTCCCGGGTGGATCAACACACACAGTCTCCAGTTACGAGGCTCCCGGGTGGATCAACACACACGCAGTCTCCAGTTGATAGGCTCCCAGGTGGATCAACACACACGCAGTCTCCAGTTGCGAGGCTCCCAGGTGGATCAACACACACAGTCTCCAGTTACGAGGCTCCCGGGTGGATCAACACACACGCAGTCTCCAGTTACGAGGCTCCCGGGTGGATCAACACACACAGTCTCCAGTTACGAGACTCCCGGGTGGATCAACACACACACAGTCTCCAGTTATGAGGCTCCCAGGTGGATCAACACACACACAGCCTCCAGTTACGAGGCTCCCAGGTGGATCAACACACACTCAGTCTCCAGTTGATAGGCTCCCAGGTGGATCAACACACACGCAGTCTCCAGTTACGAGGCTCCTGGGTGGATCAACACACACAGAGTCTCCAGTTACGAGGCTCCCAGGTGGATCAACACACACACACAGGCAAAAAAAATATATATATATAAAGTTTTGTAATAGAATTGAGAAACAAAAGTTACGAAGGAAGACTACAAGAGTTAACCTGATCACAACATAGAACACATTCGGAGAAATAGGCAGACAGAGAGAGATGAAGAGTTTAGTGATGTTGGTAGAAGTACCGGTAGTATGTTAGGAAAAAGACACAAGTGCAAGTAATGCTCTCCAGGAGGTTGATCAAGCCGTTATACCGGCTTGACCAAGTTTCAGTTCGAGCACAATGTTGTCTTCTATACACATTTCTCCTGTAAAGTGTTATTCACACGACACGTCTATAATATCTTAGATTATTACCTCTTAGCCGGTAACGGTTTGCCAAAGTTCCTGTCCCATGAGAAGTAACAGAACGATGAGGCACAGTTGGAACATGAGAGGTAACAGAATGATGAGACACAGTTGGAACATGAGAGGTAACAGAACGATGAGACACAGAACATGAGATCTAACAGAACGATGAGACACAGAACATGAGAGGTAACAGAACGATGGGACACAGTTAGAACATGAGAGGTAACAGAACGATGAGACACAGTTGGAACATGAGAGGTAACAGAACGATGAGACACAGTTAGAACATGAGAGGTAACAGAACGATGAGACACAGTTGGAACATGAGAGGTAACAGAACGATGAGACACAGTTGGAACATGAGAGGTAACAGAACGATGAGACACAGTTGGAACATGAGAGGTAACAGAACGATGAGACACAGTTGGAACATGAGAGGTAACAGAACGATGAGACACAGTTGGAAACATGAGAGGTAACAGAACGATGAGACACAGTTGGAACATGAGAGGTAACAGAACGATGAGACACAGTTAGAACATGAGAGGTAACAGAACGATGAGACACAGAACATGAGATCTAACAGAACGATGAGACACAGAACATGAGAGGTAACAGAACGATGGGACACAGAACATGAGAGGTAACAGAACGATGAGACACAGTTTAGAACATGAGAGGTAACAGAACGATGGGACACAGTTGGAACATGAGAGGTAACAGAACGATGAGACACAGTTGGAACATGAGAGGTAACAGAACTGATGAGACACAGTTAGAACATGAGAGGTAACAGAACGATGGGACACAGTTAGAACATGAGAGGTAACAGAACGATGAGACACAGTTAGAACATGAGAGGTAACAGAACGATGGGACACAGTTGGGACATGAGAGGTAACAGAAACGATGAGACACAGTTGGAACATGAGAGGTAACAGAACGATGAGACACAGTTAGAACATGAGAGGTAACAGAACGATGGGACACAGTTGGAACATGAGAGGTAACAGAACGATGAGACACAGTTGGAACATGAGAGGTAACAGAACGATGAGACACAGTTGGAACATGAGAGGTAACAGAACGATGAGACACAGTTAGAACATGAGAGGTAACAGAACGATGAGACACAGTTGGAACATGAGAGGTAACAGAACGATGAGACACAGTTAGAACATGAGAGGTAACAGAACGATGAGACACAGTTGGAACATGAGAGGTAACAGAACGATGAGACACAGTTGGAACATGAGAGGTAACAGAACGATGAGACACAGTTGGAACATGAGAGGTAACAGAACGATGAGACACAGTTGGAACATGAGAGGTAACAGAACGATGAGACACAGTTGGAACATGAGAGGTAACAGAACGATGAGACACAGTTGGAACATGAGAGGTAACAGAACGATGAGACACAGTTAGAACATGAGAGGTAACAGAACGATGAGACACAGTTGGAACATGAGAGGTAACAGAACGATGAGACACAGTTAGAACATGAGAGGTAACAGAACGATGAGACACAGTTGGAACATGAGAGGTAACAGAACGATGAGACACAGTTGGAACATGAGAGGTAACAGAACGATGAGACACAGTTGGAACATGAGAGGTAACGGAACGATGAGACACAGTTGGAACATGAGAGGTAACATAACGATGAGACACAGTTGGAACATGAGAGGTAACAGAACGATGAGACACAGTTGGAATATGAGAGGTAACAGAACGATGAGACACAGTTGGAACATGAGAGGTAACAGAACGATGAGACACAGTTGGAACATGAGAGGTAACGGAACGATGAGACACAGTTGGAACATGAGAGGTAACAGAACGATGAGACACAGTTGGAACATGAGAGGTAACAGAACGATGAGACACAGTTGGAACATGAGAGGTAACAGAACGATGAGACACAGTTGGAACATGAGAGGTAACGGAACGATGAGACACAGTTGGAACATGAGAGGTAACAGAACGATGAGACACAGTTGGAACATGAGAGGTAACAGAACGATGAGACACAGTTAGAACATGAGAGGTAACAGAACGATGAGACACAGTTGGAACATGAGAGGTAACAGAACGATGAGACACAGTTAGAACATGAGAGGTAACAGAACGATGAGACACAGTTGGAACATGAGAGGTAACAGAACGATGAGACACAGTTAGAACATGAGAGGTAACAGAACGATGAGACACAGTTAGAACATGAGAGGTAACAGAACGATGAGACACAGTTGGAACATGAGAGGTAACAGAACGATGAGACACAGTTGGAACATGAGAGGTAACAGAACGATGGGACACAGTTGGAACATGAGAGGTAACAGAACGATGAGACACAGTTGGAACATGAGAGGTAACAGAACGATGAGACACAGTTGGAACATGAGAGGTAACAGAACGATGGGACACAGTTGGAACATGAGAGGTAACAGAACGATGAGACACAGTTGGAACATGAGAGGTAACAGAACGATGAGACACAGTTGGAACATGAGAGGTAACAGAACGATGGGACACAGTTGGAACATGAGAGGTAACAGAACGATGAGACACAGTTGGAACATGAGAGGTAACAGAACGATGAGACACAGTTGGAACATGAGAGGTAACGGAACGATGAGACACAGTTGGAAGTTGAACATCCAGTTGATGAGCAGGAAAGTTATGAAACATTTCCTTTTTTTTTTTTTTTTTGCAGCGTTTTAGAATAGCAGAAAAAATGTAATAAACCAGAGATCACTGTAGTGAAAGATGAGAAAATTCATGACTTCAGAGCTGAAGCTCAATACCCGTAAACTCGACGTAACAATTACACGCACACCACCAGGAGCTGTGAGCGGGGCCAGGAGCTGTGAATCGACCCCTGCAACCACAACTAGGTGAGTACACACACACTAGAAATAGGCCAAGTGTCTATCGACAGGTGCCTTTGACAACTGGTAACTAACATACACACACACACAAACACACACACGTGAAGTTGATGAGAAGAATTCACTCGATCGAAGACCAGGCAGAACTACAAAGGGATCTGGACAGGCTGCAGACCTGGTCCAGCAATTGGCTCCTGGAGTTCAATCCCACCAAGTGCAAAGTCATGAAGATTGGGGAAGGGCAAAGAAGGCCGCAGACAGAGTACAGTCTAGGGGGCCAGAGACTACAAACCTCACTCAAGGAAAAAGATCTTGGGGTGAGTATAACACCAGGCACATCTCCTGAAGCGCACATTAACCAAATAACTGCTGCAGCATATGGGCGCCTAGCAAACCTCAGAACAGCATTCCGACATCTTAATAAGGAATCATTCAGGACCCTGTACACCGTGTACGTTAGGCCCATATTGGAGTATGCGGCACCAGTTTGGAACCCACACCTAGCCAAGCACGTGAAGAAACTAGAGAAAGTGCAAAGGTTTGCAACAAGACTAGTCCCAGAGCTAAGAGGTATGTCCTACGAGGAGAGGGTTAAGGGAAATCAACCTGACGACACTGGAGGACAGGAGAGATAGGGGGGGACATGATAACAACATACAAAATACTGAGAGGAATTGACAAGGTGGACAAAGACAGGATGTTCCAGAGATTGGACCAGTAACAAGGGGACACAGTTGGAAGCTGAAGACACAGATGAATCACAGGGATGTTAGGAAGTATTTCTTCAGCCACAGAGTAGTCAGTAAGTGGAATAGTTTGGGGAAGCGATGTAGTGGAGGCAGGATCCATACATAGCTTTAAGTAGAGGTATGATAAAGCTCACGGCTCAGGTAGAGTGACCTAGTAGCGATCAGTGAAGAGGCGGGGCCAGGAGCTCGGACTCGACCCCGCAACCTCAACTAGGTGAGTACACTAGGTGAGTACACACATACACACATACACACATACACACACACACACACACACACACGCACGCACACACGCACAGGCACACGCACACGCGCACACACACACACGTACTCATATACAACAGGCCTAGTGTCTAATCGACATGTGCCTAGGACAAAATGGTAACTAACACACACGCACTCATACACAAACTCATACACACACACTCACACACACTCACACACACTCACACACACACCACCACCACACCACACACACACACACACACACACACACACACAACCACACCACAAAAAACACTCACTCACACACGTACTATATACAACAGGCCTAGGTCTAATCGACATTGTCCTAGGACAAAATGATAACTATACTAACTAACATCACCACCCACCACACACACCACACCACACACACACACACAACACACACCACACACACACACACACACCACACACACACACACACGTACTCATATACAACAGGCCTAGTGTCTAATCGACATGTGCCTAGGACAAAATGGTAACTAACACACACACACACCACACACACACACACACACACACACACACAAACACACACACACACACACACACACACACACACACACACACACAAACACACACACACACACACACACACACAACACCAACACACCACACACACACACACACACAGGATTTAAACAAGTCTTGTAAATATCTCTCTCCACTGTAACCTCAGACTCGTGTCTTTCAACAATTGCATCTTGCAGTGCCTCTCCTGCAGCGACTTTATTCCAGATTTTATTTTAATGGACGTACTTAGGAAATTTGCTGTATATAGGACGCGTGACGGTCAGTGCAAAATCACAACAAAATAGAGCTCTTCTCTGGAGTTGCACAGACAGGATCACACACAATATAAACTTCATTTGCAAGTTCACATTACTGTAGTGTGGAGAGGGGGAATGAATGTATTTTTGCTGCAGTGCAGTTACAGGTTGACATAGTTTGTGGGTGGTGGTGATAATAGTGGTGGTGGTAGTAATGATGATGGTGGAGGTGGTGGTGGAGGTGGTGGTGGTGATGGTGGTGGTGGTGATGGTGGTGATGATGGTGGTGGTCGTGATGGTGATGGTCGTGGAGAAAAGTAATGTTACACTTCAGTAATCTGGTGGGTAACATTAAGATCCGCTTCAGATAGCAGCCGTGCTACGTTCTATGTAATGACGCAGTTTACTTTTACTACCCCACTCTACGTGCAACACCTCAAACCACTACTTACTCCTCCAAACCATCTAATGATCCGACCACCTAATTGCCCTGGACGCTGCGCCGCGCGGTTAGGACCCTCTGGGAATAAACCGCAATAATGACGCAGCTGAGTTAGTATTGTTTTGAGTTAGTATTAACTTGAGTTGTATTAACCCGAGTATTGTACTGGGCATTACACAGTTTTAAACAGTTTTAATATTCTTCTGAGTTAATGTGTCACCCTGATATATTTTATTAATTGAATTACCATTAACCTGAATTACCATTAACCTGCGTTAATATTACACTAATGTATTATTAGCCATCACTGCTCCTATCACCTTTTACTTCCTCATACTCACCTTTACTGACCCCGTCATCTTCACTTCTTCACACTCACAGACTTATCACATTTATTCTTGAAACATTTAGTGGCATTACATAATGTTTGACCTAGAAGATACACAGTGTTTGTGTGTTGAGGCTACACCTGTGAAATAAACACAGTGTGACACAAAATCTTAACACGATTGCCTGGCCGAGTGGTTAACGCATTGGCCTGTGAGTTTTAGAACTCCCCTGCCATGGGTTCAGGCCTCACTAATTTCGTGATTTGAAACTGTGTGTGTGTGTGTGTGTTTGTGTGTGTTTGTGTGTACTCACCTAATTGTACTCGCCTAATTGTGGTTGCAGGGGCCGAGATTCAGCTCCTGGCCCTCCTCTTCACTGAGTGCTACTAGGTCCCCTCTCTCCCTGCTCCATGAGCTTTATCATACCTCATCTTAAAGCTATGTATAGTTCCTGCATCCACTACCTCACTTGCCTCACGTGTATGTGTGTGTGTGTGTGTGTGTTTGGATCAAGTTTCTCTGTGTAGCGCACTAAAACGTTGCTCAAATAAAAGTTTGGATGGTGCCTGAAGAATAATGGACTGATTACATCGACTTCAGGCTCAGGGACTGATCACCTCAGTCTCCTGATCTTCACTGTTCTTTGTACTGGACTGATGAAGCCACTGTGTGGCGAAACGTTTCCACAATATAGATAGCCAGGTGTTTCATACGTGTCTAATTTATCAACATGACGGTTCTTTGAACCATTTGTCTACAAGTTGTGAGGTGTTCGACAGGATGAGGGTGCATGGCTCTCCTTCATCAGGAATCGTCACTTTGAAAGTACTCTGTTGAGTGAGGGACGGACACACATCTCACCTTAAGCCTCCTGAGTCAGGTGTTCTTGCTCCCCTCCGTTAACAGCGGCCGTGCAACTGACTGTGGAACACATTTCAGCTTTTCCCATGACTTGGGCCTTTTCACTTTCATTGTGGTTTTTATAATTATCCGGGTGAATGTAAGAATCTCTGGGAACTTTTAGAAGTCTTTTGACACTGACAGTTTAATGGGATTTTTTACCGATGCTAGTTGTTTTAACTTGTGATAGTACTTGTTATTGTGCGTCGTACATACGTTAACAGGTTTTTACTTTCGTTAATTTTATCTTTGATCTTTTGTGTGTTGTATTTATTATTGTGTATTGCTAAGAGCTCTGAATGAAGTGCCCGGTCAAAGCGCTATTTAGATCATAGGACTACCTACCTAGAGCTTCACCATTTATAGCTAAAAGGCTCATACCTGTAGGTTACCTGTAGCCACTTCAGGAGGTCACCGCCCTCACAGCTCGGTCCCAGACCAGGCCTGATTTACCGTATTTCCCTGTCATTGCTTAAACATTGGTAAACTACCTGGACTTGTACGTCAAGTAAGTAGGGATATAGCTATACTAAACTAACTAGAGCAATCGAAGACTAACCCAAAAGGATTCTTTCAGGTATACAGAAGTAAGATCAGGGACAAGATAGGCCCACTCAAAAGTTACTTGGGTCAGCTCACGGACAGTGATAAGGAAATGTGTAGAATTTTTAACACATACTTCCTCTCAGTTTTTACGCAGGAAGATACAAGCGATATTCCAGAAATAATAAAGTATGTAGAACAGGACGATAATAAACTATGCACGATTATGGTCATAAGTGACATGGTCCTTAGGCAAATAGATTAATTAAAACCTAACAAATCCCCAGGCCCTGATGAACTGTATGCAAGGGTTCTAAAGGAATGTAAAGAGGAGCTTAGCATACCTTTGGTTAATCTTTTCAACGTATCACTATAAACTGGCATGGTGCCAGATAAGTGGAAAATGGCAAATGTGATACATATTTTCAAAGTAGGTGACAGGTCCTTAGCTTCGAACTATAGACCAATAAGCCTAACCTCCATAGTGGGAAAATTTATGGAATCAACAATTGCCGAAGCAGTTCGTAGCCACGTTGAAAAGCATAAATTAATCAACGAATCTCAGCATGGTTTTACAAAGGGGTGTTCCTGCCTTACGAATTTATTAACTTTTTTCACTAAGGTATTTGAGGAGGTAGATCATGGTAATGAATATAATATTGTGTAAATGGACTTCAGTAAGGCTTTTGACAGGGTCCCACATCAGAGACTATTGAGGAAAATTAAGGCACATGGAATAGGAGGAGAATTTTTTTCCTGGATAGAGGCATGGTTTACAAATAGGCAGCAGAGAGTTTGCATAAATGGGGAGAAATCAGAGTGGGGAAGCGTCATGAGCGGTGTTCCACAGGGGTCAGTGTTGGGCCCCCTGTTGTTCACAATCTACATAAACGACATAGATGAGGGCATAAAGAGCGACATAAGCAAGTTTGCCGATGACACCAAAATAGGCCGTCGAATTCATTCTGACGAGGACATTAGAGCACTCCAGAAAGATTTGAATAGACTGATGCAGTGGTCGGAGAAGTGGCAGATACAGTTTAATATAGACAAATGCAAAGTTCTAAATGTTGGACAGGAAAATAACCAAGTCACATATAAACTAAATAATATAGATCTTAATGTTACAGATTGAGAGAAAGATTTAGGAGTTCTGGTTAGCAGTAATCTAAAACCAAGACAACAGTGCATAAGTGTTCGCAATAAAGCTAACAGAATCCTTGGATTCATATTAAGAAGCATAAATAATAGGAGTCCTCAGGTTGTTCTTCAACTCTATATATTCTTGGTTAGGCCTCATTTAGATTATGCTGCACAGTTTTGGTCACCGTATTACAGAATGGATATAAATGCTCTGGAAAACGTACAGAGGAGGATGACAAAGTTGCTCCCATGTATCAGAAATCTTCCCTATGAGGATAGACAGAGGGCCCTGAATCTGCACTCTCTAGAAAGGCGTAGAATTAGGGGGATATGATTGAGGTGTATAAATGGAAGACAGGAATAAATAAAGGGGATGTAAATAACGCGTTGAAAATATCTAGCCTAGACAGGACTCGCAGCAATGGTTTTAAGTTGTAAAAAGACAGATTCAGGAAGGATATAGGAAAGCAAAGGTTTCGTAATAGAGTTGTGGATGAGTGAAACAAACTCCCGAGTATAGTTATAGAGGCTAAAACGTTGTGAAATTTTAAAAATAGGTTGGATAAATACACGAGTGGGTGTGGGTGGGTGTGAGTTGGAGCTGATTAGCTTGCGCTACTAGGTCAGTTGTCATGTTCCTTGGAAATAAATGGTATAAAATACCGACACAATGGAAATATAAACACATATGCAGTATAATGTGATCCTTTACTGACAACGTTTCGCCCACACAGTGGGCTTTTTCAAGTCACAAACAGATCTGTTTGTGACGTGAAAAAGCCCACTGTGTGGGCGAAACGTTGTCAATAAAGGATCACATTATACTGCATATGTGTTTATATTTCCACAGCCGTGTTCCTTCCTTAAGTGAATGTGACCTGACCTGACTAGGTTGGGGCATTGGCTTAAGCCGGTAGGAGACTTGGACCTGCCTCGCATGAGCCAGTAGGCCTGTAGTGTTCCTTCTTTCTTATGTTCTTATAAGCATTGTGTGGGCAGCGAGGAGCGTGACTCAGTACCGCAGGATTCCCACCTCAGTACGGGTGAGTGAAGGTCAGGACTCAGTACCACAGGATTCCCACCCCTGTACGAGTGAGTGAAGATCAGGACTCACTACAACAGGATTCCCACCCCAGTACGAGTGAGTGAAGGTCAGGATTCAGTATCACCCCAGCAAGGTAACTGCTCCATCAATTTACATAGTCAATCAGACACCTCACATGCTTTATCTTTCAACCAGTGTTTTCGACTCTCTTATATCAAATCCCATTTTCATGGTTAAAAACAATTGAAGGCATCCGTCAAAGAAAACAGTTTGCTACGAGTGGCTTCTTCAGTCCTAATACAAAAACATCTAAGGACGTATTATACATAGTGGCAGAAACTATGAGAGAGAGGATGGAGAAGATCGTAACAGAATACGTGTACCACGTATCTGCTGTCTCCAGTCTGAGCAACTTTCTGTTTGTCACGAGTCTAGATGTACTGATACTGCCGGACATCTGTGGGATGATGTCAGTGACGGCAATTAACGCGGCATACAGACATTTTCGCCTGCATAAATCATTTTCACGAACGACGAACCTGGCATCATTCCATTTCATAAGATGGTTCCATTCGTCTCTGTTGGACACAAGTGTTGCTAGGGTCGTCATGGCTGCAGTCGTACTTGTGTTCACACTCCAAGCTCAAAATATTTTGGTGTGTTTCACATATTTATTTTTCCTCATACTCTCCTCCCCCTACACTGCCTTCTCCAACATGGTATCATGTATACTGTGGGAAAAGACATTTATTAGAGGAAACGTTTCGCCACGAGTGGATTCTTCAGTCCTAAGATGTACATGAGTGTCTTTCAACATCTTGTCGGTGTCACCATACCGTTTTTCATGATGTTTACTCCTGCACAAGATTTCTTTTCTTCACATTCAGTGGCACCTTTTATCTTGATTCAGATTTAATTCTGTATTGCAAGCCAGAGAGCAATGGTAGTGGCACATGTGCAACACTTGGGTATCTTTATTGTGGAAGATAAAGTAGACACAATAAAGACACACAAGTGTTGCACATGTGTCTAAATTATCAACTTGTTGGCTCTTTGAACTATTTATATAGAATTGTTGTGACCTTTGGTGTAGTGCTTAGCACACTCATACACACGAAACCTCCGACAAAGGCACAAAACAGCGTAAGTTTCACTAAGGAGACCTTTATCAAGCTGTCAAGTTATCACAACTTGATGACCTGATAACTTTCTACCAGATCAGAACACTTGATAAAATCAAACTTGATAAATTTGTAACTGCGGCGACTAAGGCCTGACTGAAAAGTAATGTTTCGAAGGTGATTCTTATGTTGTTGACAAGTCACCCGGCATCTCTGTTCAGTACCACCGCACAGGTTGTCAGTTTGATAGCGGTTTCTGCAAAAGTACTCGACTAAGGTTTACTCATTTGGGTCATCTTACACTGTGACAATTCACTATCTCTAATATTTCTACTTTGTGTCCAGGAGAGAAACATTCACAGTATTCTTCCCGGCTCGAGGTGACACTGGAAGCTAGCTTAGCATTATTTTTTTTTCCAGCCGCAGTTCCGATAGCTTAGTTGAAGAGTTTCCAAACTCACTAGCGTGACACAAATGGAAGAAACGTGGAGATGATTTCTTCTGTCATCCACTTATTGCAGACCTCTCTCATCCACTTGTTGCAGACTTCTATCATCCACTTGTTAGATATGTTTTTTCTGTAGTACAAACACAGACGGCAGCAAGCACGCCCTCTGTCTTGCAGCAGCTGTTTGTCCGGTTAATTACATAGGTAATTAGTTCTTGTCTTACCTTATGTTCTGCAGTAAAGTTAGCACTCAAGCGAACGTGTCAGCCAGGTCGGTGTCATCCTCCACCTAACTTGTCACTCTCGTGTAACGAATGATATGCGTGAGGATATGAACGCTTTTTTTTAAATTTAATTATTTGTAGCTACATTATATCTACATATAAGTTTTATAGCTTTTTATATTAACCGAGCCTCGTCTAACACAATTTATAATAAAAAATAATTGTAAATTTGCAGGGAGCATTAAAAAAGTAATCAATGGGAAACGAATAAAAAATAACAGAATATGGGTGCAAGTGCCAACTATAGGTGTTCAGATTTGGTCGTTTGCTGGTGTTGCTCAGCGACTGCGTAACCAGATGTGTCGTCGCCGATTTCTTTTTTTAATTTGTCTATTTGTTAAAAACACACTTATTTTTTTTAGTATTTTCATACAGCCTAAACTAATCTGACTTAAAATTAGATGCGGTTTGGTCGCTGATCGATCCTAGAGATATATACCCAGTCTCTGTTATCCCCAGTACCTTCTTCCTGAAGGCATGCAATAGGTCTAGTAGATGCACCTCAAAACCCTTAAGACGCATAGAAGCCGCAACTCAACCCCGTCAGTGTTTCTAAGACTGCTGCCTTTTTTAGTCTCTTTTGAAGAATTTCTGTCCGTCGAATTCTTGTTGCTTCACAATGTTATAAATGTGAGTATCAACAAGTAAGTTCATTTTGGCTTCTTCCATCGTTACGACAACACATTATCAGTTGTTGTAACTCTGCCGCTCCTGTTCGTAGCTCACCCCAAACACGGAAATGAATTATGGCAACACCAACGTTATTGCGATTGTTATTTTTTAACGTTTCTGTCGTTTCTGAGTCTTACGTAGGTGATTTAGTATCACTTGGGGGGGAAAGGAAAGGGTGGGAATCCTCGGAAAGTGCTGCAGTTAGCGTACCTTTTATATATCCTTTCAGGAAGTCGATCTTCGTGTCTCTAGTTTTTACAGAGCGCGTCGGTGTTACCTACGGTCTCCGGTTCCTAATTTCAGAGCCAAGCTTAACGCCTCTGTTTCGTCGCTCCTTAAAGTTTTTATGAACCGGTAGTTTATGATTCCTTGTCTTCCTGCTGCCTCGGCTTGCTGTTCTGGCACAACCTGTTAAGTTTTTGCTTATTGAGTCTAGTCGCAAGAAATTATGTGGAGGGGGGAGGGGAAGGGGAGGGGGGAGGAAACGTGGGATTAAAATGTAATAACATTCAAATCCCTTCCCACACCCTTCCTTTGTTCCCTCCACGAATGTCTTCGTGAATATATATATGTATGTATATATATATATATATATATATATATATATATATAATATATATATATATATATATATATATATATATATATACATATATATATATATATATATATATATATATATATATATATATATATATATATATATATATATATATATATATATATATATATGTCGTGCCGAATAGGCAGAATTTGCTATCTTGGCTTAAATAGCAACGTTCATCTTGCCATATAGGACAAGTGAAAATTTGTGTATGCAATAATTTCGTCAAAATCATTCTGAACCTAACGAAAAAATATATTTCACTGTGTTTGTTTAGTATTAAATTACTGTAAACAAATCTAAAATATATTTAGTTGGGTTAGGCTAAAATAAATTGTTTTTGTTATTATAAGGTTAGGTAAGTTTTCTAAAATTCTTTTGGTGCAAAATTAAAAATTTGTACATATACATTAATGAAAAAATATATCTTTAAACTTATAAGAGAAAATTTTAGAAAGGACTTAATTTTAAATGAGTTCTTGCTAATTGACCAGTTTTACATATTCGGCACGACATTATATATATATTATATATATTATATATATATATATATATATATATATATATATATATATATATATATATATATATATATAGATGGGGTCCACCTCTGGTGTAAATTGTGGGACTCATAGGCTCGGAGAAGTGGATAAAAAGGCTTCAAGGAAGAATATTTGGATTTCTTCCTGAAGCCGTTTGAATATTCCACTTCCCCTACCACCCCATCTCTTCATTATTTTCTTTACCAATAGGAATATTTTATTACATAATATGGTGCAGAAGATTTATCAGATACATTTTTGATATAAAGGCGGCATATAAGGCGAAAATCTCGTCCAGCTCCTCAGAGCTGGGGCGTGTGCCCAAAATACAGCAGGCATTACCCTTTTGAACAGCCGCACTGAGCCGCTGGAACAGAAAACTAGCTGCCCTGGGATCCCTAGTTACCCTGATGAGTCTTTTTCCCAGCTCCTTAAGGAATTTGGATGCATTCTTTCCCCATGAGCCAAGGGTCTCTGAGCCTATGGGAACAAACATATAGTGATGGGCAAGTTCTCCATATTTTCTAGACTTCTGGGACATATATTATATTATCTTAAGAATAATAGTGTACATAGGAACAGTTATTTGTAGGTTTTCTGTTAAAACATCTAGAAAAGGTAATGAGTTATTTGCTTCGGAGTCAACAGTAAAGTTTATAGAATGGGCTAAGCTATTTAATTTAACAAGAAAATGGTTTTTATTTACATTCTTAGGCATAAGACACAAAATATCATCTACATATCTAAACCACGTAGCTCTGTTAGGGAGGATTGTTAGGCAGTTTTGTTTCAAAAAAATCCAGTGGTTAAGATATGTTGATGATATTTTGTGTCTTAAACCTAAGAATGTAAATATACACCATTTTCTTATTAAATTAACTAGCTTAGCCCATTCTATAAACTTTACTGTTGAGTTCGAAGCAAATAACTCATTACCTTTTCTAGATGTTTTAATTATTAAGGGTAATAATGACTTCAAAATTAAAATTTACAGAAGCCTTACAAATAGCTGTTCCTATGTACACTATTATTCTTCACATCAATATAGAGTTAAACTGTCTGTTTTCTCATCAATGTTTTTTTTAGAGCTTTGCGTATTTGTAGTCCTGAGTTCATAGATGAAGAAATATCCAAAATTTATGAAATAGCTAATGATCTGAAATACCCAAGAAACGTAATTGATAAATCTTTTAAAATTGCTAGAAATCCTTTTTACAATCCAAAAAGGGACAACCAGCCTTATTCAACTAAAAATATGTTGGTTCTCCCTTACCATGAAAACTTGATTGATATGCCTTCTCTTCTTAAGACTTTTAATATTAAAGTTGTATTTAAAAATCTTGATACAGTAAGAAAAACTTTTGATAAAGAATTCCCCCCAAAATGCTGATGGATGCGTCTATAAGATTCCTTGTAAAATTTGCGATAAAGTTTATTTAGGGTCAAACTGGTAAAAATCTTGAACTAAGATTAAAACAACATAAATATAGCATTAGAACTGGACAAGATTCTAATGCTTTATTTATTCATGTAAGACATTTTAACCATCCAATTGATTTTCGAAAGGCTGAGAAAGTTGTATCAAGCAAGTCCATGGTCGACAGGAATATAACTGAATCATGTTTCATAAAAAGCAGTTTTGACAATAATATGAATATTTTCTTTGGTTTATATAAGTTGGATTCATTTATAATTAGTAAAATTTGGGAAGAATTTAATGATGCTTTAAACAAGTAACAAATCTTAATTCTTGGGTAGAATATTAAGTGAGTTTCACAGAGCGGGTGTCATCACGTGTCAGGTGTTGCTTTGTTGTGGGATGTGATGATGAGGTGTAGTCTTGACCCTTTATATGCCTTCCTTTGATGTATTGTTTTTATAGTTACTTGATAATGTGAGAAGTCACGAAAGCGCTTGGAATTTCACTATTCTTTCACAGTGGTTTTTTGCATATATATATATATATATATATATATTATATATATATATATTTTATATATATATATATATATTTTTTTTTTTTTTATTATCACACCGGCCGTTTCCCCCAGGCAGGGGGGCCCGAAAAAAAAACCCACCCATTAACTCCATCACGTCTTGCCAAGGGGGCTTTCACTACATTTTTTTAAAACGCAACTTTAAACCCCCTCCTTCAGAGTGCAGGATGTACCCCCATCCCCGGGGATAAAGTCCCCCTGCGGTTTTCCCCCTGAACCCCTTAAAAATGTTACTTTGCTCACCTCCAACAGCACGTCAAGTTTTAAAAAAACCATTTGTCCCTTCACTCTATCAAACCGGCTCACGCATCCCTGCTGGAAGCCCAAAAGCCTCGCACCAAAACCCCTTTACCCCTCCTCAACCCCTTTCCGGGCCGATCCCCCCCGCCTTCCCTTCCACTACAGATGATACACCTTGAAGTCATTCTGTTTCGCTCCATTCTCTTACATGTCCGAACCACCTCAAAACCCCTTTCACCCCTCTGGAAAACAGTTTTGGTAACCCCCGCCCCTCCCCCTAACTTCCAAACTAGAATTCTTGATTATATTCACACCCACATTGCCTCAGACAGACATTCACTGCCCCCACCCTTCTCCTCGCTGCAAATTCATACCCACGCTTCACACCCTTTATAAGAGCGTTGGTAAAACTATACTCTCATACATTCCCCTCTTTGCCCCCCAAGGACAAAGTTCTTTGTTTCACGACTCCTAAGTGCCCCACTCACCTTTTTCCCCATAATTCATGATTCACCATTTTCATAGACCCACCCGTGACCGCCCCACCCCCAAAATATTGAAACGTTACCTCCCCTACTCTCTCCCCCCAAAATCTGATATCAATTTTTCATCCCCAATCTTTTTTTTTACCCTTTAAAACCTTACTCTTTCCCTGTTTTCCCCTTTTTAATTTTCTTCTTTTAAACCCCCTCCAAATTTTCTCCCCAATCTCTGCAACTTCTCTTCGAATCCCCCAAAGGCACAGTGTCACAGCAAAGGCAGCTGTGAAACCCCTTTGGTGGTTCTTTATCTTTTAACCCCAGCCTTTTGCCAAAAACCCTCGCATTTACTTCTCTTAAAAACCCATCATAATATTTAAACAACCACGGGCACCACATCCTTGTCAAGGGCCTACTTTTATGGGAAAAAATTTCCCTTTTTCAACTCTTAACTTGAGCCTCACATCTCGTAAAAACTCTTACTGCTTTCGTAACCTCCTCCTACCCATACACTTGCAACATCTGCCAAATGCCCCCCATCCACCCTGTCATCGCCCTTTTTTCCCAAATCCCTAAAATCCCAAAGACCTTTTAGCCTTATCTAAATACTGTTCATTTAGTTTCACTGAAACATGGGCCACACACCCCTACCCTTTCCCAAAGCCTCTGTTCTTGCTATCCTATTTTCCGTCTTTCTTTAATTCTTTTAAAATTTCTCACCCTACACTTTACCAGGTTAATCAAAAGACTTACCCCCTTATTTTTGCATCTTTTTTCCCCCTTTTCCCTTTTTACAAAAAAAACTATCATGTCTCTGCCAAACCCCGGGACCTTACCCCCTTCCATAATTTAATTAAATTAAGCACCAACCCCTCCCAAAAAATATCCCCCCCTGTTTTAACATTTTTATTTTTCCATCAATCCCCGGCTGCCTACCCCCTTTCTTTTCCTTGCCCCCCCGAAATTTCCCCCCCCCCTCACACTGGTCTTCCCCTCCACAAGTTTTTATTCCTCCCTTTCCTATACACGAAATACAGCTTCCCTACTTATCAACATTTAACAATTCCTAAAATATTCCCTTCCCTCTTCCCCAAAACCTCTAACTCCCATTTAAAACTCTCCTTCCTATTTTTAACTGACAAACCATTTGTTCTCTAGGGTTTCTTAAAATTTTTTAAAACTCTCCCCAAAAAATTTTTCTTATTTTCAACAAAATTTGTTTATAAAATTCACCCATCTCTCTTTGCTCTCTTTTTACTTGCTTCACCCCTCTCTTAACTTCTCTCTTTTTTCCATATATCTTCCTCTTGCATCCCTTTTCTTTGTAAAAATTTCTCATATGCTAACTTTTTCTCCCTTTTCTTCCCCTTCATCCTTTATTCCACCAATCGCTCCTTTTCCTCCTGCACCCCCTTTCCTGTAACACAAAATTTGCTGAACACTCTAACACTCATTTTTTAACCACCCCCTCCTCTTCGACCCCCCTTTCCCCTTTCTCTCTTTGCCCCCTTCCTCCCAAAAGGTTTATATTTACCCTAACGCCTCCTCTTTTAGTTTTTTTAACCTTCACCCCCTCTTTCCCTGATGCTTCTATTCTCCTTTTATCCCTTTACCTTTTACTTCAGTATAGTACAACTAGAAAGGATCTGAATTTTTCTGTGGGCCCCCTATAAAATGTCATCCTGAGTCTACTCAACAGTTTTTTTCTACCCCTACATAATCCAACAAAACTACGTATTTGCCCAATCATATCGTGATCTTATTTATCCCTTTTTCTTAAAATAGGTTTTTCCATAACTAAACCCCTTTCTATACAAAGTTCAATCAAAGGGCTCCCATTATCATTTACACCTGGCACCCAAACTTACCTACCACACCCTCTCTAAAAGTTTTCTCCTACTTTAGCATTCAAGTCCCCTACCACAATTTACTCTCTCACTTGGTTCAAAGGCTCCTATACATTCACTTAACATCTCCCAAAATCTCTCTCTCTCCTCTGCATTCCTCTCTTCTCCAGGTGCATACACGCTTATTATGACCCACTTCTCGCATCCAACCTTTACTTTAATCCACATAATTCTTGAATTTACACATTCATATTCTCTTTTCTCCTTCCATAACTGATCATTTCACATTACTGCTACCCCTTCCTTTGCTCTAACTCTCTCAGATACTCCAGATTTAATCCCATTTATTTCCCCCCACTGAAACTCTCCTACCCCCTTCAGCTTTGTTTCGCTTAGGCCAGGACATCCAACTTCTTTTCATTCATAACATCAGCAATCATCTGTTTCTTGTCATCCGCACTACATCCACGCACATTTAAGCAACCCAGTTTTATAAAGTTTTTCTTCTTCTCTTTTTAGTAATTGTATACAGGAGAAGGGGTTACTAGCCCATTGCTCCCGGCATTTTAGTCGCCTCATACGACACGCATGGCTTACGGAGGAAAGATTCTTTTCCACTTCCCCATGGACAATAGAAGAAATAAAAAGAACAAGAGCTATTTAGAAAAAAGAGAAAAACCTAGATGTATGTATATATAATATATATATGCATGTGCGTGTCTGTGAAGTGTGACCAAAGTGTAAGTAGGAGTAGCAAGATATCCCTGTTATCTTAGCGTGTTTATGAGACAGAAAAAGAAACCAGCAATCCTACCATCATGCAAAACAGTTACAGGTTTTTGTTTCACAGTCATCTGGCAGGACGGTAGTACTTCCCTGGGTGGTTTGCTGTCTACCAACCTATATATATATATATATATATATAATATATATATATATATATATATATATATATATATATATATATATATATATATATATATATATATATATATATATATATACAATATGCAAACCACAAGGGTGGAATTCTCGGACATTCCGAGAGAAGCTGTGGCAGGTGATAAACCCGCACTGCGCTACTCTGAGAAAACTTTCCCTCACTCCTTCAGTTGTTGCCTTGCAACTTTGCATAGCTCCTGATGATGCACTGAGAAGTGTGAAAGTACTTGAGTTAAGGATTTCCACCCCCTGTGGCTTGTCTTGCATAGTTAAGTTCGCCTATCTGCGATTGTTTGCGCATATATATATATATATGCAAAACAACCACTCTGAAAGAATAGAGAAATTCCAAGCGCTTTCGTGACTACTCACATTATCAAGGAACTATGAAAGTGAAGCATCCAAGGAAGCTATATAAGGGGTCGGCCAGCTCCTCACTATCAGATCCCACAACGGTTAAACACGTGACGCGCGGCGAGCCAACTTGGATAGGTCCTTTGCAAAACTCACCCCCAAGCTATTTATTTGTCCAGTGTATTATTAAATTCAAACCCCAAATTCTATTAATTATAAATGGATCTAATTTATATAAACCAAAGGAAATATTCATATTATTGTCAAAACTGCTTTTTATGAAACAAGATTCAATTATATTCCTGTCGACCATGGACTTGCTTGATACTACTTTCTCAACTTTTTGAAAATCAATTGGATGGTTAAAATCTCTTACATGAATAAATAGAGCATTGGAATCTTGTCCAGTTCTAATGCTATATTTATGTTGTTTTAATCTTAGTTCAAGATTTTACCAGTTTGACCGTAATAAACTTTATCGCAAATTTTACAAGGAATCTTATAGACACATCCATCAGCATTTTGGGGGGAATTCTTTCAGAGTGGTTGTTTTGCATATTTTGAAATCATCTGTTGACTGTGATCTTATTGTATATATATATATATATATATATATATATATATATATATATATATATATATATATATAATCATGAAACTGGTCCAGAATGGTCGAAACGTCGTTGAGATCCCCCAACCCCACAAATTTTGGAGTGGAGAGAAGGTTGTAAACCGAACGTTGTCTCAAAATAGGTTTTCATTCTGCCATAGTGCCCTTTTTTGTCGGTTTCGGATTATTTTCTGGTTAGTTAGGAAATATCTAACTCCTGTAGCCAGACATGCAATCACTAGCTCCTGTAATGATTTGTACAGTCACTAAAACCTGTATTAACATCACAGTAACCACCTTCAGCAGCCACCAAGATCTGTAATAATGACACCTGTGATTGCACCTCCAGTCACCAACCCTTGTAATAATAACACCTGTGATTGCACCTCCAGTCACCAACCTTTGTAATAATAACACCTGAACCCACTAATACCTGTAATGCAGCTAGCAAGAGAAGGAATAAATGCCTGAAGTGGTTAAGGAGGTTTATGGGAACTCCAGTAACCTGGATAATTAACCTTTGTTCCCACGCAAAATATCGTATAGAATTGGATATCAACACACTGCTGATGTATTCAGTTTCGCTAAATAAAAAATGGTGTAAAGGAGGAGGGGGTTGGAACTTTCGGTAACCTAGCCCAGGGGTAGGGTACAGGGTTTGGAACTTCAGGTAACCTAGCCCAGGGAGTAGGGTACAGGGGTTTGGAATTTTCAGTAACCTAGCCCAGGGATCGGGAACAAGGGTGTGGAACTTTCAGCATCCTGACCCCGGGGTAAGAGACAGGGGTTTGGAACTTCTACTAACCTGTCCCAGGGGTTGGGGACAGGGTTGTGGAGCTGCTAGTAATTTAGCTCGGTGCTAGGTAGAGGATGGGGAATGAGGCTTCTAGTAACCAACGAAACACTCGACACACTAATTACGTAATGAGGCAATCACGTCATTATCCAACTGGCGGCAGTTACATTTGCATAGAGCAACATCTATCGTCCTCGCCGCTCTCTCAAGCAACTACAAAAGTGTGATTTGTTTTAAGAGGCAAGTTCAGGAAGTACTGTGGAGGGATGTGTAAATGTCTTCTTTAGAGAGGGGGGAAAAGGGAGAGAAGGAGGGAGAGCAGGAGAGAGAGAGAGAGAGAGAGAGAGGAGAGAAGAGGAGAGAGAGAGAGAGAGAGAGAGAGAGAGAGAGAGAGAGAGAGAGAGAGAGAGAGAGAGAGAGAGAGAGGAAGACAGAGAACGACAGAGGGAGGGAGAGAAAGAGACAGAGAGAATAGAGTGAGGATTAAAATTGAGGAGTGAAATCTAGGTGGAGGGACGAAGTTATTATATTCATGTGGAAGCGCTAAACCCATAGTGACCATAAAGTTACTGGAGGTTTGATGAGGAGCCGGGACGCGCTGTCTCACAGAGCGTCCTCCAGTACTTTTACCACCCGGGAAAATATGAACGCTTCAGAGATCAGCCAGTGTTTCCAGGCTCAAGCTGCTATTTTTTTTATTTCGTTTTTCTCGATCAGTTATATGTAAATACAGCTCAATGTACCTTAATCTATACTGACCTTACTGTCAATAACAAATATAAAATTTCCAAAGTATATTAGCTTGGGCAGGAATGAAAGGAGTAACAGTCCCGAGGGAAGGACAACCTTCTGACTGGAGAAAAGGTTACAGGCAGAGTTACAACTGGAACGTAAGTGTAATTCATCTGTCTGCTGTCAGACGATACAAGTAGAGAGTGAGAAGACTGTTAACGTAAGTAATAGTGTGGAGAGACAACTTATAAAAAACTGGAATTCGTAGAGCTGCAAAGCAATGGGTACAGAGATTTATATATTTGAGTGTATATACACCGAGTGATGTATATACACTGAGTTTGACTGATACACCTCAACCTTGAAGACAGCTTCCAGCCAAACCAAACATATTATCATATAAAGACATACTCGTGGCCACAACGTGCAACTTGGGGACTCCTCGTCTCACAGCTGTAAGTGTATGTCACTCTGGAGACCTCCTCTGAACACTTCTTATATTAGGACTGGGCACACGTCTTGACTTACAAATGCAGTAAATCTCCGCCCTGCTGCTCCTGTTCACCTTGAACAGAATATTTGCTCCATGTGGACGCTAGCGATAGTGGTTCTGCATGGTCTAAACCAAACAAGCTGAAAAGGTTGGCATGCAACACACAAAGAAGTCAAGAACGTCATCAAAAGCGAGCCTAGCTAAAGATGAGTACCCGGCTATTAGCATCCGGCAGTCCAGGTAATGATGCTGACCACCCTGATACGATGCTGCTGAAAGAATGGCAGACAGCTGGTGTGGGATTATACCTGTGTATCCGTTGTAGTGTTGGTCAGTAGGGCGGTGCTGCTGATCACAGGGAAGAGTTTAAACTCAGTAGATATGAAAACTTGAGCCGTCGTCATCACTTTGTTCTAGTAGAATCGGAGGACCTTGGACCCTGTTTCAAAGGTGATAAGATAAGATTTGTTCACCCCCCCCCCAGGATAACTCAAGAAAGTCAGTGCGGAATCGAGGACTGTCTTATTTCTATTGGGGAACCTTCAGTCTTGTCCCCCAGGATGCAACCCACACCAGTCGACTAACACCATTAGTATTATTATTAAAGATTAGCCGGTATTCTCCCGGCCCGGGCCTTTTCCAAGTGGTGGCCCGGCCTTGGCTCCCTCTTTAGGGAGTGTCTGAGACCTAAGTCTCCCATGGGAGGAGGCACAAGTACCTCCTCATCTTTGGGACCAACTGTCCCCAGGCCTAGCCACAAGCTAGGCCACTCTGGTCTGCCATCCCCGCCCAAAGGGGGCAAATAGGTATGACAAAGACGTCTTATGAGCTAAAGGCTCGGGCACCTACCCTACCCTAGAAGGGTTAAGCATGGTATCGATGGGACCAAATAAAAATACCCAAAGCGCATTTTCAAAAATGTTTACTCATTGTTTTTAGTGCTTGTACTAACACCGAGTCACCTACTGACTGGTAGGTGAACAGGGACAGCGGGTGTAAAAGCATTCGTCAACAAACTAGCTTCCAGGCTCAGTGACAGAACAAGAGATCCAAGTTTCTCAGCTTGACAATCTAGACTAGAGAGAGACTGGCAGTTACATTCCTGAATTCCGTTTTAGGCATCTGAGGAGCTGGAGGAGACTGATAATCTGTTGTAGAACCTTGATGTTTTATATACATATTTATGCCAAAAAAAAAAATAAATCCTTACCTGAAAACGTAAAGTGGTAGAAGAAAAATATCCAAATAGATTCTAGGAAAGCCAACGTGGTAGGAAAATGCCGCCGTTGCTTTTTTTTCATCGGTCTTTAAATCTTTTATAAGCGCATATTTACCGTCGGAGGAGAAATTACCGAGACACTCAGTATTCACTTCCATCTACTGTCAAACACAGTAGATAGAAGTTGTTAACACATTAGCCTCTGCAGTCAGCAAGAAACTCATTCCAAACATAATTCATCATTGTTGTACAAAACCATTATGAGATAAACAAAACCACAGTCACTTTTTTGTGACTATTAAGCACGAGAGTTGAAAGCCTGAGAGTGCAGCCGCTGGACGTCTGTAGCCGAGCATAAGGAACTGTTCCCTCTCTTCTCCTTACCGGCTTTGACCTTTGTGAACGCTTATCTCGAACGACTCTGTATTCATCCTTCAGGGGCCGATCAAAGCGAATAATTGACAATCATACGCCTGGCTAGTTGTTATCCTGATCCAGTGATTACAACTCCGGGCAGCCACCTCGGACGGAACAGTTACCTTCTCCAACAACAACACGGACAACCAGGATAAATAAACACTCACATACACTGGAGAGCGAAGTAGTGGATACAGGATCCATACACAGCTTTAAGGGGAGGCACGATAAGGCTCTTGGAGCAGGGAGAGTGTGAACCTAGTAGTGACTATACACAAATAACCCGCACATAAAAGAGAGAAGCTTACGACGACGTTTCGGTCCGACTTGGACCATTGACAAAGTCACACTGTAAGTAGGTACCTGAGTGTTAGCCCACTACTGTTTGTGACATCCCGGGGAATAGGATAACAGCTCTTAGCCTGTAATAGTGATTTGTGTTGGGAACAAAAATGCCTTTTCATAGCTTGTCTTGATTCAGCTACCTGAGGAAGACTGAATGACTGATGTGTGTGTGTGTATATATATATATATATATATATATATATATATATATATATATATATATATATATATATATATATATATATATAGGTAGTAGGTTGATAGACAGCAACCACCCAGGGAAGTACTACCGTCCTGCCTGATGACTGAAACAGAAACCTGTAACTGTTTTACATGATGGTAGGATTGCTGGTGTCTTTTTCTGTCTCATAGACACGCTAGATAACAGGGATATCTTGCTACTCCTACTTACAGTTTGGTCACACTTCACAGACACGCACATGCATATACATATAAATATATATATATATACATACATCTAGGTTTTTTCTCCTTTTTCTACATAGCTCTTGTTCTTCTTTATTTCTTCTATTGTCCATGGGGAAGTGGAAAAGAATCTTTCCTCCGTAAGCCATGCGTGTCGTATGAGGCGACTAAAATGCCGGGAGCAATGGGCTAGTAACCCCTTCTCCTGTAAACATTTACTAAAAAAGAGAAGAAGAAAAACTTTATAAAACTGGGATGCTTGAATATGCGTGGATGTAGTGCGGATGACAAGAAACAGGCGATTGCTGATGTTATGAATGAAAAGAAGTTGGATGTCCTGACCCTAAGCGAAACAAAGCTGAAGGGGGTAGGGGAGTTTCGGTGGGGAGAAATAAATGGGATTAAATCTGGAGTATCTGAGATAGTTAGAGCTAAGGAAGGGGTAGCAATAATGTTGAAGGATCAGTTATGGAAGGAGAAAAGAAAATATGAATGTGTAAATTCAAGGATTATGTGGATTAAAGTAAAGGTTGGATGCGAAAAGTGGGTCATAATAAGCGTGTATGCACCTGGAGAAGAGAGGAATGTAGAGGGGAGAGAGAGATTTTGGGAGATGTTAAGTGAATGTATAGGAATCTTTGAACCAAGTGAGAGAGTAATTGTGGTAGGGGACCTGAATGCTAAAGTAGGAGAAACTTTTAGAGAGGGTGTGGTAGGTAAGTTTGGGGTGCCAGGTGTAAATGATAATGGGAGCCCTTTGATTGAACTTTGTATAGAAAGGGGTTTAGTTATAGATAATACATATTTTAAGAAAAGAGGATAAATAAGTATACAAGATATGATGTAGGGCGAAATGACAGTAGTTTGTTGGATTATGTATTGGTAAATAAAAGACTGTTGACTAGACTTCAGGATGTACATGTTTATAGAGGGGCCACAGATATATCAGATCACTTTTTAGTTGTAGCTACACTGAGAGTAAAAGGTAGATGGGATACAAGGAGAATAGAAGCATCAGGTAAGAGAGAGGTGAAGGTTTATAAACTAAAAGAGGAGGCAGTTAGGGTAAGATATAAACAACTATTGGAGGATAGATGAGCTAATGAGAGCATAGGCAATGGGGTCGAAGAGGTATGGGGTAGGTTTAAAAATGTAGTGTTAGAGTGTTCAGCAGAAGTTTGTGGTTACAGGAAAGTGGGTGTGGGAGGGAAGAGGAGCGATTGGTGGAATGATAATGTAAAGAGAGTAGTAAGGGAGAAAAAGTTAGCATATGAGAAGTTTTTACAAAGTAGAAGTGATGCAAGGAGGGAAGAGTATATTGAGAAAAAGAGAGAGGTTAACGGAGTGGTGAAGCAATGTAAAAAGAGAGCAAATGAGAGAGTGGGTGAGATGTTATCAACAAATTTTGTTGAAAATAAGAAAAAGCTTTGGAGTCAGATTAACAAGTTAAGGAAGCCTAGAGAACAATTGGATTTGTCAGTTAAAAATAGGAGAGGAGAGTTATTAAATGGAGAGTTAGATGTATTGGGAAGGTGGAGGGAATATTTTGAGGAATTGTTGAATGTTGATGAAGATAGGCAAGGAGGAATAACATCTTGTAGGAGCGAGGAAGAGCCAGTTGTGAGTGTGGGGGAAGTTCGTGAGGCAGTAGGTAAAATGAAAGGGGGTAAGGCAGCTGGGATTGATGGGATAAAGATAGAAATGTTAAAAGCAGGTGGGTATATAGTTTTGGAGTGGTTGGTGCTATTATTTAATAAATGTATGGAAGAGGGTAAGGTACCTAGGGATTGGCAGAGAGCATGCATAGTTCCTTTGTATAAAGGCAAAGGGGATAAAAGAGAGTGCAAAAATTATAGGGGGATAAGTCTGTTGAGTATACCTGGTAAAGTGTATGATAGAGTTATTATTGAAAGAATTAAGAGTAAGACGGAGAATAGGATAGCAGATGAACAAGAAGGCTTTAGGAAAGGTAGGGGGTGTGTGGACCAGGTGTTTACAGTGAAAAATGTAAGTGAACAGTATTTAGATAAGGCTAAAGAGGTTTTTGTGGCATTTATGGATTTGGAAAAGGCGTATGACAGGGTGGATAGGGGGGCAATGTGGCAGATGTTGCAGATGTATGGTATAGAAGGTAGGTTACTGAAAGCAGTGAAGAGTTTTTACGAAGATAGTGAGGCTCAAGTTAGAGTATGTAGGAAAGAGGGAGATTATTTCCCAGTAAAAGTAGGCCTTAGACAAGGATGTGTGACGTCACCGTGGTTGTTTAATATATTTATAGATGGGGTTGTAAGAGAAGTAAATGCGAGGGTCTTGGCAAGAGGTGTGGAGTTAAAAGATAAAGAATCACACATGAAGTGGGAGTTGTCACAGTTGCTCTTTGCTGATGACACTGTGCTCTTGGGTGATTCTGAAGAGAAGTTGCAGAGGTTGGTGGATGAATTTGGTAGGTTATGTAAAAGAAGAAAATTGAAAGTGAATACAGGAAAGAGTAAGGTTATGAGGATAACAAAAAGTTTAGGTGATGAAAGATTGGATATCAGATTGGAGGGAGAGAGTATGGAGGAGGTGAATGTATTCAGATATTTGGGAGTGGACGTGTCAGCAGATGGGTCTATGAAAGATGAGGTGAATCATAGAATTGATGAGGGGAAAAGGGTGAGCAGGGCATTTAGGAGTCTGTGGAGACAAAGAACTTTGTCCTTGGAAGCAAAGAGGGGAATGTATGAGAGTATAGTTTTACCAACTCTCCTGTATGGGTGTGAAGCATGGTTGATGAATGTTGCAGCGAGGAGAAGGCTGGAGGCAGTGGAGATGTCATGTCTGAGGGCAATGTGTGGTGTGAATATAATGCAGAGAATTCGTAGTCTGGAAGTTAGGAGGAGGTGCAGGATTGCCAAAACTGTTGTCCAGAGGGCTGAGGAAGGGTTGTTGAGGTGGTTCGGACATGTAGAGAGAATGGAGCGAAGCAGAATGACTTCAAGAGTGTATCAGTCTGTAGTGGAAGGAAGGCAGGGTAGGGGTCGGCCTAGGAAAAGTTGGAGGGAGGGGGTAAAGGAGGTTTTGTGTGCGAGGGGCTTGGACTTCCAGCGGGCATGCGTGAGCGTGTTTGATAGGAGTGAATGGAGACAAATGGTTTTTAATACTTGACGTGCTCTTGGAGTGTGAGCAAAGTAACATTTATGAAGGGATTTAGGGAAACCGGCAGGCCGGACTTGAGTCCTGGAGATGGGAAGTACAGTGCCTGCACTCTGAAGGAGGGGTGTTAATGTTGCAGTTTAAAAACTGTAGTGTAAAGCACCCTTCTGGCAAGACAGTGATGTAGTGAATGATGGTGAAAGTTTTTCTTTTTCGGGCCACCCTGCCTTGGTGGGAATCGGCCAGTGTGTTAATAATAATAATAATAATAATATATATATTATATATATATATATATATATATATATATATATAATAATATATATATATATATATATATATATATATTATATATATAAAGAGCCATGCGTGTCGTAAGAGGCGGCTAAAACGCCGGAAGCAAGGGGCTATTAACCTCTTCTCATGTATAAAGCACTAAATTTTAAAAGAGAATATTTCAGTTTGGAGCGTCATGTGAACTGTAATGGAGTATCTCTGGTAGGACAGTGATCGAATGAATGATTGTAAAAATGGTTTTTTTATCGGGTCACTCTACCTAGGAGGCTTTTTTTTGAGGTAACAGGGACCTAGTAAATAAGGAGAAAACTTTTCTTACATGACAGAGAACGTTGTTGAACCAATTTTATCTCCCCTGGGAAAACTGGCCTTATTATACATTCTTAAAATCGTTTATAAGACCACGTTTATGAGTTTGGCTAAGAGTTTTGCAGTGTGGAGGACGGTGGTTCTGCATCTTTTGGTGTAGGCGCTGCAGGATAGGACTGGTGAGGAGAGTCCTCCTCGCCTGGTTGAGTAAGGGTCATCTGCAGCTGCCGTGTGTTGTGTCTACCTCGACTTATACTCGCCGAGGGAGTATGACTCTCATTGTTGCCATATTATTATATTAGTCAAGAAAGATCACCTGACTAGGGACTTTGTTATATGATGACCCGTTCAACGGTGCCGTTGTCCCTACGGTGCAGTGGGCGGTAAAACGAAGACGTTGTCGAGTAGTGAGCTAGCCGATGGTGTTTAAAATCATGCATGAGAATGAGATAGTTGTTGATTCTATGGCGAGGACTGGTGAGGAGTAACAGCTAGCGTGCAGTGTTACAGATGACTGCGAGTGGTGTGGCCGTTTATTATACTGGCCACAGCAGTGCTGCCGCTGACTTACCAGTGCTGGACTCGAGTTTATATTGTGTTGTGTCTACCTCGGTTTATATTCGCCGAGAGGACATATCTGGTTCCTCTCACGAATGTTGTGTGTGTGTGTGTGTGTGTGTGTGTGTGTGTGTGTGTGTGTGTGTGTGTGTGTGTGTGTGTGTGTGTGTGTGTGTGTGAGAGAGAGAAGAGAGAGAGAGCATAAACTTTCTTCTAAAATTTCTCGTGTAAATAATCCAGGTTTCAGATGTTTTCTTATCAGTGAAGGATAATAGCAGGACATAACCTCGATAAAGGCGAGAAGTTAATGAAAGACTTACGTTACGTCACGCAGGTGTCAGGCGCTAATGAATGACTGACGTCACTTCACACAGGTGTCAGGGACCTTCCTACTCTATCCTTCCTTCTGTTTCTTTTCCATGTTTAATTTATTTATTTATTTTGTTCTGTGTGTGCGGAGACTAGATCCTTGATTGTAGAGGAGGATATACTGGGTGATCGGGAGAAAGAAGGCGTGAGATAGGACAATTATAAAGAAGAGGAAGAGGGAAATGGTGAGATGAGAAACACGAGGAGGCAGGATGAGAGAGAGACGAGGAAGAGGTTATAGGAAGATAAATGAGGGGGAAGAAGAGGAAGAGGAGGAGACAGGCACACTCAGACGGGGGTGTCATCAGCATGGACGGAGCAGTGTGCTCAAGGTCAACCATCCTCTATGCTGCTGGCTGGGTCAGTGTGTTAGTCACAACACCAGCATCCATGCGCGCGTGCACACACACACACACACACACACACACACACACACACACACACACACACACACACACAACTACAACAGGCGAAGTGTCTAAGTGACAAATGCCTTGGACAAATGATAACTAACACACACACTCCTTACTACACCATCACCAACACTACATCCATCACCATGACACCATAACACGAGGACCCAACATCACACCACTATCACATCACCACACTCAACCATACACCACCACTATCCACATCACCACCTTCCACATCACGCTTACTGCCTCCACTTCACCGTACAATCACTATCACATTCACCGCCCCACATCATCACCACTGTGCTCAGTACCATCACCACATCACCACACACCCTACCATACCAATCACCATCACCATCACAACCCCACCCACCATACCATACAATCCATCAGCTCTTCCTCACTTAACACCTGCCTCACCTCCTGTCAGTCCGGAACTCAGGTTTTCTCTCTAATCATCCAGTGACTTAATTATAATTAATATTAATTAGACCAGCGTATTTACTTTTACTCGGCCCATGGGTTAATTACTGCACTGCTTCACTACTATCCACAAATCACCAAATTAACAGCTCTTCCTTTTTCACATATACGATATAATCATTGTTATATAACGGTAGTACGGGAGATAAGGTGACGGGGAGAAGAGCGATTTAAAATGAAAAAGAAATGCCATATAAAGAACCACTTCAATTTGAACAAGATTTATTCATCAAGGTATACATAATTACCTTTGTGACTTGCTACATGCCTTAGCACACGCGCGCGCGCAGATGTCCGCAAAGCCACCTTTACCACAAGTCCGCCCTCGTTATAAAGACACACTCGCAACATAGCCAATTCTCTCAGTACTAATAAAACCATGGATGAAATAGCACTCTCACACACAATGACACCCTCATCACACAAAGACACCCTCACACCCAAAAGATACTCACACCACAAGATACCTCACCACCACAGAGATACCTCCACACCACGAAGATTACCCTCACACCACAGAGATACCTCAACCACAAAGGATACCCTACACCACAGAGATACCTCTCACCACAAAGATACCCTCACACACAGAGATACCTTACACCTCAAAGAAGATACCCTCCACCACGAGATTCTCACACCACTAAGATACATGACCACAAAGTACCCTCTCACACCACAGAGTTACCACTCACACCACAGAGTTCCTACACCACAAAGAGACCCTACACCACTGAGTTACCCTACACCACAAAGATACCCTAACCACAAAGATACCATCACCAACGAGATACACTCACACCAAAGAGTTACCCTACACGACAAAGATACCCTCACACCCAGAGATACCCTCACACCACAGAGATACCCTCACACACAAGATACCCTCACACCACAGAGATACACTCACACCACAGAGATACCCTCACACCACAAAGATACCCTCACACCACAGAGATACCCTCACACCACAAAGATACCCTCACAACACAGAGATACCCTCAACCACAAAGATACCTCACACCACAGAGTACCTCACCCACAAAGATACCTCACACCACAAAGTACCCTTCAACCACAGGAGATAATCACACACAGAGATACCCACACACCACAAAGATCCCTCACACATAGAGATTACCCTCACACCACAAAGATACCCTCACACACAGGAGATACTCACCACAAAGTACCTCACCCCACAAAGATACTCACACCCACAGAGATACCCTCACACCACAAAGATACCTCACACCACAAAGGATTACCCCTCGCACCACAAAAGATACCCTCACACACAAAGATACCTCACACTCAGGAATACCTCACCCAAACAAAGTACCTCACACCACAAGAGATACCCTCACACCACAATTTTCTTGTATACCCTCACACACAATGCTACCCTCAAACACAAAGATACCCTCACACCAAGAGATACCCTCCACACACAATGATTACAACCACCACAGGATACCCTCACACCACAAAGATACCCTCACACAAACAAAGATACCCTCACACCACAAAGATACCTCACACCACAAGATACCTCACACACAGAGATACCTCACACCACAAAGATACCCTACACCTCAAAGATACTCACACCACAAAGATACCCTCCCCACCATAGATACCCTCACACCACAAAGTTACCCTCACCCCACAAAGATACATTCACACCAAAAGCTACTCTCACACACAAAGATACCCTACACCACAAGTACCTTCACACCACATAGATACCTCACACGCCTAAAGATCCCTCACACCACAAGATACCTTACACCCAAAGATACTCACACCCACAAAAGATACCTCCACCACAAAAAGATACCGTCACAACCACAAAGATACTCAAACCACAAAGATACTTCACACCACAAAGATTCTTCTCCACACCACAATGATACCCTCACACCACAAAGATACCCTTCCACCACAAAGATACCTCACACCACTAAGCTACCCTCACACCACAAAGATACCTTTACACCACAAAGATCCTCACACACCAAGATACTTCATTACTACAAAGATACCCTCACACACAAAGATACCTCACACCACAAAGATACCTCACACACAAGATTCCTTCACACCGCTGAAGATACCCTCACCCCACAAAGTACCCTCACACCACAAAGATACCTTCACACACAAGATACCTCACACCACAAAGCTACTTCCCACTACAAAGATACCTTCACACCACAAAGATACCTTCACACCACAAAGATACCCTTACACCACAAAGATACCCTTACACCACAAAGATACCTTCACACCACAAAGATACTCTTACACCACAAAGATACTCTCACACCACAAAGATACTCTCACACCACAAAGATACTCTCACACCACAAAGATACCCTCACACCACAAAGATACTCTCACACCACAAAGATACCCTCACACCACAAAGATACCCTTACACCACAAAGATACCTTCACACCACAAAGATACCCTTACACCACAAAGATACCCTTACACCACAAAGATACCTTCACCACCACAAAGAAAACTCTCACACCACAAAGATACTCTCACATCACAAAGATACTCTCACACCACAAAGATACTCTCACACCACAAAGATACTCTCACACCACAAAGATAATCTCACACCACAAACAACTGCATTTCACAGTGGTAACTGTTGTCAGTTGTTAAGTGTAATTGAAAGCTGTTTTATACACTTTCCTGTAATAACAATCACTACAAAAATCTTTACAACACATGTCAGTGCGTCAGTCCTTAATAATTTCCGATCTTCACTTTTACCTTTTTCTAAAGTTTGACACAGAATTTAGCATTTTAATTTGTTTATTAGGTTAACTTCTCGTAACGAAATCTAAATATTTTCCTGATCGGATATTTCATTTACATAATGTCGTGCCGAATAGGTAAAACTGGTCAATTAGCAAGAACTCATTTACAGTTAAGTCCTTTCTCAAATTTCCTCTTACAAGTTTAAAGATATATTGTTTTCATTTATGTTAATGTAAAAATGAATAATTTTGTACCAAAAGAACATTAGGAAACTTACCTAACCTTATTATAACAAGCGCAATTTAATTTAGCCTAATCCAAGTAAATATATTTTGGATAAGTTTGCGATAATTTAATAATAAACAAACACAATGAAATATATTTTTTTCTTTAGGTTCAGAATTGTTTTTGCGAAATTATTGCATACACAAATTTCGCTTCCCTTATTCGGCAAGAAGATCATTTCATGCGATAATTTCTGAGTACCTCATTCTACTGACTTTAACACTTCATTACCGATAACTTGATCATGCAACGTCTGAGCGATGGAGATAAATGGTATAAAATACCGACACGGTGGAGAAATAAACACATGGAGTATAATACGATTGTTTATTGACTACGTTTCGCCCACTCTATGAGCTTTATCAAGTAACAAACATATCTACCTGGAAGAAGAATCCATGAGTATATATAGTGTGGAGACTCGGGTGAAGAATGTTGGCCAGGTTGGATGAGATAGACCTACACGGGTCCCGTTCACATCCAGCCTACCCAACATTCTGCACCTGACTCTGCATAATATATATATTCGTGTATTCTTTACCGAGTGTAAGAGATAATGCAATGGTTATAATCATAACCATGATTTTTAAAGTGATGGACGGGTAAGCCAGCGGAAGGCCTCGGTCAGATGACCAAAAGCTCCAGCTTCCTGACAAACCTTACCTAAATAACCAGCAACGAGGCAGAAGAGACTGACTTTGTGCAGTGTAGGACCGACCAGCGACCGAAATACATCTGTTTTATTTTATTCCATCTCATTCTCATTTGTTATTCTTCGGTGTGAGTACTACCGGTGTTTGTTTTATCCTCTGCGTGTCTGCAACACATTCCGCTCCTCCTTAATTTGACTTATCTGATATTCATACTGCACCATTTTTAGCTGTCCATTAATTATTCCCTTCTGTATTATCTGATTTATTTCAACCTCAGGAATTTCTGTATATAACACTCAAATGTAATTAAAATATGAAGTTTATATACCATTGACTGTGTGTGTGTGTGTGTGTGTGTGTGTGTGTGTGTGTGTGTGTGTGTGTGTGTGTGTGTGTGTGTGTGTGTGTGTGATGTTATGTGTGTGTGTGTGTGTGTGTGTGTGTGTGTGTGTGTGTGTGTGCGTGTGCGCGTGTGCGTGTGTGTGTGCGTGTGTGTGTGCGTGTGTGTGTGCGTGTGTGTGCGTGTGTGTGTGTGCGTGTGTGTGTGATGTGTGTGTGATGTGTGTGTGATGTGTGTGTGTGTACTCACCTAGTTGTACTCACCTAGTTGAGGTTGCGGGGGTCGAGTCCGAGCTCCTGGCCCCGCCTCTTCACTGATCGCTACTAGGTCACTCTCCCTGAGCCGTGAGCTTTATCATACCTCTGCTTAAAGCTATGTATGGATCCTGCCTCCACTACATCGCTTCCCAAACTATTCCACTTACTGACTACTCTGTGGCTGAAGAAATACTTCCTAACATCCCTGTGATTCATCTGTGTCTTCAGCTTCCAACTGTGTCCCCTTGTTACTGTGTCCAATCTCTGAAACATCCTGTCTTTGTCCACCTTGTCAATTCCTCTCAGTATTTTGTATGTCGTTATCATGTCCCCCTATCTCTCCTGTCCTCCAGTGTCGTCAGGTTGATTTCCCTTAACCTCTCCTCGTAGGACATACCTCTTAGCTCTGGGACTAGTCTTGTTGCAAACCTTTGCACTTTCTCTAGTTTCTTCACGTGCTTGGCTAGGTGTGGGTTCCAAACTGGTGCCGCATACTCCAATATGGGCCTAACATACACGGTGTACAGGGTCCTGAATGATTCCTTATTAAGATGTCGGAATGCTGTTCTGAGGTTTGCTAGGCGCCCATATGCTGCAGCAGTGTGTGTGTGTGTGTGTATGTGTGTGTGTGTGTGTGTGTGTGTGTGTGTGTGTGTGTGTGTGTGTGTGTACTCACCTATTTGTACTCACCTATTTGTGGTCGCAGGGGTCGAGTCACAGCTCCTGGCCCCGCCTCTTCGCTGATTGCTACTAGGTCCTCTCTCTCCCTGCCCCATGAGCTCTATCATACCTCGCGTTAAAACTATGTATGGTTCCCGCCTCCACTACGTCACTTTCTAGGCTATTCCACGGCCTGACTACTCTATGACTGAAGAAATACTTCCTAACATCCCTTTGATTCATCTGAGTCTTCAACTTCCAATTGTGACCTCTTGTGTCTGTGTCCCTTCTCTGGAACATCCCGTCTTTGTCCACCTTGTCTATTCCGCGCAGTATTTTATATGTCGTTATCATGTCTCCCCTTACCCTCCTGTCCTCCAGTGTCGTCAGGCCGATTTCCCTCAACCTTTCTTCGTAGGACAATCCCCGTAGCTCTGGGACTAGTCTTGTTGCAAACCTTTGCACTTTCTCTAATTTCTTGACGTGCTTGACTAGGTGTGGATTCCAAACTGGTGCTGCATACTCCAGTATGGGCCTGACGTAAATGGTATACAGAGTCTTAAACGAATCCTTACTGAGGTATCGGAACGCTATCCGTAGGTTTGCCAGGCGCCCGTATGCTGCAGCAGTTATCTGATTGATGTGCGCCTCAGGAGATATGCTCGGTGTTATGCTCACCCCCAGATCTTTTTCTTTGAGTGAGGTTTGCAGTCTTTGGCCATCTAAACTATATTGTGTCTGCGGTCTTCTTTGCCCTTCCCCAATCTTCATGACTTTGCATTTGGCAGGGTTAAATTCAAGGAGCAGTTGCTGGACCAGGCTTGTAGCCTGTCCAGGTCTCTTTGTAGTCCTGCCTGATCCTCGTCCGATTTGATTCTTCTTATTAACTTCGCATCATCTGCTAACAAGGACACTTCTGAGTCTATCCCTTCCGTTATGTCGTTCACATATACCAAGAACAGCACAGGTCCTAGGACTGACCCCTGTGGAACCCCGCATGTCACAGGCGCCCACTCTGACACCTCGTCGCGTACCATGACACGTTGTTGCCTCCCTGTCAGGTATTCTCTGATCCATTGCAGTGCCTTTCCTGTTATGTGTGCTGATCCTCTAGCTTTTGCAGTAACCTCTTGTGAGGAACTGTGTCGAAGGCCTTCTTGCAGTCCAAAAATATGCAGTCGATCCACCCCTCTCTCTCTTGTCTTACTTCTGTCACCTTGTCATAAAACTCTAGTAGGTTTGTGACACAGGATTTTCCTTCCCTGAAACCGTGCTGGTTGTCAATTATACACTTGTTTCTTTCCAGGTACCCCACCACTCTCCTCCTGATGATCTTCTCCATGACCTTGCATACTATACACGTTAGTGATACAGGTCTGTAGTTTAGTGCCTCATGTCTGTCTCCCTTTTTAAAAATTGGGACTACATTTGCCATTTTCCATACCTCACGGAGTTGCCCAGTTTCAAATGATATGTTGAAGATCTTTGTTAATGGCTCACACAATATCTCTGCTCCCTCTTTAAGGACCCAAGGAGAGATGTTGTCTGGTCCCACCGCCTTTGAGGTGTCAAGTTCGCATAGCAGCTTCTTCACCTCCTCCTTGGTTATATGTACCTCATCCAGCACTTGCTGGTGTGCCACCCTGTTCTGATTTCCTGGAGTCCTACTGCTTTCCACTGAAAATACCTCTTTAAATCTTGTGTTGAGCTCCTGACATACCTCTTGGTCGTTTCTTGTGAATTCCCCATCACCCTTCCTCAGTCTGATTACCTGGTCCTTGACTGTTGTTTTCCTCCTGATTTGGCTGTACAACAGCTTCGGGTCAGTCTTTACTTTTGATGCTATGTCATTTTCATATTGTCTCTGAGCCTCCCTTCTTATCTGTGCATATTCGTTTCTGGCTCTTCGGCTTATTTCTTTATTTTCCTAAGTTCTCTGTCTTCTGTACCCTTTCCATTCTCTAGTACACTAGTTTTTGCCTCCCTACACCTTTGGGTGAACCAAGGACTCGTTCTGTTCTTCCATTATTTCTGTTTCTTCTTGGGAACAAACCTCTCCTCTGCCTCCTTGCATTTTGTTGCTACATAGTCCATCATTTCTTGTACTGGTTTTCCTGTCAGTTCCCTCTCCCACTGAATGTCTTGAAGGAAGTTCCTCATGCCTGAGTAGTTCCCCCTTTTGTAGTTTGGTTTTTCCCAGCCTATTCCTGCTACTCTCTCCACTTGGAGCTCAACTATGTAGTCGAAGCACAGAACCACATGATCACTAGCTCCCAGGGGCCTTTCATACATGATATCCTCGATGTCCGAACTACTCATGGTGAATACAAGGTCCAGCCTTGCTGGTTCATCCTCTCCTCTCTCTCTGGTAGTGTCTCTAACATGTTGATGCATGAGGTTTTCCAGTACCACATCCATCATCTTGGCTCTCCATGATTCGGGACCCCCATGGGGCTCCAGGTTTTCCCAGTCAATCTCCTTGTGATTGAAATCACCCATAACTAGTAACTTTGCTCCCCCCATGTGTGCTCTCCTGGCCACCTCGGCTAGTGTGTCGATCATTGCTCTGTTGCTCTCATCGTATTCTTCTCTTGGCCTCCTGCAGTTCTGTGGTGGGTTGTACATTACTGCAATTATCACCTTATGTCCCTCAGACTGGATTGTTCCTACTAAGTAGTCCCTTTCGCCCATGCCATCCATTCCTTCCATTTTCCCAAAATCCCACTGGTTTTTAATGAGCAGTGCAACTCCTCCTCCCCCTCTCCTCCCTCTGTCTTTCCTGAGGATTTGGTATCCGGATGGAAAGATTGAATCTGTTATTATTCTGGTGAGTTTTGTTTCTGTGAGTGCTATTATGTCTGGGGATGTCTCTTTGATTCTTTCGTGCCACTCCTCATACTTGTTTGTTATTCCATCTGCATTTGTATACCACACCTTCAACTTCTTTTCTAAGACTGTGGTCTGGG
>NC_069422.1:33960031-33967531 GCF_026875155.1 Cherax quadricarinatus
CCCCTCTCTGGAACACCTTGTCTCTGTTTATTCCACGCAGTATTTTGTATGTCGTTATCATGTCTCCCCTATCCCTCCTGTCCTCCAGTGTCGTCAGGCGGATTTCCCTCAACCTTTCTTCACAGGACATTCCCCTTAGCTCTGGAACTAAACTTGTCGCAAACCTTTGCACTTTCTCTAATATCTTAACGTGCTTGACCCTGTGCGAGTTCCAAACTGGTGCTGCATACTCCAGTGTGGGCCTGACGTACACGGTGTACAGTGTCTTGAAAGATTCCTTACTTAGGTATCGGAATGCTAATCTCATGTTTGCCAGGAGCCCATATGCTGCAGCAGTTATCTGGTTGGTGTGTGCTTCCGGAGACGTGTCCGGTGTTATACTCACGCCAAGATCTTTCTCCTTGAGCGAGGTTTGCACTCGTTGGCCACCTAGCCTATACTCTGTTCGCGGTCTTCTTTGCCCTTCTCCGATCTTCATGACTGCATTTGGCAGGGTTGAATTCGAGAAGCCAGTTGCTGGACCACGTGTCCAGCCTGTCCAGGTCTCTTAGAAGTCCTGCCTGATCCTCATCTGATTTAATTCTCCTCATTAACTTCACATCATCTGCGAACAGGGACACCTCTGAGCCTATCACTTCCATCATGTCATTCACATATACCAAAAATAGCACTGGTCCTAGGACCGACCCCTGTGGGACCCCTCTCGTCACAGGTGCCCACTGTGATACCTTATCACTTACCATGACTCGTTGTTGCCTCCCTGTCAGGTATTATCTGATCCATTGAAGTGCCCTTCCCGAGATACGCGCCTGATCCTCTAGTTTCTGCACTAATCTCTTGTGAGAAACTGTGTCGAAGGCCTTCTTGCAGTACAAGAAGATGCAATCAACCCACCCCTCTCTCTCGTCTCTTACTTCTGTTACTTTATCATAAAACTCCAGAAGGTTAGTGACACAGGATTTGCCTTCCATGAAACCGTGCTGCTTGTCATTTATACTTTTGTTCCGTTCCAGGTGCTCCACCCTCTCCTCCTGATAATCTTCTCCATGACTTTGCATATTATACACGTCAATGACATTGGTCTATAGTTTAGTGCCTCTTTGTATGTGTGTGTGTGTGAGTGTGTGAATGTGTGTGTGTGTGTGTGTGTGTGTGTGGTGTGTGTGTGTGTTGTGTGTATGTGTGTGTATGTGTGTGTGTGTGTGTATGTGTGTGTGTGTGTGTGTGTGTGTGTGTGTGTGTGTGTGTGTGTGTGTGTGTGTGTGTGTGTGTGTGTGTGTGTTTGCATTTTCAATTCAGTTTTGAATTCCTTTAATTTTCCACTAAAATTTTTCGCAGCAAATCAGACTTAAGTAAACACCGACAGACTTAAACATTAACCCGAACCAGTCAAGAGGTGGAAAGTCAAATTCCGGAACAAAGGAAATTTATACATTTGTTTCTCGGTTTAACAAAGATTAAGTTCTCTTCTTCTTCTTCTTCTTCTTCTTCCATTTATTATTACTATCATCATTTTCCATGATTTTGTTCGTTCGTTACATGACATTATTCTCGCCTAGATTGCTTAAGCGACGTAATCTTGTGGCTTCTTCCGTGTTGATAATCGTGGTTAATGTCACGAAATTTGCATTGGTGTTGCGCGCCAACACTGGCACCCCAGGTCAGCCTTCCTGCAGGAACGCTAAAAATATGCATGCGGGAAAATTGCTTCCTAAAAACAAATTTACAGTAGAAACATTAAGAAACGCTAGAATTAAAGGGAAAATTTACTTACTAGAATATAGTTTCAGTGGGAAATATGCATTTGATGATATGTGTATATATATATAAATATATATATATATATATATATATATATATATATATATATATATATATATATATATATATATATATATATATATATATAATATATATATATATATATATATATATATATATTTATATATATAATATATATATATATATATATATATATATATATATATATATATATTATATATGTTATTATTATATATAGTATATATTATTAATAATATATATAATATGTGTTTGTGTGTGTGTGTGTGTGTGTGTGTTGTGTGTGTTGTGTGTGTGTGTGTTGTTATCGTTCGTGCCAATAGGTAAAAACTGGTCAGTTAGCAAGAACTCATTTAAAATTAGTCCTTTCTATAATTTCTGTTTACGTTTGAAGTAATTTTTTATTATTATGTTAAGTAAAAATTAATAATTTTGTACCAAAAAACTCAGAAAATTTACCTAACATTATTATAACAAGCAGAATTTAATTTAGCCTAATCCTACTAAGATATTTTAGATAAGTTTACAGTAATTTAATAATAAACAAACACAATGAAATATATTTTTCACATGCACAAATTCGCTTGCCTTACCGGCAAATGAGCGTTGCTATTTAAGCTAAAATCGCAAGTTTTACAAATTACCACGACACACACACAACACACACACACACACACACACACACACACACACACACACACACACACACACACACACACACACACACACACACCCAACAAACACACACAACACACACAACACACATACAAATCAACATCAGACACACACAATATATATATACATCTTCAGCGAACATAAACACGGGTGGAAAGTGCTGCAGCCACTCAGTAAAAATGCCAGGAAGATAGTGCATCTAACAATGTAAGAATATGCACATGTTAGGCATTTGTAGAACATCGTGCCCTTGGTAATAATAACTTTGTTCGCTGACACAGGTGTGCTGGGTCACATATGGCTTAGCGGAGAGCATGCCCCTATAAGCAGCTGGTCGTGCCATTGGCAATCTTATCTGTTGCGATGACCTCGTGGTGGCGATCAGATCTTCTGTAAGTACGACTCTCTCACTCACACCCCAGTAGCACGTCGTTTACACGCTGCAGACATTCTCAGACAGATAAATGGAGGGTCTAGTAGCGTAGTAGCCTTGCCTGCTTCTTTCCGGTAATATTTGTCTAACAGTACCTGCAAGAGGCGGCAGCCTGCAGTCTTCTCGGCTATCAGAATGGTAGGTAAGTTTCCTAAAGCGGCAAACTTGATCCAACTGTCCCATCAGTGTATGAGTCACTGATGTAGATCCCAAGAGAAGTGTTGCTGATAACGTGGAAGTTTGTGCACACTCTGCAAAAAAAAAAAAATTAAAGCATCAGACAACGTTTTTTGGGGCACTCGGAATAATTACCAGCGAAGATGAAGTCACGCTCATTCTGATATAGCTCAAACACTAAGACTTAAATCGACACCCTGGGGGGTCATTGTCACCAACGACAATTTTACCCATGACTCTGTCCCAGGATATATAATTGTGCAGAAATCAGAAGTTCATGAAGCGACTGGGTCTCGTCAGGTTCTGTTGGGGATAGGGGGGTAAGCGGTTACAGTGGAATATGATCATATCACATCAAGGAGATGATCAGTCTGCTGCTGGGCGCAGCCCAGCCTTGAAAAGGAAGGACGAATCAGGCCCATTGCCGTTGCTTACATCCTCTGCCATCTCGTTGCCGAAGCGACAGATGAAAACATTCGCACAGAAGCTTACAACTTGCCTCGATCAAATGAACTTTTCTGTAGGATCTCGCTAGGCAGTGAAGTAGTGTCTCGTGCAGGAGTCTTACAGTGCAGACTTAACGAAGAGAAGACTATAATTAAACTAGAATTCAAAAATGCATTAGCCTAATAAAAAAAGGTATAGTTTTAGGAGGCTTTCGAGAATTTTTGCATAGTGTTTTTTCATTTGTTTCAGCTGGTGAGAGCAAAGATTCGACTCTGTTAGTGGGCGAACATGAAATCACCTCGTCGGGCAAAGGAAGACCCATTGGCCAAATGCCTCTTCTACACAGCAGTTAGAGCCAAACTGACCAGACAACTCAACGTCTTGGTATCTACATGATGGCACTCTAGCAGGTACAGGAGAGCCCCTGGTAACATGATCTTAGAAGAGGTGAAGTCAAGGGAAGAAGCCTTGAGACTCGTCCTCAACCCTTCCAAGTGTACAATCATCTAAACCAACCAGCCAGTCATCACTGCTGTTAGATCCGTCACCTACCAACCAACCAGTCAAAACTGCTGTTAGATCCGTCACCTACCAACCAGCCAGTCATCACTGCTGTTAGATCCGTCACCTACCAACCAACCAGTCAAAACTGCTGTTAGATCCGTCACCTACCAACTAGCCAATCATCATTGCTGTTAGATCCGTCACCTACCAACCAACCAGTCAAAACTGCTGTTAGATCCGTCACCTACCAACTAGCCAATCATCACTGCTGTTAGATCCGTCACCTACCAACCAGCCAGTCATCACTGCTGTTAGAGCCGTCACCTACCAGCCAACCAGTCATCACTGCTGTTAGATCCGTCACCTATCAGCCCCAACTGACAGCATTCTGTCGGTAGCACTTCCCAGTCCTCTGGCTATAAACAGTTCTCGAAGAAAAACCGAATGGCCTGAAAAAGATGGAGCAGAAAATAGGTGATTTAGATGCACACGATACCTACTTCCCCTCTCCCCTCCCTCCTCCCCCTCCTCCCTACCCCATCCGCTCCCCTTCCCCTCTCTCTACTCCATCCCTCCCCTCCCATTCTCCCCTTCCCCTTGACACTCTCCGGCCTGTACATTCTCTAAAAGAATGGTGCCTCAGTGATGGTGAAGGGCTCTGGAGTCAAGGTACTGAAGCCACCTTTACCTTTCTTGAATCAAAACTCTCATCTCCTTTAATCAAAACTGATTGTTTCCCATTCCCCATGAGCTGAATAACTTATGGGTTTAACGCTTTCCCACGAATATAACATATGAAAAATAATTTACATTTATATTTACTAGTTTCCTCTGAAGGGAGAGAGACGAGTGTGTGTGTGTTGTGTGTGTGTGTGTGTGTGTGTGTGTGTGTGTGTGTGTGTACTCACCTAGTACTCACCTAGTTGAGGTTGCAGGGGTCGAGTCCTAGCTCCTGGCCCCGCCTCTTCACTGGTCGCTACTAGGTCACTCTCCCTGAACCGTGAGCTTTATTATACCTCTGCTTAAAGCTATGTATGGATTCTGCCTCCACTACATCACTTCCCAGACTATTCCACTTCCTGAAAACTCTATGGCTGAAAAAATACTTCCTAACATCCCTGTGACTCATCTGAGTCTTCAACTTCCAATTGTGACTCCCCTTTTTGCTGTGTCCCATCTCTGGAACATCCTGTCTCTGTCCACCTTGTCGATTCCTCTCAGTATTTTATAAGTCGTTATCATATTTCCCCTGTCCCTCCTGTCCTCCAGTGTCGTCAGATCGAGTTCTCTTAACCTCTCCTAGTAGGACATACCCCTTAACTCGTTACAATCCTTTGCACTTTCTCTAGTTTCCTGACGTGCTTGACCAGGTGAGGGGTTCCAAACTGGAGCTGCATACTCCAGTATGTGCCTGACGTGTACAGGGTTTGGAACGACTTCTTACTGAGATGTAGGAATGCTATTCTTAGGTTCGCTAGTCGCCCATATGCTGCAGCAGTTATTTGGTTGATGTGCGCCCCAGCAGATGTACCCGGTGTTATACTCACCCGATGATCCTTTTCCTTGAGTGAGGTTTGTAGTCTCTGGCCCCCCTACACTGTACTTCGTCTGCGGTCTTCTTTGCCCTTCCCCAATCTTCATGACTTTGCACTTGGTGGGGATGAATTCCAGAAGCCAGTTTCTGGACCAGGCCTGCAGCCTGTTCAGATCCCTTTGTAGTTCTTCCTGGTCCGCGTCCTATTGAATTCTTCTCATTAACTTCACATCATCAGCAAACAGGGACACTTCTGAGTCTATTCCTTCCGTCATGTCGTTCACATATATCAGAAACAGCACCGGTCCTAGGACTGACCGCTGTGGAACCCCGCTCGTCACAGGCGCCCACCCTGACACCTCTTCACGTACCATGACTCACTGTTGTCTTCCCAACAGGTATTCCCTGATCCATTGCAGTTCCTTCCTTGTTATCCCTGCCTGGTCCTCCAGCTTTTGCACTAATCCCTTGTGTGGAACATTGCCAAACGCCTTCTTATACTCGAAGGAAACGCGATCTACCCACCCCTCTCTCTCTTGTCTTACTGCTGTCACCCTGTCATGGAACTCCAGTAGGTTTGTGATACGGGATTTCCCATCCCTGAAACCGTGTTGGTTGTCGTTGATAAGCTCATTCCTTTCTAGGTGCTCCATCACTCTTTCCTTGATAAACTTCTCCATGACTTTGCATACTATATATGTCAGTGACACTGGTCTGTAGTTTAATGCTTCACGTCTGTCTCTTTTTTTTTAAATTGGGACTACATTTGCTGTCTTCCATACCTCAGGTAGTCGCCTTGTTTCGATAAATGTGTTGAAGATTGTTGTTAGTGGTATACATAACGCCTCTGCTCCCTCTCTCAGGACACATGGAGAGATGTTATCCGGCCCCAACGCCTTTGAGGTATGTAGCTCGCTTAGTAGCCTCTTCACTTCTTCCTCGGTTGTATGTACTGTGTCCAGTACTTGATGGTGTACCCCACTTCTCCGTCTTTCTGAAGTCCCTTCTGTCTCCTTTGTGAACACTTCTTTAAATCTTATGTTGAGCTCCTCACATATTTCACAGTTGTTTCTTGTGAACTCCCATCCTTCCTTTCTCAGCCTGATTACCTGGTCCTTGGCTGTTGTTTTCCTCCTGATGTGGGTGTACAACAGCTTCGGATGAGATTTGGCTTACGCTGCTATGTCATTTTCGTATTGTCGTTGGGCCTCCCTTCTTACCTGTGCATATTCATTTTTGGCTCTGCGGCTGCTCTCCTTATTCTCCTGGGTCCTTTGCCTTGTATACTTCTTCCATTCTGTGGCACACTTGGTTTTGGCCTCTCTACACCTTAGGGTGAACCAAGGGCTCATCCTGGCTTTCTCGTTATTTCTGTTACCCTTGGGTACAAACCTCTCATCAGCTTCCTTGCAGAGTGTTGTCACATATTCCATCATCTCATTTACTGACCTCCCTGCCAGTTCTCTGTCCCACTGAACCCCGTGCAGGAAATTCTTCATGCCTGTGTAGTCCCCTCTCTTGTAGTTTGGCTTCCCTCTCCACTTGTAACTCTACTATGTATTAGAAGCTCAGAACCACGTGGTCACTGGCCCCGAGGTGTTTTGCATATGTAGTGTCCTCAATATCTGCACTACTCAAGGTGAATACTAGGTCCAGTCTTACTAGTCCATCCTCTCCTCTCTCTCTGGTAGTGTCCCTTACGTGTTGGTACATGAGGTTTTCCAGTACCACCTCCATCATCTTAGCCCTCCACGTTTCTGGGCCCCCATGTGGCTCCAGGTTCTCCCAGTCAATTTTTTGTGATTGAAGTTACCCACAATCAGCAGCATTGAACGCTCGCATGAGCCCTTCTGGCTACGTCAGCCAGTGCATCGCTCAGTTACTCTCATCATACTTTTGCCTTGGCCTCCTGCTGTTCGAACGCGTATTA
>NC_069422.1:33972531-34008850 GCF_026875155.1 Cherax quadricarinatus
CCCACCAACAACACCGACCATGTGCCACCCACCGCCCTCGCCACCTTAGCACCCGCCCAAGCCCAAGGTAGGTCAAGCAGGTCGCAGCAGACAGGAGAGGTCACCACCCAGGACAGAGGTCACCAACAACGGGTACCGCCGCGGGACCAAGGGATTTATAACTCGATTAAGAAAAAAAAAGCAAGCCAGTTGAACTAGTGAAAAATATAGACTGGCTCCTCTTATAAGACACATTATACAGCTGCAAATTCTGGCTCTGATCATAAGACTAGTTGCTGGGGTGGCTGACCTCTGTCACCGGGTCAAGGTTCACTGTAAATATAGTCTCTCTTACTACAGTTATCATCTGATTCCTCGTATCAAACCTAATTACCTCCCATTTCCCTTGAGGTTTATGGCCCTTTCGGATATAGAGCTTCCCAATGAATATTAATAATAATAATACTAAGGATAATAATAATAATAATAATAATAATAATAATAATAATAATAATAATAATAATAATAATAACTAATAATAATAATTGTCTTAAAGCCAGAGAGTAAGACTCACCCAATACCAGTTTGTTTGGGTACGGTCATTTTCAAGGTCAAAACGTTCTCGCCAATCTATAACACGAACTGGTTAGAAGAAAGCTGGGATGGAATTCTCTGTGCGGTGGCTGGGAACATACACCAACCTACGATGCTGGTGCAGGAGGGACCAAGTCGTGGTCTGGTGTCCCTCTCTCTAGTTTGTAGGTTAGTTGTGAATACTCGAAAGTTAGGCGAGTTAGACAACCTTTACCTGCACACGGACTCAGTTGTTGTCATTGAAGATCGTGTTTGGTTGAAGTGTTGCCGCCCGGCACAGACATCCACTGTTTGCCTCACACTGTCTGCCTCACACTGTCTGCCTAAAGCAGTCTGCTTGATACACCTGTGTGGAGTGTTTGCCCTTCCCTCACAGGCACACTGTCTACCTCACACTTTCACACACTGCTTCAGTGTGTGTCGACACAGACAAACACTGTGTGCCTTACACTGCTTCACACTGTCTGCCACACACTGCCTCAGTCTGCTTCACACACCAGTGTGGAGTGTTACCTCCCCTCACAGATGCTCTCTGTCTGCTTCACATTGTCTGCCTCACACTGTTTCATACACCTGTGAGGAGTGTTACACCCGCTGCCTGCAGCGCACTGTCTATATCACATTGTCTGCTCCACACTGTCTATATCACACTGCGTGCCTCACGCTGTCTACATCAAATTGTCTGTCTCACACAGTCTATATCACACTGTCTACCACACTGTCTTCACACTGTCTCACACTGTCTACATCACATTGCCTCACACTGTCAACATAACATTATCTGCATTACACCTGTGATGAACGTTTCTGCCCATTCACTTCAACCCGTAATTACAACTAAATTCCATTATCTGCCCCACATTGCCTCACACTGTTCCAAACTGACTCATGCTCTGCCCCACACTGCCTCACACACCTGAAAGGGGTGTTTCTGCACAGACTCCCCCCCACATACAAACATTGCCTCACACTGCCGGCTCTACAAAGTCTCACACTGTCTGCCCCAACACTGCCTCACATACCTGTGGGGGGAGGCTGTACTTGCACACACTCCCATCATTCCCTACCCTCTGCCTCACACTGTCTGCCTCACACACACAAAAAGACAGTTTACGCATACGGTATCATATAACAGGGAGGTCTGGCCTTACCATCCGGCACATGCAAATAACAGTGTAGTTAATAATTATTGTTGGTTCAGCCGGCTGGCTTCTCCCGAGGCAAAATATTGATGATGACAAGTGTCTGAGTGTGAAGTGAAGTTACTAGGCTTGGCACCGCCTCATCCAACTTTATATATATATATATATATATATATATATATATATATATATATATATATATATATATATATAAATATATATATATATATATATATATATATATATATATATATATATATATCTCGTGCCGAATAGGTAAAACTTGCGATTTTGGTTTAAATGCAATGCTCTTATTGCTGAATAAGGCAAGCGAAAATTTGTGTATGCAATAATTTGGCAAAAATCATTCTGAACCTAACGAAAAAAATATATTTCATTGTGTTTGTTTATTATTAAATTATTGTAAAACTTATGTAAAATATATTTAGCTGGATTAGGCTAAATTAAATTGCGCTTGTTATAATAAGGTTAGGTAAGTTTTCTAAGATGCTTTTGGTACAAAATTATTAATTTTTACCTTAACATAAATGAAAAAAATATATCTTTAAACGTATAAGAGAAAATTTTAGGAAGGATTTAATTGTCAATGAATTCTTGCTAATTGACCAGTTTTACCTATTCGGCACGACATTATAATATATATATATATATATATATATATATATATATATATATATATATATATATATATATATATATATATATATATATATATATATATATTGTGTGTGTGTGTGTAAGTACGTGTGTGTATACATGTATACATATACACATGCACTAATAAACATTCATTACCTATATGTATTAGTATACAAGCATACGCATACATAATAAAATCTGCATACGTAAATACACAAATACACATATGAATACATATATTCACGCCAATACATGCACGCATGTATACATATGAAAGTTCTCATACATACAGAAATTCATACGTACAAACACTCATACATATTTTTATGTTTTGCTGCTCTGGAATTTGATGACCATCCTCCACTATTTGATGACCATTCTCCACTATTTGATGACCATCCTCCACTATTTGATGACCATCCTCCACTATTTGATGACCATCCTCCACTATTTGATAACCATCCTCCACTATTTGATGACCATCTCCACTATTTGATGACATCCTCCACTATTTGATGACCATCCTCCACTATTTGATGACCATCCTCCACTATTTGATGACCATCCTCCACTATTTGATGACCATCCTCCACTATTTGATGACCATCCTCCACTATTTGATGACCATCCTCCACTAATTGATGACCATCCTCCACTATTTGATGACCATCCTCCACTATTTGATGACCATCCTCCACTATTTGATGACCATCCTCCACTATGTGATCACCCTCCTCCACTATTCCTTTTGCGTGCCTTGAGGAAGAGGAGGCTGGGATTACGGAATATGGAGGATGGTGGATACGTTTCTCAGATCTCCCAGTGACCAAAATATATCCGATTCTCTCCGTAAATGTTGTAATTATTAGAATTTGTGCTGCGGATGCGTGTGTTAAACCTCCTCTGTCTTACTACACTGTAGCCGCTAACTCTTCTTTTTCCTCTTTCACTCCTCCCTTTTCCTCTATATTCTTTTTCTTTAGCCAGCTCCTTCTCCTCCTCCTTATCTCTTCTTGTCTCCTTCCTGTCTTTATTTTCTGCTTTACTTCCTTTTGCTACTAGGGGTAAAAAGTGTTATTATTGTTGTTTTTCAGGATGTTATATTCTGTGCAAATAAAAAATTTTATAATCTCCGTCCGTAGAATGATGTTAAAAGGACAAGTTAACACTGGGCGAGATATTATCTTTTTCAGAAGGTGTGAGCAATTTATGTGGTAGGTGAGGGTGTGGTCTGCCTCGCTCCCTATCTCCTTCCCCCTTTCTCTCTCTCTCTCTCTCTCTCTCTCACTTTCTTGATCGGATTTATTTAAATGTGCCTGAGAAATAACGTGTACGGAAAATGTATTTGTAAGATATTTTATGGTGTTTATTTCTGACATATACTTTAATGTTTGTCATTTGTTATTATAATGTTTGTGGCTAAAATATATACACAATGTTTTTGATATATTAATGCAATATGTTTCTGGCATAGTTTGTGGTATGTTTTGTGTACAAAGCTATGTACTGTTTGTGATGGTCTGACTTTAATATATACAACACCCGACTCTGTCGAGTGTTGTGACACAACTGTGAGGTGTAGTCCTGCCCTTATCTGCCTTCCTGTTAATGTTTTGTTTTTATATCTCCCTGATAATGTGAGAAGTCACGAAAGCTCTGCCACCATCCCCCATCTCCCTATATGGGGGGGGGATGGTGGATAATGGCAGTGGTGGGTGTGACGCTGACCGCCGGCCACATTCTAAGAGAACCAGGAGGAGGTGACGGGTCCACTCTTCGCTATTCTGAGAAAAACTTCCCCTCACTCCTTCAGCTGCAACCTTGCAACATTGCACAGCTCCTGATGACGCACTGAGAAGTGTGAAAGTACTTGATCTAAAGATTTCCACCCCCCTGTGGCTTGTTTTACATATATAATATATATATATATATATTACATATATATATATATATAATATATATTATATATATATATATATATATATATATATATATATATAAGTAAAACATGCAATTTTGGCTTAAATAACAACGCTCTTCTTGCCGAATAAGGCAAGCAAAAATTTGTGCATGCAATAATTTCGCAAAAACCATTCGGTACCTAACGAAACAATTATATTTCATTGTTTGTTTATTATTAAATTATTGTAAACCTATCTAAAATATATTTAGTTGGATTAGGCTAAATTAAATTACGCTTATTATAATAGGGTTAGGTAAGGTTTCTAAGGTTCTTTTGGTACAAACTTTGAACGTATAAGAAAATTTTTTAGAAAGGACTTAATTTTAAACGAGTTATTGCTAACTGACCGGTTTTGCCTATTCAGCACGACACATATATATATCTGAGATTAGAGGAGATAAGGCCACAGCCCAAGCACTAAGAGATAAACACCCAACCAGGGACACTAGGGTCGTTTACAACGACCCTGAGGAATATCTCATCACTGCACAGTTAATTTTGCCAGAATCAGAAGTCTATGTAGCGATAGTGTCATTTCCAGCAGGATCTGCGGGAGGTTACGCTGGAATACGACCACAACACATCAGAGAGATGGTAAATCCAGTACTCTACACAGCTGCATCAATTCTTCTCTCTGAGTTAACAACCTTCGTCAACAATTGCCTGCCTGGGCGGATTCCAGAAGAAATTAAACCTTTCTTTTCCGGAGCCTCATTATGCGCTTTGAAGAAGGATGGGGGAATCAGACCCATTGCTGTTGGTAACACTCTTCGCCGTCTCATTGCCAAAGCACCAGTAAGAAACATTCGCCTAGAAGCTGCCAGTTTGCCCTAGCCACACGAACTGGGCTTTGAGGTCTCTCAAGGCAGTGAAACGGCACCACATGCAGTAAGGGCCTACATCAGGGACTTACCAGAAGACACAGCCTTAGTCAAACTTGACTTCAGAAATGCCTTTAATATGGTGATAATTTCCCTAGTCTTTTTTCCTTTCATTTCAGCTGGCTACAGCAAACCCTCAGTTCTTTTGTTTGGCGAACACGAAATTCATTCATCAGAGGGTGTTCTGCAAGGTAACCCACTCGCTCCATTTCTCTTCTGCTTGGGGGGTAAAAGAACAACTTCCAGCTTTCGCAGCGACCTCAGTATCTGGTACCTGGATGATGGCACTCTAGCAGGTACAGAAGATTTCCTGCTAGGGGACCTACAACTGGTGAAGACTCAGGAAAAAGCCTTAGGACTCATCCTCAAACCTTCCAAGTGTGAAATCATCACAACAAACCAGGAAATAATCACAGCTGTGCGAACAATCCTTTCTGAAGCCTCTACTACTACCCCATCCAAGAGCATCCTTTTCGGAACACTGCTGGGTCATCAGGCCATCGGCACAGTCCTCAAGGACAAACTGAATGACCTGAAGAGAATAGAGGAGAAAATAAGTGATCTTGATGCCAATGATGCCCTGTATCTCCTCACAAGGTGTCTTTGCCAGAACTCACTTCGTGAGGTGCGCACTCTCTTTCGACAACCCAACACTCAGCGAATATGACTCCTAAGATCTATCTTTAAGAAGGCACTGAATCTGTCACTGAAAGATCAGCAATGGAATCAAACAACTCTTCCGGTGCGACTGAGAGGTATAGGGGTGTGCAAAGCAACGTAGGTAGCTTTACCTGCATTTCTGCCTTCGTATATGGCTTCCAGTGGACTAATCAAGGAGATTGTCCCCGAATGCTTGAGGGTGCAATAGGAGCTACACCTGTGCCACCACGTTGCCTGACACCTACTTGCCATATTCTGAAGCCAAAGGGGGTGGAGACGCTATTTATAGGGGGACCCAGAAGACCTGCCCCCTTGCTATAACTTCATTCCAGTAGCGTCGGAGACCCTTGGAGCTTGGGGCAAGTGTGCTCTAAAGTTCCTCAGAGAGCTGGGAGAAAAACTCATTACAGAATCCAAGGATCACAGAGCGGCTAGCTTCCTCTTTCAGAGACTCAGTGTTGCGATCCAGAGGGAAAATGCTGCAGCATTCTGGGCACGCGGCCCACCGCTGGGGAGCTGGATGAAGTATTTGAGATGTAGGCTCTGAGATGGTATTTATGTTGTTCTACTTCCTATTGTATTTTTGTTAAAGTATATTGTCTTTAAATAAATTCCACTTAGAATAAAGAATATAGGGGGTGGTAGGAGAAGAAAATATTCAAACACTCTGGGGAGGATCTCGAGTTTTCCCTGAAGTAAGTTTATTCTTTTCTCTGAGGATGAGGGTCCCCAGCACAGTTCCATAGGTGGTACCTCTCTAATATATACATTTCATTGTATATGTTTATTATTATATTATTGTTCACTTATCTAAAATATATTTAGTTGGATTAGGCTAAGGTTCATTTGGTATAAAATTATTAATTGTTACATTAACATAAATAAAAAATATATCTCTAAAAGTATAAGAGAAAATTTTAGAAAGGACTTAATTTTAAACGAGTTCTTGCTAAATGGCCAATTTTACCTATTCGGCACGACATTATATATATATATATATATATATATATATTATATATATATATATATTATATATATATATATATATATATATATATATAATATATATATACATATATATACATATATATACAATATACATATATTATTACGCTCATCTTGCCATATAGGACAAGCGAAAATTTGTGTATGCAATAATTTTGCCAAAATCATTCTGGACCTAACGAAAAAAAATATTTCACTGTATTTGTTTAGTATTAAATTATTGTAAACAAATCTAAATATATTTAGTTGGGTTAGACTAAAATAAATTGTTCTTGTTATAACAAGGTTAGGTAAGTTTTCTAAGATTCTTTTGGTGCAAAATCATAAATATTTTTTCATTAACATTAATGAAAAAAAATATATCTTTAAACGAATAAGAGAAATTTTTAGAAAGGACTTAATTTTTAAATGAGTTCTTGCTAATTGACCAGTTTTACATATTCGGCACGACATATATATATATATATATATATATAATATATATTATATATATATATATATTATATAATATATATATATATATAAATATATATATATATTATATGTCGTGCCGAATAGGCAGAACTTGCGATCTTGGCTTAAATAGCAACGCTCATCTTGCCATATAGGACAACGAAATTTGTGTATGCAATAATTTCTCCAAAATCATTCTGAACCTAACGAAAAAATTATATTTCACTGTGTTTGTTTAGTATTAAATTATTGTAAACTAATCTAAAATATATATAGTTGGGTTAGGCTAAAATAAATTGTTCTTGTTATAATAAGGTTAGGTAAGTTTTCTAAGATTCTTTTGGTGCAAAATCATAAATTTTTACATTAACATTAATGAAAAAAATATATCTTTAAACGTATAAGAGAAATTTTTAGAAAGAACTTAATTTTAAATGAGTTCTTGCTAATTGACCAGTTTTACATATTCGGCACGACATATTATATATTATATATATATATATATATATATATATATATATATATATATATATATATATATATATATATATATATATTATATATATATATATATATATATATATATATATATAATGTTTATTTACGCAAGTTTGCAGGCGTTGACGCAATATTTAACGAGCTGTAATTGGGTGTCCACAAAGCATTATTTATCCTGTACACTTGTGACGTGTCAGCATGAGCAGCTGTTATTACAAAACATAAATTATCTTGTCTCCCTCCTCACTGTTGGCGATGTTTTGTCGGTGTTGTTATAGGAACAGGTGAGGTCATTGATGCAGCTGAGTGGAGGAGCGCTCTGCATATATCTACCTCTTCGCTCTTCTAATCTCTTCCTTTCCTCTTGCTAGTCTCTCTCTCCCTCTCACCCTCCTTCCCTCCCTTGCTCATCTCTTACTCTAATTCCTTTTTTTCTATTATTTTCTTTACGAATGAAAAACAATCACTTTTAGTATGTTAAAATATGACAGAGGCATTATTATTATTCTTAAAATAAGACGAAGTTAACTTTATTAAGAGGAAAACAGAAAATGGGTTGCTGATTTACATTTAAAACCAATGGCAGTGGAGCTCAGAGCTTTTTAAAGAGTCAGAGCCTTAAGGAACTATATAATTATAATGTAAATGTCCAAGGGCTGGAGCTCATCCACTTATAGCATCCTTCCTCAACCACCGGGCAGGATGCCCGGTGGTTGCACACAGGGGTTGTTGGGAAAGCTAGCTGCTAGAGCCTAAGGGTAGCAGAGAAAGTTTGCCACTGGTGGTAGCCATTTCGAGGTTGCCGTACAAATGAACCCGTGGGTTTGACCCCCCACCCCCACCCCCTACTGACTCTTCACCCCTTCCTGCTCACCTGTGCTCGCGGTCCCCCGGCCGCTGCGAGGAGGAAGTTATACAAATGAGTCGTACAGACAGTTATCCAGAGATACCCGTGGGTCAGTTTTTCCCTGCTCCAGTGGTATCTGGTGTTTAATGTGGGAGTATGACTGTGGTGCCAGTGACACTAGTGCTCTTAGGTCTGTTGGGTGGGGGATCGTTTGTGGAATTAGTGATGCCAGCAGTGCCCGGGCTCTTGTGTAAGGGTCGTATATGGCGTTAGTTACATCAGCAGTGCCATTTCTGGTGTGTCAAAGTCGTGTGTAGGGTTAATGACTCCAAAAGAAAGTTTGTCTGTCTTCACAATGGATCGTATAATGTCTTATTAGAAAAACTAAAACAAAAAAAAATAACGAGAGAGGAGTAGTTGGAACAGTATTATCCGAGCTTTTAGGGAAAAATTATTTATTTTAAACCTCCGTATTATTAGTTTCTGTTGTTGCCTCTTGAACACAGTCAGTGTTAAGTTTTCTTACGTGAAAAGTAACTCAGGCATTTTAGCTATTAGTACTGAATAATATTATTGGTATTTGTATGATATTTAATCTTCAGGTTGTGTAGAATTATTGTCAGTACTAATATTATTTGTGGTCCTCAACCTAAAGTGTTAATGTAGATAAATTTTTAAATGTTCCCCAAAATTTATCCCCTTAAATTGTATTAATGAATAGAGTATTGTGATTTTAGTGAATAAAAAATGATAAAAAACAAAAAAAAAAAACAAAAAAAATTTAATTGGTTATATTCCCCCAAATAATTTCCATATTTATTAAAAATGCTATTTAATATTCACATAAAAATCAGTGGAGGTTTTTGGGGGGTTTTGTTTCTCGAACTTAGTATCTGCCAGGTGCCGCGCTGCACCCGCGGAGGGTACCCCCACTGTAAAAAAATGCCTTGAGTGAGGGTGATCCCACTGTAAACAATACCTTGAGTGAGGGGGCCCATTGTAAACAGATTAAAAACCCAAAACGCATGGCAAATGCGTTTTCTCTCGGATTTGTGTGGACCCCTTCTTGAAAATTTGGCAAGAGAGGCAAAAGTAATTTATGCCGAAGAAAATTTTTTCCGTCTGTTTAAGCTCTTGCGGACTGTTTCGGGAAAGAACGTTTGACCCCTGTCTCACTAAGAACAGCTCGGCCTGTGATGCTTCTCGGGACGGGAGCTGGAAATGATTAGTCTCCACAGGAGTTATATCTTGTGATAACAGCTATACTTCAGTCAGATCACCTCCGGCGGCAGGCAATTTAGAGAGTGTATGATACGGGCCCTACCTGTGTGCGAGAGTGCTAGAAACAAACCCTACTTGTGTGCGATAGTTCTAGATACGGGTCCTACCTGTGTGCGAGAGTGCTAGAAACAAACCCTACTTGTTTGTGCGGGTGAAAGTACGGGTCCTACCTGTGTGCGGGGAGTGCTAGAAACAAACCCTACTTGTGTGCAAGAGTGCAAGTTACGGGCCCTATCTGTGTGCGAGAGTGCTAGAAACAAACCCTACTTGTGTGCGAGAGTGAAAGATATGGGCCCTACCTGTGTGCGAGAGTGCAAGATATGGGCCCTACCTGTATGCGAGAGTGCAAGATAAGCCTACCCGTGTGCAAAGAGTGCAAGATACGGTCCTTCGCGGCGAGAGTATTAGAAACAACCCTATTTGTGTGCGAGAGTGCAAGATTATGGGCCCTACCTGTGTGCGGAGATTTGTAAAGATATAGGCCCTACCTGTGTGCGAGAGTGCAAGATATAGGCCCTACCTGTGTGCGAGAGTGCAAGATATGGGCCCTACCTGTGTGCGAGAGTGCAAGATATAGGGCCCTACCTGTGCGCGAGAGTGCTAGAAAGAAACCCTACTTGTGTGCGAGAGTGCAAGATATGGGCCCTACCTGTGTGCGAGAGTGCAAGATATAGGCTCTAACCTGTGTGCGAGAGTGCAAGTTTATGGGCCCCTACCTGTGTCGAGAGGCCCTAGAAAGAAACCTATTGTGTGCGAGAGTGCAAGATATGGGCCCTACCTGTGTGCGAGAGTGCAAGATATGGGCCCTACCTGTGTGCGAGAGTGCAAGATATAGGCCCTACCTGTGTCCGAGAGGGCTAGAAAGAAACCCTACTTGTGTGCGAGAGTGCAAGATATGGGCCCTACCTGTGTGCGAGAGTGCAAGATATGGGCCCTACCTGTGTGCGAGAGTGCAAGATATAGGCCCTACCTGTGTCCGAGAGGGCTAGAAAGAAACCCTACTTGTGTGCGAGAGTGCAAGATATGGGCCCTACCTGTGTGCGAGAGTGCAAGATATAGGCCCTACCTGTGTGCGAGAGTGCAAGATATAGGCCCTACCTGTGTCCGAGAGGGCTAGAAAGAAACCCTACTTGTGTGCGAGAGTGCAAGATATGGGCCCTACACTAGTGACTAGCAGTTTGAAGAGCCACGTTATGATAATGTACCTGGTATGCCCCTTTGGTTCTACTGCTGTCACGCAGGAGGCGGCATCTGGCCTAATAAAATATTGTGAGGAGTATCCAGATGATTAATTTTTTGTCCGTATGTGACCTCGTACACCACGGTGGGGAAGTTGAGAAATCTTCCTGACCGTGCAAAAGATATTTATTGTTGCACCAGATGGAGTGCCTAAGTTGCTTCTCTTGTCTGGTGCTAGAATCGAGTAGTGCTCGCAATGGCAAGGGGTGACTGTGGCGTCATAATGTATTAAACTGTTGCACGGTTCAAGTGCAAATTTATCTTCATCGAAGACTGTTATTATATTCATTGAGAAATGCTAAATCCATAGATGTCAAACCAGTACCTAGGGACAGGGAGATAGTCAGGATTTTATTCTTAATGTTCATTTTCCTCAATACAGTTTGTTGACGGTTCTTTTGTACATAAGAAACAGCTGTTGGGATAGTCAGTGATTCATTTTTATTATACAGTTGATACATCTCATGCTCAGCTAACATTTGGGGGTCATCAACCCCAGGCGCTTACTTAGGTCAATTACTTTTATGACTTCACCAAAGGTAGAGAGCCGTTAACTTGTAATTACTGAATAGAAATAATATTGCTTGTGTGTTACATCTGGGTTTTTTTTCTTTAACATACTACTCACACTACTATTACTTAAGGTTTCTGGTACTGTGTCTTGAATTGTAAGTAGCATGCTACCAGCACAGGGCAGCGTCTTGGGCTAAGTGGTAACAACAGTACCATGAACAACCTGTCAACAAGTACATGGTTCTGTGTTCTTTCTTTGAATATTTTGTTTTTTTATTATTTTCCGTAATGTTTGGGTGTTATTGTTTATGTCGTAACATCCCGTCATAACACAACATTTTTTCACTAAAGCCCCAGTAGATGATACAATATTAATGTTTTTTAATCTTATGTTATACCAGATTTAAATTCCTATATGTAGCCTAACATACTGCTTCAGTGAGTCACATATATAAAATTTTCCCTTTTCCCAAAGTAATTGTATTGGGTAATCCACTTTTCTACATTTCAATTCATAAATGGAGATTTTTAAATGCAATTAAAATACTCCTAAAGCTTTTTGTATTGACAGGATATGTTTGTGAGATTTTTGGCCTCCGCTTTTGACAAGAATTCAGAGGATTTCTTGGCGGTATTCAATAAATTGGTCCCATCTGTTAGGGTCATGTTGGAATATGAAAAAAAAAATCACTAGTTTTATGGGGACAGTTTGATGAAAAAATCTGATAGACAGTTTAAACAGGTTCATAATTGAAAACTCGTCATATTGGATACTGATATGAAATACCCCAAAATCTGGTCATGGTCATGGACAGGGCCGCGGGGGCGTTGACCGGAAAAACTCCAGTTATACTTCCTTTACAGATCTTTAACCAAATCAAAAGAAAACGTTATTATATTAAAAATTTTGTAACCTGTGTGTGTCTCTTTCAGATATAAATATTATCTTTAATTAGTAAATACTTTGGGCTAATAATTGTATCTTTATAAACTATCCCAGTAAGAAGTTTCCTAAAAAGAGGTTGACTCTTTATACAAAATTCTTGATAACTATTATACCGGAGAAACAAATATATACTTCGTCTCTTATATGCAGTAATACATATATATTATCAAGACAAGTAAACTATGGAAAAATAATGGTTTTCATATCCTGAGGGTTATTGCTCTAGCTTGGAGTCATTTAGCAGAACTGATAAAGCATGACAGGTAAAAACCCGACTTACATTTAGTGTCCAGTCGTTTTCCAGATGGTCAAGGTGTGTTACAAGAACACCAATGTTTTGAAAATGATGACTGCACAGAATGATGGGACAAACACGCTATTAGAGGAATGTTAAACGATTCTGTGGAAAGATTGTATTTAATTGGTGATTTGTTGATGTTAATGTAGCAGTAAGCAGATGCTGGTGCTGTGGAAATGCTCTGAGATCATGTGTGAAGGAAATATTATGCAAGAAATATGGAATAAAGAAATTAGAAGTTGCTAGCTTTCGGACTGGCTACATGCTTTCCTCAATTTGCCGAGTTAGTTTGCATCGTATCATTACGATTTGCACGAGCTGGGAAAAGCATTTATCATGAATGAGAGTGCTTTGACATGTTTGGTCAAGTATAACAAATCGATAAATTAAACGCATAGAGAATGTATTAAATCTTGATTCGTGGAAAAGCTATGAGAAGGGTGTAACAGCAGCTACGAGAAGTAGGGGTATAGACTGCTCTTGAAACTTAGGTGAGTCTTTAGATCATTAAAGTGCTGTTGAGATTGACATGCGTTTGAAGTACGAGCTCAGTAATACCCAAAGGTAGTCAGGGAATGGTTTGCTGGACTTGATTTGTCACATGGGAACTTTCTTCTTAATACAGTTTATGAAATACTTAAGAGGCCATTATTAATATATCACGGGAAAGCTCAAAGACCCAGGGGCCACACGCACCAGAATGGATGTGTATATCAACTTGATCAGAAACGAAGGAATATCTCAGAATCATTGAAAGGTAACCTTTAATCACCCCTCCCATTTACCTTTGAAGGGTACAAGACAGATAAAATTCACCTCAATCACCTAGCCTTGTCACTAGACTTTCTCTCCCAGTAAGTACTTCTCAACACGGGCTTAAACGATTTTGTATCTCCATGAACCTCTTCAGCAGTTTATTATTATGTGTGATTATCGGTTTGAATTAAATTGCACTCAGGCATATTGAAGCTGAAATGGTTTACAGTAAGGCTGGATTACAAAGTTCGTCACTTGTAGTCAGTGTTACTGTACTTGTGTCTTCAGCCCGTCAGTGTTGCTGTACTTGTCTCTCCATCTTGTCAGTGTTGCTGTACTTGTCTCTCCATCCTGTTAATGTTGCTGTACTTGTCTCTCCATCCTGTTAATGTTGCTATACTTGTCTCTCCATCCTGTCAGTGTTGCTGTACTTGTCTCTCCATCCTGTTAATGTTGCTATACTTGTCTCTCCATCCTGTTAATGTTGTTAGGTAAGACACATATGCAACAGTTAGGTATCTTTATTTCGAAACGTTTCGCCTACACAGTAGGCTTCTTCAGTCGAGTACAGAAAAGTTGATAGAAGCAGAAGAGACTTGAAGACGATGTAATCAGTCCATCACCCTTGAAGTTTTGAGGTGGTCAGTCCCTCAGTCTGGAGAAGAGTATTGTTCCATAGTCTGAAACAATATGGAGTTGAAGTGACAGGATGGAGCCTATATACCGCCAGGAGGTGAGATGTAGGCCACTAGTAGAGGTAAGAATGTAGTCGTTGGGAGGTCAGGTACCTCTCAAATCCAGCCATTCTCACTAGTAGAAGTTGTCCAAGTTGATTTCAGGTCTGTACCAAGATACCCTTATGTTGCAGTGTCTGACAGAGTGAACATTAAAATGGTATAAAATACCGACAGGTTGTTAGGTAAGACACATATGAAACAGTTAGGTATCTTTATTTCGAAACGTTTCGCCTACACAGTAGGCTTCTTAAGTCGAGTCCAGAAAAGTTGATAGAAGCAGAAGAGACTGTTGCATATGTGTCTTACCTAACAACCTGTCGGTATTTTATACCATTTTAATGTTCATCCTGTTAATGTTGCTGTACTTGTCTCTCCATCTTGTCAGTGTTGCTGTACTTGTCTCTAAATATTATCAGTGTTGCTGTACTTGTCTCTTCATCTTGTCAGTGTTGCTGTACTTGTCTCTCCATCCTGTCAGTGTTATTGTACTTGTCTCTCCATCCTGTCAGTGCTGCTGTACTTGTCTCTCCATCTTGTCAGTGTGCTGTACTTGTCTCTCCATCTTGTCAGTGTTGCTGTACTTGTCTCTCCATCTTGTCAGTGTTGCTGTACTTGTCTCTCCATCTTGTCAGTGCTTGCTGTACTTGTCTCTCCATCTTGTCAGTGCTGCTGTACTTGTCTCTCCATCTTGTCAGTGCTGCTGTACTTGTCTCTCCATCTTGTCATGTTGCTGTATTGTCTCTCCATCTTGTCATGTTGCTGTACTTGTCTCTCCATCTTTCATGTTGCTGTACTTGTCTCTCCATCTTGTCAGTGTTGCTGTACTTGTCTCTCCATCTTGTCAGTGTTGCTGTACTTGTCTCTCCATCTTGTCAGTGTTGCTGTACTTGTCTCTCCATCTTGTCAGTGTTGCTGTACTTGTCTCTCCATCTTGTCAGTGTTGCTGTACTTGTCTCTCCATCTATTCAAGTTGTGCTGTACTTGTCTCTCCATCTTGTCAGTGTTGCTGTACTTGTCTCTCCATCTGTCAGTGTTGCTGTACTTGTCTCTCCATCTTGTACAGTGTTGCTGTACTTGTCCTCTCCATCTTGTCAGTGTTGCTGTACTTGTCTCTCCATCTTGTATGTGTTGCTGTACTTGTCTCTCCATCTGTCAGTGTTGCTGTACTTGCTCTCCATCTTGTCAGTGTTCTGTACTTGTCTCTCCATCTTGTCAGTGTTGCTGTACTTGTCACTCCATCTTGTCAGTGTTGCTGTACTTGTCTCCTCCATCTTCCAGTGCTGCTGTATTGTCTCTCATCTTGTCGTGTGCTGTACTTGGTCTCTCCATTTGTCATTTGCTGTACTTTCCTCTAAATATTTCGTGTAAGTGCTGTAATGTCTCTCATATCTTATCAGTGTTGCTTATTGTCTCTCCATCCTGTCAGTGTTATTGTATGTCTTACCATTCCTGTTAAATGTTGCTGTACTTGTCTCTCCATCCAGTTAATGTTGCTGTACTTGTCTCTCATCTGTTAAATGATGCTGTACTTGTCTCTCCATCCTGGTTAATGTTATGTACTTGTCTCTCCATCTGTTAATGTTGCTGTACTTGTCCTCATCCTGTTAGTTGCGTACTTGTCTCTCCATCCGTTAATGTTGCTGTATTTGTCTCTCCATCCTGTTAATGTTGATGTATAGTGCTCTCCATCCTGTTATGGTGCTTACTTATCTTCCTCTGTATGTTGTGTATTTGTCTCCATCACTGTTATGTGAGTACTTGTCTCTCCATCCTGTTTAATGGTGCTGTACTTATCCTCATCCTGTTAATGTTGCTGTACTTCTCCATCCTGTTAATGTTGCTGTACTTGCTCTCCATCTATATGTTGCTGTACTGTCTCTCCTCTTTAATGTTGCTGTACTTGTCTCTCCATCCTGTTAATGTTACTGTATTGCCTCCATCCTGTTAATTTGCTGTATGCCTCTCATCCTATTAATGTTGCCTACTTGTCTCTCAACCTTTACATGTTGCTGTATTTGCTCTCCATCTATTAATGTTGCTGTACTTGCCTCTCCATCCTTTATGTTGCGTACTTGTCTCTCATCCTGTAATGTTGCTGTACTTGTCTCCCATCTGTAATGTTGCTGTACTTGCCTCTATCCTTTAATGTTCTGTACTTGTCCTCCATCCTGTATGTGCTACTTGTCTCTCCATCCTGTTATGTTGCTGTACTTGCTCCAATCCTGTTAATGTTGCGACTTATCCCAACTCGTTAGTATGTACTTGCTCTCCACCTGTCATTATATTTGTCTCTCCCGTCAACGTCAACTCCCACACTACTTAACCTATCCGGATGCTCTCACTTCCAACGAAAGGCCGTGTAAAACACAGGGTTTTGGCTCTTGTACTATAGCATAATCAATATTGCACTTGTTTCACTCGCTTTGTGTCAAAAGGCTAAGCTCTTGCAGAAATAAAAGGTCTATAGTTCTTGCGTTGTTTGTGTAGAAGTCTGTAAAATTTCTGGTCAAATGTGTTAAGCAACATAAATACAATAAGAAGTTGCCAAGAAAGCTTGGTACTTCTTGAACGTGAGGTAAAGACTGGATATACGAGTTAATTACTTGCACTTGTGTTGTGTCATGCACCTGTATAGTGCCACACTGTATAGTGCCAACATTGTATATGTGCCCACACCTTCATAGAGCCCACACCTTGTATGTGCCACAGTGTGTAAGTGCCCCACTCCTGTATAGGTGCCACACCTTGTATATGCCCACTCCTTGTATCAGTGCCCAACACTTGTATAGTGCCTCACATCTTGTAAGTGCTCACACCTGTATAGTACCCACAACTTTATAGTACCAGACTACGTATAGTGCCCACACCTTGTACAGTGCCCACAACTTGTATAGTGCCCACACCTTGTATGGTTCCCACACCTTGTATAGTGCCCACACCTTGTATGGCGCCCAAACCTTGTATGGCGCCCAAACCTTGTATGGCGCCCAAACCTTGTATAGTGTTTCTCACAGAAACTCCCACAACCACTTGATCAACTACAACGATATACGAATCACTGTCAGAAAAGGACTCTTCAAGAAGCAAGATTCTGGAATCATGTGACTAATCAGCTCATCAAACAACTTTAATCAGAACAGCGGCTTATACAACACAGCTGAACCTCTTGCCAGGAAAGCTTCTAGATCGGATTCCCCTGCAGTAGGCCTACTGTTCTATGCTAGATAGGTCCTTCTCAGATTCAATCTTGTTCCGTCTTATATTTATTTAGCCGTTTTTAAAATGGCCTGGAATTAAACTTCATCACGAATGTGGATAAATGGTTCACAGAACCGACAAGTTGATAAAGTAGACACATGTGCAACATTGGGTATGTCATCTGAGGAAATATTGATGGATTGATTACATCCACTCCAGGCTGAGGGACTAATTACCTCAAACTCCTTGTGATCTTCAACATTCTTCTTTGTATGGACTAATGAAGCCACTGTATGGCGAAACTTAACTCAGTAAAGATACTATGTGCTCACTACACTACACTCATCCATGTTTATCTGGGACTTGAAGACCACTGCGTGGGCGAAACGTTGTTAATAAAGAATCACATTATACTGCATTTGTGCCTTTAAGTAAATACAAAGTAAAGGAAACCGGAGAGGAAGCAAGCGACCAGATAGATATGGTGAGTGAGAGGGGTTGTACTTGAGTGGGACTTGCACAGGAGTTGATAGGGTTATCAAAGCTTATTCCTTGGGAAGCATTGAAAATGGGTTGGGCAATCAGGTTTGTTAGTGGGTTTGGGTTTGACAAGGACATGCCTATTATGGGCCAGTAGGCTTGAGGCAGTGCGCCTCCTCCATTCTTATATTCTTCCACATCACGTAGGAGAGGAACGATTCGCAGAATCAGAACGCGAGAAATAACTTTACTTAAGATTACGCTAGACTTGCCATCAGAAATACACAGCAAAACAACGGCTAAAGCCAAGACCGAAAATATAAAAATATGGCTGATGACTCTAAATAGGGAAACACTCAGAACATGTGGTCGAGCAGCCGAAGTTGAGGTCTGGAGGTGGGAAAAACCAGTGATTGCACTCGGATGGATGGGTGAGGGAATGTTGCATTTCGGAGGGTCATTGGAAGCGTAATGTCCATACTTTTCTTGAAAGACAGCTAAGTAATGAGTGAATATCAAAATGGTATACAATACCGACAGGTTGGAAGGTAACACACATAGGCAACAGTTAGGCAAGTTTATTCCAAAACGTTTCGCCTACACAGTAGGCTTCTTCAGTCGAGTACAAGAAGTAGGCAGGAGCAATAGAGATGTGAAGACGATGTAATCAGTCTTTCACCCTTGAAGTCGTAGATTCGAGGTTCGAGTGGCTACAGTCTCTCTATTACTACTCTGCACCTCTTCTTCCGACAGTATATAAGTCTCCACACTGTCGCTTTATCATCAGATTGTTTCAGACTATGGAACTGAACTTCTCCAGGCTGAGGGAGTGACAATCTCGAATCTGCGACTTCAAGGGTGATGGATTGATTACATCGTCTTCACATCTCTACTGTTCCTGCCTACTTCCTGTACTCGACTGAAGAAGCCTACTGTGTAGGCGAAAAGTTTCGGAATAAAGTTGCCTATGTGTCTTACCTACGTAATGATTAATGGTGAGTGTTGTCTCTTTCTATGTGACGTCTCTGGTGGGAAACGGCAAATGTAGTGACAAAGTGTTCGAACAAATCTTGAATACGTAATTCCTGCGTGGAACTCACACCCCAGTTTTGCATTTCATTGTCAAAGCCACTCTACAGACTGTCTTGAGCCGAATTAAAAAACAACAACATTGGCATAGGAAAATGGGTTGAATAAAACATATAAACAAATTAACTGGCACCGAGACTTGCCAGAAGATTTATATCAGAAACAAAAGAAAAATTGTTAAGAAAGACTTAGTAAACAATTGCCTCTTGAAGACTTCTACACTTGCCCCAGCAGTGTTTCTGATAACTTCTGGAAAGATGTTGAATAATTTGGGGCCACGGATGTTGACGCAATGTTTTCTTATTGTGCCCACGGCGCCCCTACTTTCCACTGAGTTTATTTCGCACTTGCTCCCATATCTCTCACTCCAGTATGTTGTTGTGGCAGTGTATAGATTTGGGACAAGGCCCTCAAGTACTTTCCAGGTATATTATCATGTATCTCTCTCTCCTCCGCTCCACTGAATGCATATTTAGGACTTTAAGGCATTCCCAGTAATTTAAATGCTTAATTGGCGCTATGCGAGCCATAAACGATCTCTGTATCTGTTCCAGCTCTGATATGTCTTCTGCCCTGATGGGGCCGTCAACACTGAACAACATTCCTAACGAGAGGGCACAAGTGATTTGAAAAGTGTCACTATTGGCTCTATTTCCCCTTGTTGTTGTGAAGGTTTTTATTATCCAACCTGTCATCTTCCTGGCTGTCGTGACCTTTACTTTATTGTGTTCTCTGAAAGAAAGATAAGCCGATATAATTACTCCCAGGTCTTTCATGCTTTCCTTTAGTTATATTTGACAATCATCTTGAGTTTTGTATACAGTATCCCATTTTAGTTTTTTTATATTTCTATACCTAAGCATTAGGAACTTATCACCTCTAAACGTCATGTTCTCCACTGCCCACTGGAAAACCCTACTCATATCTTCCTGCAATTTTTCAGTGTCTTCTACCGAGGTAATTTTCATGCTTAATTTAGTGTCATCTGCAAATGGTGATGCAAAACTGTGACGGGTGTTTTTATCAACGTCTACCACGAGGATAAGAAACAGCAGAGGTGCCAGGTAGTACAAGAACATATGAAAATACAAGAAGCCTAGAAACTACGCCTTTAAAGGCTTACCAAGAATACACTTGGGCACTGTGATTATTTTATATTTTATCTGTTACGAATAAATTTATGATATCTGCTGATTTCTTTTTATATTTTATATAATTGGTTGCCCAGATGGAGCGTCAGGAAACAGTTGCATACGGCCTTAGTACTAAAGTGAGCAAAAAAATCTACAACCTTAAAAAATAAGGAACGATAGATGCAGAACAAGCCAAGGTCAACCACCAGAGTGTTAAAAACTACCCAAGAGCTGAAGCACAATATATCGCGACAGTGCTCAAAATACTATCATTCGAATCAAGGGTTTTTATTAATATAATAATAAACTGTTGATTTTTGTTTTTCATTATGGAAGGTAACATATTAACACTTACTGTGGATATTGACGGTTGCCAGAGCTCACCATCCCATGGATTATGGTACGTATTTAGGATCTCTTATTTGTAGCTTATTATTTTACATATTTAGAATTGCTACCCACCGGTTGTTTACATTCGTTATTAGGAAACCACAATGACAGCTTACGAGTGCACACACACACACACACACACACACACACACACACACACACACACACACACACACACACACACACACACACACACACACACACACACACATACATACACACCCATACATAGAAACATACACACACACACGCATATACAACAGGCCTAGTGTCTAATCGACATGTGCCTAGGACAAAATGGTAACTAACACCCAGGAATGCTAGGAAGTATTTCTTTACTCATAGAGCTGTCAGGAAGTGGAATAATCTGGAAAGTGAGGTAGTGGAGGCAGGTACCATACGTAGATTTAAGAACAGGTATAATAAAGCTTATGAAGCAGGGAGAGAGTGGACCTAGAGGGGACCAGTGAAGAGACGGGGCCAGGAGCCATGAATCGGCCCCTGCAACCAAAATTAGGTGAGTAAACACACACACACATCACTGCCCCCCTCCCTCCTACCCCCATCCCCATAGTAGCCATAATACTTATATCAGTGGAGAGAGTAGCAGCAGCGGCCTGGCTACACCAGTGCCTTACCCAGCAGGTTGGCTCACAAAACACTCGCCTCTGGCGTAAACATCACAATCTTCCCATCGAGAAATGGTCTTTGTAATTCCGTCCGAGTATAAGAAGGGCAGAACAGAGCTCCCGGAGTCATTAAGAAATAGCAGTCATTACCGAGTCTCTTGCGCTGCTGAAGGGAATAAATATACATAAGTATGTGGCATATCTTGTGGTGAAGGGTGAATCAGGGAGGGAGAGAGGTGAGGGTGAGTATGAGGAAGGGAGAGGATGTAAGGTGAGAATGAGGAAGGGAGAGGGTGTAGGGTGAGAATGAGGTGGTGGAGAGGATAAAGGGTGAAAATGAGGGAGAGATGGGGAGCTTGTTTGAGTGGTGGAAAAGGTGTAGGGTGAGAATGAGAGAGGGGCAGGGAGCTTTATTGAGTGGTAGAGAGAGTGAAGAGAGACATGGAGAGGGTGGTAAGGAAGCTTCTCAGAGTGATTTAGGGAGTGAAGGGGTAGACATAGGAGAATAGGATAGGGGAGGGGGGAGGAAGGAAGCTTCCCACTAGAGCTGGAGGAGCACACTTTGCAGACACGAGGGCTATCAACCAACACATTCTCTAACACTCTTTTTTATAACGAGCGTGCGGATACCAACATTCTGAGGAACAATCATTCTCGCACTGCCAGACGTAAGCCGCCATTTTTTATTTCGTAACTGCACAGAGACACGGAGCCACAGCACGGCAAGTGGAATAGATTCACTTACAGCAGACAGCAGGTGACAAAGAAGCAGGCTGGGGGGATGGAATCATATATATCATTGTTTGTTGCTAACCTAAAAGTAATGAAAAGGATAATAACAAAAACTGATGCGGTTTACAGGAAGACCTGGACGAGATGCGAGGGAAAGGAGGTCAAAAAAGTGGTTGCGAGGCTCAACTCTATTAAGTGTATTCACATGAAAATAAGGGAGAGAAAACTAGGGACGGAGTACAGCTTGAGAGAGTAGAGAAACTGTATATATCACTCCAGAAAAAACATGTTGAGTTGAATATCACATCCAACATTTTTCCAGAGGTGCATCTAAACTGCTTAATATCTGCAGCATGTACAAGGTTAGCCATCTATGACCCCATCAAGGGACGTTTCTTTAAGCTGGTGAAGGGTTTTTGATCTAGGGAAATGGATCTGTGCTCCAGTTCTTCGAACTGATTCTGAATGCCTTCTATTCCCTCCCCCCCCCACCCAGGCGCTATATAATCCATACGGATTTAGCGCTCCCCCATGATAATAATAATAATAGTTATCTTAAAACTATCAGAAAACTTAATAAATTTACAGGACATAAGTCAGGCCTGTCGAGGAGAACACAGCACCAGCACAGAGCCACCTTGTCGAACATATACGAGAACTCTACGTCTAGAAGTTAGCAACAACACTAGTCCCGTAGCCGTAACGACTGAATTGTGAAAAGAGACTAAATGAACTGAGCCTGATGACTTTAGAAAAGAGAACTAAGGAAAATGTGATTGTAAAATATGAGACACTCGGAGAATTTAACAGACCAAATAGGGATAGACTTCTTGAAATGCGAGGCGTAGGGGCGAAGCGTCATAAGTGGAAGTTTAATATACAGGTGAATCAATAGGATTTTTAGAAATATTTTTTTCCGGTTTAATACTAGTAAGCAAGTGGAATGAGCTAGATGAGGAGGTAGTAGAGTCAAACTCCATACACAGTTTTAGAAGTAGGTATGATAGGGCCCATGAGGTCTGGAACCAATAAAGCTGGAGCTGAGACCCATCCTCCCGCAAACATCTTCCTAAATAAACACACACACACACACACACACAAGTGAGAGGGAGACAGAAGAAAGGTGAATTCCACATTCCTGCACTGAAAGAAGGCATTTGATACTCTATCTTACAAGTGATAAGGATAAAAGCTTGAGGTGCAGGTAGAAATAACATTGTACTCGAGCGGATCAAAGAGTGAGTACCTTAGGAGAAGGAAAAAGTGATTGTCCGGAAAAAGATATCAAAATGAAAAAGATAAATAATCGGGGTTCCGCAAGGATTGGTATTAGGACCATTACTGTTTCTGGAATATGTGAATGACATGGCAGATAGGACTGAGCCATATGTATCGTTGTTTGTTGATGATATAAAACTATTGATGAGGATAAAAACCGATGATATGGAAACGCTACAAATGGATACTCGAATTCAACCCCAGGTTGTGAAGATTGTGAAGATTGGGAAAGTGGCAAGAAGACCAGACACGGAGTACATGTTATGAGGAAGGAAACTGCAGACCTCATTCACAGAGAAAGACCTAGGGGTGAACATAATACCAAGCATGTCGCTGGAGACACACAACAATTGGATAACCTCTACAGTCAATGCTCGTCTGGCAAATCTAAGAGTGGCCTTCTGGAATCGATTAGAGATATTCAAAACACTGTATAATATATGTCAGGTTCATCTTGGAGCATGCGGCACCAGCATGGAACCTGCATATGATAAAGCATGTTAAGAAACTGGGGAAAGTACAGAGGTATGCAATGAGACTAGTCCAGAGTTTAGAGGCATGAATTATGAACAGAGGCTAAAGGAAGTGAACCTGACAAGATTAGAGGAAGGAGGAACAAAGGAATACATTACAATAACACACAATATCTTGGAGGCTTGATCAAGGACTGGGCCGCGGGAGCGTTGACCCCTTAACACCCTCCAGGTAGGTAGGTAGGAGAATTGATGGGATAAACAGGAATAGACTGTGGAATGACTTTGGTCAAGGTCATTCCACGAATATGTGGTGGAGGCAGTCTCCATAAGAGCATTTATGACAGGGCCCAAGAGGCTATGGAGGAGTGAATCTGGCAAGCCGAAGGTTGAATGGAGGGGCAGGGAGCTAAGACTCGACCCCTACAACCACATATAGGTAAACAAACAAACACACACACATACACAACAGGCCAAGTGTCTATCGACAAACGCCTATGAAAACTAGTAACTACACACACACACACACACACACACGATTGTAGATGAATGGTTCAGAGAACCGACATGTTGTTTAATTAGACACATGTGCACATGTGTCTAATTCAACAACACACACACACACAGTTGGAAGTTGAAGACACAGATAAATCACAGGGATGTTAGGAAGTATTTCTTCAGTCACAGAGTAGTCACGAAGTGGAACAGTTTGGGAAGCGATGTAGTGGAGGCAGGTTCCATACACAGCTTTAAGCAGAGGTATGATAAAGCTCATGGTTCAGGGAAAGTGACCCAGTAGCGAACAGTGAAGAGGCGGGGCCAGGAGCTATGAATCGACCCCTACAACCACAACTAGGTGAGTAACACACACACACACCACACACACACACACGCAAAATTCACAATATGGCGGCCAACATCTGACGCCTGTTACCTGTAGCTTATTTTTATTGAGATTTTTAGAGGGATAACATAAGCCCTTTAGTGCAGATTTGTGAAGAAAAAAATTAGTAAGACATTCAGCTTTAAAATTTCAAAATGAAGAGGAAAGGTGTGCAGAAAGTAAACAAACAAAAATAAATTCAAATAGCAGCAAATCCGAGACGCCGAGCTTTGTTTACTGTCTAACCAACACCGACGAGCCTTAAGCACTTGTTTTGAAAACAAATAGAACGTTTGTTGCCGAGGATTGTGCTTGGAGAGTGCGTCCAGCCTTAGTTGTGTGATGCTGTGGATTGTGCTTGGAGAGTGTGTCCAGCCTTAGTTGTGTGATGCTGTGGATTGTGCTTGGAGAGTGTGTCCAGCCTTAGTTTGTGTGATGCTGTGATTGTGCTTGGAGAGTGCGTCCAGCCTTAGTTGTGTGATGCTGTGGATTGTGCTTGGAGAGTGTGTCCAGCCTTAGTTGTGTGATGCTGTGGATTGTGCTTGGAGAGTGTGTCCAGCCTTAGTTGTGTGATGCTGTGGATTGTGCTTGGAGAGTGTGTCCAGCCTTAGTTGTGTGATGCTGTGAATTGTGCTTGGAGAGTGTGTCCAGCCTTAGTTGTGTGATGCTGTGGATTGTGCTTGGAGAGTGCGTCCAGCCTTAGTTGTGTGATGCTGTGGATTGTGCTTGGGAGTGTGTCCAGCCTTAGTTGTGTGATGCTGTGGATTGTGCTTGGAGAGTGCGTCCAGCCTTAGTTGTGTGATGCTGTGGATTGTGCTTGGAGAGTGTGTCCAGCCTTAGTTGTGTGATGCTGTGGATTGTGCTTGGAGAGTGTGTCCAGCCTTAGTTGTGTGATGCTGTGGATTGTGCTTGGAGAGTGTGTCCAGCCTTAGTTGTGTGATGCTGTGAATTGTGCTTGGAGAGTGCGTCCAGCCTTAGTTGTGTGATGCTGTGAATTGTGCTTGGAGAGTGTGTCCAGCCTTAGTTGTGTGATGCTGTGGATTGTGCTTGGAGAGTGCGTCCAACCTTAGTTGTGTGATGCTGTGGATTGTGCTTGGAGAGTGCGTCCAGCCTTAGTTGTGTGATGCTGTGAATTGTGCTTGGAGAGTGCGTCCAGCCTTAGTTGTGTGATGCTGTGAATTGTGCTTGGAGAGTGTGTCCAGCCTTAGTTGTGTGATGCTGTGGATTGTGCTTGGAGAGTGTGTCCAGCCTTAGTTGTGTGATGCTGTGAATTGTGCTTGGAGAGTGTGTCCAGCCTTAGTTGTTGTGATGCTGTGAAATTTTGCTTGGAGAGTGTGTCCAGCCTTAGTTGTGTGATGCTGTGATTGTGCTTGGAGAGTGTGTCCAGAATTAGTTGTGTGATGCTGTGAATTGTGCTTGGAGAGTGTGTCCAGCCTTAGTTGTGTGTGTGCTGTGGATTGTGCTTGAAAAGTGTGTCCAGCCTTAGTTGTGTGATGCTGTGAATTGGTGCTTGGAGAGTGTGTCCAGCCTTAGTTGTGTGATGCTGTGAATTGTGCTTGGAGAGTGTGTCCAGCCTTAGTTGTGTGATGCTGTGGATTGTGCTTGGAGAGTGTGTCCAGCCTTAGTTGTGTGATGCTGTGGAAATTGTGCTTGGAGAGTGTGTCCAGCCTTAGTTGTGTGATGCTGTGGATTGTGCTTGGAGAGTGCGTCCAGCCTTAGTTGTGTGATGCTGTGGATTGTGCTTGGAGAGTGTGTCCAGCCTTAGTTGTGTGATGCTGTGGATTGTGCTTGGAGAGTGCGTCCAGCCTTAGTTGTGTGATGCTGTGGATTGTGCTTGGAGAGTGTGTCCAGCCTTAGTTGTGTGATGCTGTGGATTGTGCTTGGAGAGTGTGTCCAGCCTTAGTTGTGTGATGCTGTGAATTGTGCTTGGAGAGTGTGTCCAGCCTTAGTTGTGTGATGCTGTGGATTGTGCTTGGAGAGTGCGTCCAGCCTAGTTGTGTGATGCTGTGGATTGTGCTTGGAGAGTGTGTCCAGCCTTAGTTGTGTGATGCTGTGGATTGTGCTTGGAGAGTGCGTCCAGCTTAGTTGTGTGATGCTGTGGATTGTGCTTGGAGAGTGTGTCCAGCCTTAGTTGTGTGATGCTGTGGATTGTGCTTGGAGAGTGTGTCCAGCCTTAGTTGTGTGATGCTGTGGATTGTGCTTGGAGAGTGTGTCCAGCCTTAGTTGTGTGATGCTGTGAATTTTGCTTGGAGAGTGCGTCCAGCTTAGTTGTGTGATGCTGTGATTGTGCTTGGAGAGTGTGTCCAGCCTTAGTTGTGTGATGCTGTGAATTGTGCTTGGAGAGTGTGTCCAGCCTTAGTTGTGTGATGCTGTGGATTGTGCTTGGAGAGTGTGTCCAGCCTTAGTTGTGTGATGCTGTGAATTGTGCTTGGAGAGTGTGTCCAGCCTTAGTTGTGTGATGCTGTGAATTGTGCTTGGGAGAGTGTGTCCAGCCTTAGTTGTGTGATGCTGTGGATTGTGCTTGGAGAGTGTGTCCAGCCTTAGTTGTGTGATGCTGTGGATTGTGTTTGGAGAATGTGTCCAGCCTTAGTTGTGTGATGCTGTGAATTGTGCTTGGAGAGTGTGTCCAGCCTTAGTTGTGTGATGCTGTGGATTGTGCTTGGAGAGTGCATCCAGCCTTAGTTGTGTGATGCTGTGAATTGTGCTTGGAGAGTGTGTCCAGCCTTAGTTGTGTGATGCTGTGAATTGTGCTTGGAGAGTGTGTCCAGCCTTAGTTGTGTGATGCTGTGGATTGTGCTTGGAGAGTGCGTCCAGCCTTAGTTGTGTGATGCTGTGGATTGTGCTTGGAGAGTGTGTCCAGCCTTAGTTGTGTGATGCTGTGGGTTGTGCTTGGATAGTGCGTCCAGCCTTAGTTGTGTGATGCTGTGGATTGTGCTTGGAGAGTGCGTCCAGCCTTAGTTGTGTGATGCTGTGGATTGTGCTTGGAGAGTGTGTCCAGCCTTAGTTGTGTGATGCTGTGGATTGTGCTTGGATAGTGCGTCCAGCCTTAGTTGTGTGATGCTGTGGATTGTGCTTGGAGAGTGCGTCCAGCCTTAGTTGTGTGATGCTGTGGATTGTGCTTGGAGAGTGTGTGTAGTTGTGGATTGTGTTTGGAGAGTGTGTCCAACCTTAGTTATGTTTGGTCCTGTGGATTATGCTTGGAGAGTGTGTGTGTGTAGTTGTGGATTGTGTTTGGAGAATGTGTAGTTGTGGAATGTGCTTGGAGAGTGCGTCCAACCTTAGGTGTGAGTAGCTTTCATGAGAGAGGGAGGAAGTGGAATGCATTCAAGGACTGCAGTCAAGAGTTTGCGTCACCTACGTCAGGAGCAAAACTGTTACCGTATTAATAATACTGTGAGGCGCATTATGCTGTGGGACGCTGCAGCTGACTGCTCAACGCCGTTGGGATATGGTGGAACTACAAGTGCTGTAGGATGCCTTAATGTATTTAGGATGCCGCAGAAAAACTGTACGAGATGTTTTAGAAGCATTTCAATGTGTGTAGGATACTGTAGGACGCTTCGGATGCGGCGAGACGCCGTAGGAGTCCCCTTTCCCATAAATAATAGTAGAGCTTTTGTCAGTGGTGTCCATACTTCTATTAGTATTTGTGTTCCAATATATTTCTTCACATGTACCTATCATTTGTTTAGTGGGAGGTGTCCAGTTCATTGGTAACTGCATTGATTACCTAACCTAGCTAAAGGTGCAGTCAGTGATAATCTAGATTTTTGTTAACTATAGGAGGAAATTAGCACAAATTTTTTACTATAAAAAATAAGTTTTGAGTTGCAACAATAATTAAGAACATAAGAAAGAAGGAGCACTGCAGTAGGCCTACTGACCCATGCGAAACAGGTCCATGTCATCCTCCAGCTTAGAACAAAGACCACCTAATCAGGTCACTTCCACTTAAGGAAGGAGCACAGCATCAGACCTAGTAGCACAAGTTAGTTAGGTCCAACTCACACCCACCAGAATGCGGGAAATAAGCGTGTGCAACTACTTCGTTATGGAAAACTGGAGGAGATAATAACTAGAACAGAGTATACTACTGACTCCGGCCATACAATAGAGCGGAAAAATAATGTAAGGGACCTGGGAGTAGTAATGTCTGAGGATCTCACTTTCAAGGATCACAACAGTGCCACGATCGCACGTGCAAAGAAAATGATAGGATGGATAATGAGAACTTTCAAAACGAGAGATGCCAAGCCCATGATGATCCTTTTCAAATCACTTGTTCTCTCTAGGCTAGAATACTGCTGTACATTAACAACTCCATTCAAAGCAGGTGAAATCGCAGATCTAGAGAGTGTACAGAGATCCTTTACTGCACGTATAAGTTCTGTCAAGCACCTTAACTACTGGGAATGCTTGGAAGCACTTGACTTGTACTCGTTGGAACGCAGGAGGGAGAGATATATCATAATCTACACTTGGAAAATCTTGGAAGGAATGGTCCCAAATCTGCACACAGAAATCACTCCCTACGAAAGTAAAAGACTGGGCAGGCGATGCAAAATGCCGCCAATAAAAAGTAGGGGCGCCATTGGTACACTAAGGGAAAACACCATAAGTGTCCGGGGCTCAAAACTGTTCAACAGCCTCCCATCAAGCATTAGGGGAATTGCCAATAAACCCCTGGCTGCCTTTCAAGAGAGAGCTGGACAGATACCTAAAGTCAGTGCCGGATCAGCCGGGCTGTGGCTCGTACGTCGGACTGCGTGCGGCCAGCAGTAACAGCCTAGTTGATCAGGCCCTGATCCATCGGGAGGCCTGGTCATGGACCGGGCCGCGGGGGCGTTGATCCCCGGAATAACCTCCAGGTAACCATAAAGTGCATATACTCCTTTGAACAAACAAAAAAGGAATATCAGTGAACGCTAAATAGGAAAATATGGATTATAGTGTCACATAGAGAGTGCCGGTGGAGAAATGGTTACCGTGGGAAATAGACCTGACCAGCACTAGTGAATTATTGCCGGGTGTCGACACAAGTGGAAATAAACAAATATCGATCTATCTATAAGTAATATAGTCATAAGATATGAAACAAGTGGTGGTAGCATTGAGGTGCAGGGAATCACAGCATACATAAATTGAGCATACAACCGTTACCTCTACTAAACAGGAAATAATATTTTCCTTAGAAGTGTAGGGGAAAGTTAGCGTAGGCCTAGCTCCTGTGTAAATAATAAAACAATGATCCCAGTATAGCGCAGTGAAAAGTGTATTTTGAAAGAATACAGTGTATATCCTTGAGATAAACAGTGTACAGCACTACATAAAAAGGAATTTAAAATAATAATAAAATAATAATAATATTAATAATTAATAATAATAATAATAATAATAATAAAAAAAAATAATAATAGCGAAGTGTGGCAGTGTGGGCAAGTCCTGCCCGGCTCACACCCACCCTACACCCACCGCCCACCCTACACCACCGCCCACATACTGCAAACTTGGTTCGTATAAATACATCTTGCATATTACTGGCACCAGCAAGAGAAAGGTAAAGTGGAAATCAGTTTTCTTCCATGGCATACAGAGTGCTGACAGGATGTCAGCACAGCATATCTGTGGGACATGTAAAAAAATCCTTGGAAGGAAATCCAGAATCACATGCAACCTATGCTCTTCCAAACACCATATCTCTTGTACTAGACTAAATACAGCCTCAAAAAATGACCTCGAACTAGCAAGTTGCTTCTGGTTGTGCAATAAAGATGTAGAACTTTGGGCAGGTATCAGAAAGGTACTAAGGAGAGTAATAAATGATAAAAATAATCAAGAAAACAAGGATGACCTCTTGGATAGTCTACCAAAAATATATAAAACATGGGAGCAAGAGATAGTGTATCAAAAAATGCAGAATGTCCATACCACAACAGATGACTCGAAACTATCTAGTCACCCACATGGTGCTAAGCCAGACCCATCCCCCAGTCATAGCACTAATACCCACAGTGCTGGTGCTGGCCCAGGCTCCCCCAGTCATAGCACTAATACCCACAGTGCTGGTGCTGGCCCAGGCTCCCCAGTCATAGCACTAATACCCACAGTGCTGGTGCTGGCCCAGGCTCCCCCAGTCATAGCACTAATACCCACAGTGCTGGTGCTGGCCCAGGCCCAGCCACTGACCCAGACCCAGCCCCAGCCCCCAGCCCCAGTGCTGACCCAGACCAGCCCCCAGCCTTACTGCCAGCCCAGACTCTCCTAGGGACACTACCAAAACCACCACAAAACACAGTAAATATACAACCATCTAAACCGTAAATATACAACCATCATTGCACAAGACCGTGGCCCACAGTACAGATGTTGGAGAGGAGTCTCCTCCTTCTTCCTCTACTGGGGAAAGTAGATGGAATCCAGGACGGGGTGGCCTGGCTTGGATACTGAGGATTATAGTGCAGTCCAGAACCTGCAGAAATTGACAACACACCTCCCAACAATTCTCAACCAAAGGTGAATTTGTGCAAATATTATGCTTGGAGCATCTGTAAGCATGGAATAACAGGGGAAAAAAATGGGACATGCAACTTTGACCATCCCAAAAAATGTAGCGACCTCCTGTCTAAAGGAGTGTGTCGTTCTTCTTCCTGTACTTTCTTTCACCCAAAAATGTGCCACTCCTCGGTCCTCCAGAAGTAGTGTTACAACATCGAGTGCCCTGCATACCATCTAAAAGGGACCAGGAGGCACAGACCCCACAAAACAAACAATAGAAGCTACGACAACCCAACTCCAGGTGATTTTTTAGTGGCAGGAAACGAAAAAAGAAAATGGAAGGAAATAAAAATAGTCCACCACCTTGGAGCCTTGTTGGACTGGAGTCGCAGCCAGTGGCCACCCATGGCCCTCCAGAATTACAACTACTGATGCCAATAACAAAATCCCCCCAACAAACACAGAATACAACCTCGTTCATATTTGCTAATATACAGGGCCTTAAGCCATCCACCAACAACAAAATACCTTTTATCAGTGGACTTCTAGAGGAGTCTAATGCAATGTTTGCAGCCTTCACAGAGACTCACACAAAAGATCACTTTGACAGTGAAATATGGATAAGTGGTTACAACCTTTTTAGATGCGACAGAAAAAACAGGCAACAAGGGGGGGTTGGCCTGTATGTCAAAGAGTCCTTATCTGCACGGAGTTGCTGAACACCACAAATGAGGTAGTTGAAGTTCTATCAATATACGATCGAGAACCAAAACCTAGTCATTGTGGTTGTATACAAGCCACCAGATGCAACCTCACAACAGTTTCAAGGAACAGCTACTGAAAATTGATTACTGTTTGGAAAACCTTCCAGCTCCATCCCCAAACATCTTACTGCTTGGTGATTTCAACCTAAGGCATACAAAATGGAAAGAATATAGCAAATAATGTTATAGCTAGAAACAATCCCCGGAGGTAGCGCAGATGAAAGGTCACACACACATGAGCTACTAAGTCTCTGCGAAAAACACACCTTAAGCCAGCAGATAGTGGAGCCAACAAGACTAGAAAACACACTTGACCTTATTCTTCACAAATAATGAGGACCTGATAAGAGACATAAGAATATAAAAACAACTAATTCCGATCACAACCTAATCGAAGTCCAGAAGTACATGCATAGGGGTACTGATCAGCAGAATGCATGTACCTGTGAAGGTGTCTTCACAAATACAACTTCAAACAACAAGAACATCAACTGGGACCAGGTAAACCATGTCCTAAACGAAACATGTTGGGAAGATGCCTTAAATGACATGGATCCAAACCAGTGCCTTGAAAGGATCAACTTCCTGGTAGCCGAAGCATGTTCTAGGCATATTCCCTAAGAAAGAAGAAAGAGCAGGAGTAAACTGGAGAGAAAAAGACGCTCCCTCTACAGAAGACGACGAAGAGTCACTGAGCTCCTCAGGAGTGCTAGAATATCTGATACACGAAAGGAGGCACTGACCAGGGAAGTGGAAACTATCGAACTTAAGCTAAATGACTCTTACAGGAACCAGGAGAGGCAGGAGGAGCTTAAAGCTATTAGTGAAATTGAAAGAAATTCAAAATATTTCTTTTCATATGCAAAAACAAGGCAAATACCACATCTAGTATCGGGCCCTTACTCAGACAGGATGGGACTTTACACAGATGACAACAAGGGAAATGAGTGAAATATTGAAATCCCAGTACGACTGTGTTTAGTGAACCACTAATCGGTCTGAGGATTGACGACCCAAATGATTTCTTCATGAATGAGCCTCAAAACTCCATAAATGTATGCCAGATTTCCGACATTACCCTAACTCGAAGATTTCGAAAAAGCCATTGACAAAATGCCTATGCACTCAGCCCCGGGCCCAGACTCGTGGAACTCTGTTTTCATTAAGAACTGCAAGAAACCCCTCTCGCGTGCCCTAAGTACACTATGGAGGAGGAGCTTGGACATGAGTGAAATTCCACAGTCACTTAAAACAACGGATATAGCCCCACTCCATAAAGGTGGCAGTAAAGCATTAGCTAAGAACTATAGACCAATAGCTCTGACGTCCCACATCATAAAAATCTTTGAAAGAGTGCTAAGAGGCAGGATTGCAAATCACCTGGATTCCCAAAATCTGCACAATCCAAGGCAACATGGTTCAGGGCAGGTCGCTCCTGCCTCTCACAACTACTGGATCACTATGGACATGGCCTTGGATGCACTGGAAGAAAATCAGAATGCAGATGTAATATACACAGACTTGCAAAAGCATTTGACAAATGCGATCATGGCGTAATAGCCCATAAAATACGTGCTAAAGGAATAACTGGGAAAGTGGGGAGATGGATCTTCAACTTCCTAACAAATCGAACACAAAGAGTAGTGGTCAACAGAGTTTAAATCGGAGGCTGCCATAGTGAAGAGCTCTGTTCCACAAGGCACAGTACTCGCCCCATCTTATTCCTTATCCTCATATCAGACATAAACAGAGATATACACCACAGCACCGTATCATCCTTTGCGGATGATACTAGGATCTGCATGAGGCTGTCATCTGCTGAGGACGCGGTTAACCTCCAAGAAGATATAAACAAAGTTTTCCAGTGGGCAACGGTAAACAATATGATGTTCAATGAGGACAAATTCCAACTACTCCGTTATGGAAAACTGGAGATAATAACTAGAACAGAGTATACTACTGACTCCGGCCATACAATAGAGCGGAAAAATAATGTAAGGGACCTGGGAGTAGTAATGTCTGAGGATCTCACTTTCAAGGATCACAACAGTGCCACGATCGCACGTGCAAAGAAAATGATAGGATGGATAATGAGAACTTTCAAAACGAGAGATGCCAAGCCCATAATGATTCTTTTCAAATCACTTGTTCTCTCTAGGCTAGAATACTGCTGTACATTAACATCTCCATTCAAAGCAGGTGAAATCGCAGATCTAGAGAGTGTACAGAGATCCTTTACTGCACGTATAAGTTCTGTGAAACACCTTAACTACTGGGAATGCTTGGAAGCACTTGACTTGTACTCGTTGGAATGCAGGAGGGAGAGATATATCATAATCTACACTTGGAAAATCTTGGAAGGAATGGTCCAAAATCTGCACACAGAAATCACTCCCTACGAAAGTAAAAGACTGGGCAGGCGATGCAAAATGCCCCCAATAAAAAGTAGGGGCGCCATTGGTACACTAAGGGAAAACACCATAAGTGTCCGGGGCCCAAAACTGTTTAACAGCCTCCCATCAAGCATTAGGGGAATTGCCAATAAACCCCTGGCTACCTTCAAGAGAGAGCTGGACAGATACCTAAAGTCAGTGCCGGATCAGCCGGGCTGTGGCTCGTACGTTGGACTGCGTGCGGCCAGCAGTAACAGCCTAGTTGATCAGGCTCTGATCCATCGGGAGGCCTGGTCATGGACCGGGCCGCGGGGGCGTTGATCCCCGGAATAACCTCCAAGTAACCTCCAGGTAACCAACACCCACTCATGTAATTAAGAGATGTTTGACTGAGCCGACCGCAGCCACAACTTAAACTCTTGATTCTGACAGTAAAATGACAATAAAACACACAATAGTAAACAGCAGCCTGAAAATTATTTGCCAGGCTTTGTGAACATTGACTGTCTAATAAAAAAATAAATTGTAACAACTAGAGGCACAACAAAATAAAAAGGAAAAAATCATGATAAGTTAACTAAAAAAATAATGAAGATATACTGAATTACATATAGCAAAACATATCTAGGATAGCAAAATTAGTGAGTTATCAAGAACAAATATGATATGATAACGGATAAGACTAACTCACAAAGATGTGACTTGTTACATCTTTGTTGTCACAATTGTTCCTCTTCAGCTCACTTTCATATGTAAAGTCCGATGGTAACTCGGACTCTTATAATGCATGACAGATTATCTGCCATGCATTCTAGATCCTATTCATAGTTGAGATTCAACAACATTGTGAATGTAACAACATGGACATGGGTGGGCCTCAGGGTGTCCTTTAAACGTGAGTTAAACAACAGTTGTGACCTCTCACATAGAGAACTCTGGACAGCCCCCATTGTCCTGTCCGGTAGTTTGCTCATTTAGCAAGCAACAGTCCACAGCGACTCGCAAAATAATAACAAGAGTGAAAGCAACTCAGGGAACGAACTGGACTGGATCCCATGGCAAGCCAGCCCTAAAATGCTGGCCTAAATACTGCCACAGCGATGTAAGATTCGTTTTAAAAACCTTCATTAGTGGTCACGCTGGTGCCTATGTTAGCCTCTGTAGTTTTACGACTCTAACCGCGGGCTGAAGCCCCGCCCGTGTTATGGTTTTTTAAATTCGTCGGATGAATCTTATTTGGAATGGCTTACTGTGGGTTCGAATCGTTATCAGTCTTCAGGTTCGAGTCCTTAGCGTTCCATGTATAACATGTTATATTCACAATATTGTGGCTTTTCAGTATGTGTAATTTTTGTGCTACATCAGTCGTTTCTCCTCAGTGAAACAGCATAAACGGATGTCTTACATCTGATATGGTTGGTGATATCCTCGTGCCTCGGATCATTGGTATCCTCATGAACGCTGCAAGTTGAAAGGTGTATTTGACGAGGATAAAATGCATGAATAGTGAGAGAAAACATGGCAGGGATGATGAGAGACATTAGCATTCACGCCACAACACCCACATTCACCAAGTTTAATGACTCATCTGGAGCAGAAAAGTTTCAAAAGAATGACGCAACTGCGTAACATAAGAAGCACAAGACTGCTTCAGTTGAACAGTAAGGCAAGAAGAGCCATAAGTGAACACTTCACTAGCTGTGATACAGAATATAACAAACTTATCAACTTTAGCGCAGTGTGGCAGGGTAATATCTGCTTTAAGGCGGCCTCTCGGTATCAACAACGACTGAACAGTATAACAAGTGCATAACACTTTCCACCAGAGATAATTAACCACTGAACGGGTCATCATCTGATTAAAACCCAACTTAGGAGACACTGTTGCTTCCTGGTAAATAAACCACCACAGCCCCCCTCCCCACCTCTC